>CM057815.1:63404798-63752972 GCA_030067965.1 Latrodectus elegans
AAGTTAAGTGCACGTCCAATAATCGACCGACGTTATCTACATATGTCTGGCGGGAACATGACTATTGCTCCTGAACCTCCATGTTTCTCGGAAGGTAAGGTTTACATACCAACTTACAGCCATTTTATGAAGAAAGAAATGTCAAAACAGAATGATTTTACTGAAATTGGGGAAACTTCAAATACTTCAGACACCCATTTTTATCAAATGATGAATAAAAGAATAAAACGCCAACCAATTGATGTTAACGTAAGGCAACACCAGGAGCCTCCTTCAAAAGTTCTTAAGTTTCAAGAGGAAACATTTGGATTATTTCGTGAGTTAAATAGATCCAGCAATTTCACTCACAATGAAATGGAAACTGATAACCATGAATAAAAAAAATGAGATACAAGTGTGAAATTGTATCAACAATATTCCTTTATACCTTTATTCTTATGCCTAAGCATTGTGTTCTATTATAGTTGCATGTATAAATCAGTGTGTATTTTAAGTATGAGGAATGTTACAAGAAATGAAGAAAAAAGAATTGCAAAGATGTAAGTTAGAAAAACACCAATTGTAAACAAAATTATTTATTTATAGAATAATTTAAAAAAGTATTTATGCTTAAAGGGACAAAATCCTAAGTAGGAGAGTTCTGTAAAATGTTTTTATAGTGTGATATTTATCTTTGTAAGAATAATTAATTAAAAATTGTAGTAATATTTAATTTTTCTGTGCTTTTATAAGTGTATGTGCAGTCTGATAACAGATCATACTGGAAATCAATATTCTTATTTTTTCTTCACTTTCTAACTAATTTTAATTTTTTTAAATTTTTTTAACAGAGTTTAGAAAATATTTAAGCCGGACAAAACCCAATTCGGGACTCCATTTTGTCAATGATATACATTATGAATATTGTTAAGTATTTATTATGACATTTATCTTTAGTTAAATAAATGAGTTTCAAACTTTCTTATGATGCTTTTGCAAAACAATTACTTTTGAATATTTTATAGCCGTAAGAATATTTTTACTTTAAGCTACATTTTCAAATTTTAAAAAAGCTTTCATTTAGTGAATAATATATATACCCTTTTATATAAATGTTGTTTAAAATAAAATTGCTTCAACTTTTTGTTATTTTAAGTTAAAAATTTTGACTTTTTTGTTAGATGTTTGTAGGATTCGAAATTAATTTTAAAATGTTATTTTCGGTATAACTAGCATTTCTGTGAAAAAATTAGCAATTTTAGAGGTAAAAAAAAAAGCTAAAACTTAATCTTTCTGAATCAGTCCATTTTAGTATTAAAAAAAATTAAAACTCATAATTTAAAAATATTTCGAAAATAAGAATTAATGTCCACTTAATTTATTTACTGATAAATTTGTTTCAGTAATAAAATAATTTACAAAGATTTTATTAATTTACAATAATTTACATAGTGATTATACAAAAACATCTGGTATAAAATTTCAATAACGATTTATAGGAGTATGAATAATTTCATTTAAATTTTATACAGTAATTATATTTTAAAAAATTATCACGCCATTGTTCATATTAAATCTTATTCAGCAGACATTTATTAGTTGGAAAGAAACTGTTGTCCATATTCTCAGATAAATCGAATAAAAAAAAAACTTCGAAAATAATTGAAGAAATATTTTTGATCAAAATATTTTAAAAGAAAATTATTTGGAAATAAAAAATGAAACATAAATATTGATGTGATTTTTTAAATAACTATTGTAATGCGTAATAGTTTAAGTAACATGGTTTTAAAAATCATAAAACGATTGCTTAGATATTACATAACAAGAAGTAGTTTAAATACTGCTCATAACACTCGATTTATTTTAGCTAATTTATAAGTGAAACATCCTTTTTATGATAAAAAAAATAAATAAGTTAAATATTAAATATCGTTTTTATTTATTTATATATATATAAATCACACTTTTTTTTCAGAAATCTAAATATAGGTTTCTACTAGAAGGCCGCATTCATAAAATCTTGTGGAGCTTATGTTTAAAACTTTATGTAAAGTAAAAGTCGCAAAATTTTTAATGCTTTGATTTGTATCATAAAACATCATGAATCATAAATATAACCCGCTAGATTGAATATTAGAGACTAGCAAACAAGATTCACAAATGCATGTTTTTGCTGAACTTAAGTTTTAAAGCTTTAATTTAAGCATATGACTATACGCACAATGCTCAATATTTCCCTTCAAGTTTTTATGGTTTTTCCTATTTCTAATTATTAACTACCTAAGGCTTCAATCTTTATTCTAATAATATTTTTGAATTTTTAAATTAGTATAAAGACTAATTACATAATAGTAATTTTGAGCATAGCATACTTTTATTTCTGATATGTCTGAGGAAAATCTAAAATCAAGAAACAATGATTTTTATTTTACTTAAAGAGATACAACTTGTAATATAAATATGACTATCTTTTAAATTTTCATAAGTTATTTTGAAGGAGTTATCATGTAATTTTTCGTCAAAAGCAAAATGCGTTCTCTTCAATAATATATTTTAAACTTACCCTCATATGCTTTAAAAAACATTCTTAAGAATGCATTACCATTAAAATGTTTAATTTGGCAACACAAGCATAACATAATACATTTTTCACCTTTTAAGACAAATAATTTCATTCTAATTGTTGACTGAAAACTGCCACTCTGGTTCAAGATATAAAAACTCTCTCTCTCTCTCTCTCTCTCTCTCTCTCTCTCTCTCTCTCTCTCTCTCTCTCTCTCTCTCTCTCTCTCTCTCTCTCTCTCTCTCTCTCTCTCTCTGTCTGTGTCTGTGTCTGTGTGTGTGTGTGTGTCTGTGTGTGTGTGTGTGTGTGTGTGTGTGTGTGTGTGTGTGTGTGTGTGTGCGTGTGTGTGTGTGTGTGTGTGCGTGCGTGCGAGAGAGAGAGAGAGAGAGAATTTTCCTGTAACACATAAAGTTTTTGTAAGCAAATGTTTAAAATCCTGTAGTATTTTAAAGAGAGCATCTGCAAGGATATTATCCAAACATTAGATGTCCTGTTTTTATTAGTATTTTTCGGTATTTAGTTACATGAAATATTGAGGTGGTTTCAACTTGGTATTATTGAACAGTAAAATCACGCTTCAAATTCATGATTGCTAAAAATAATAAATAATCAAATATTATGTAATAAACGAATTATGAAAAAAAATTTCAGTTGATATATCCAATAAGATATATTTCTATGAATGTACAATTAAATTAATCGATATATTTATAGATTTTACTATCGGTTTTAATGTAAAATGTAGGAAATCTGCTGCAAAATGAGTTTCAAACTTTAGAACAGTGAAGTAAAAAACTAATAGGAATTATATATATATTGCTTATTAAAAAAAAAATCTAAGTAATATTTCTAGAAGATTTTATTATCAAATTTTTCTTTACATTTTACTGTTTAGAATAATATAACTATAATGTATGAAATACGAGAGAAATTATAAGAAATTTCTATTTGATATCTATGAATACATAATTCTTTTCATCTGATCACACACCAAGGCTATAAAGTTGGGTTAGTTTGAAGAAATATGGGGAGAATTTTCCTAATGTAATTAGGCTCATAAAATCTAATTTCAGCAATATATTAATATTTAAAATTAGAAATGGCTTAGAAAAAAATGGGCGTTCATTCGTAAATTAACTTCATAATGGATATTCAAACAAAAAGCACTAAAAAATTTCATTAAATAAACCTGTCCCGAAATTCAAAAAATAATAAATTTCTCAATATATTTTAAACAGTTATCCAAGAAAGTAGAAAAGCAACCAAGGACATACTTGTAAGGAAAATTGCACCTGTAAATTAATGGAATTGATACATGAAATTGCAAAAATTGGATTTACAACCGGAAAATAACAAGATTGAAAAAGAAATGCGTGATATTTTTATGGTACAGCATGTCCAATTTTGTACTTGTAAACCCAACAAACCAACCAGCATGATATTTTTATAAACTATTTTTAAGCAAGCTGAAAAGAATTGAATGTTATATAATAGTTTTATATTAAAATTCATTTCTAAATGGGTATAAATAATTTGATGATTGAAATAACTTTAATTTGTACAGTTTGCTAATACGTTTTGAGCAAACTAATATAATTTTTTAAACTTCAATATATTTTATTATTTAATACCTTCACATTTGTTGTGAAGACCTGAGATAACTATTAGATACTTATAGGGATGTAATACAATATAAGAAAAATCTGCTGAATAAAAATTGAATTTGATTTAATATTAGAATTGTGCTGTTTTATTTAAAAAAAAAATCAATTTACGTTGAATCGTCATCGGATGAATGCAAAACCATTTTTCATCAGTTCCACAGACTCCTGATTACAGATCAGAAAACAAAACACAAAAAGCATAATGAAAAAGAAATGTAAAAATAGAGCATTTTTGCACAATTTTACAAAATGTAAAAATATTCAAATTTATATATATATATATATATATATATATATATATATATATATATATGACAAATCTAAAAAAAAAATTTATCAATCTGAAGCACTGTTTACATTTTAAAAAACCATTTTTGGAGACACTAACTTTCAATGTTTAGTTTCTAAAGTTGAAATATATAGAAAATATGTTTGATATTTTCTAAATAAATGCACAATGCTCAAGCAAAATTGAGACTATGCACTACTTTTAAAGATAATGAAAATACTCATATTAGTAAGCTTGAAAGAGGAATACCCTAAGAGAAAAACTACTAGATTTCGAAGGTAACACAGATATTAAATGATAAAAAATTAGAAATATCGTTTATCTAGTCAAATATTATGGTATTGTACATTTATTAAATCTAAGGCACCATGTTTCAGAAAATTTTCGGAATTCAAAATATTTCATCAAATTCATTGTATCTTTTTCTGGTACATTATTCGAAAAATTTCCAGAATCTTCTAAGCAAACATTCCAAAAACAAAATTGCATCTCATTTTGTAAGATTTCCATTTAATATTTATTAGTTAATTCACACTTATTACATATACCTGATTTTAAGACACAATATTTATCAATATTTTTCATGGACAAATTAAAAAAGCTTCAGCTTCTTAATTTTCAATAATAATTGTAGAAAATATTTAGCAATAGTGTATTTTTTTTAATTGACATAAAATTAATTGAAAGTATTATGTCATAAAAATGTAAGGCAGTTGAATATTTAAATAAATAGATATTTGTGTGTTTAAATGAGAGAGAGAGAGATGTTATTAGTATTTTAACGATGAAGTTTTAATAATTTTTATTTAATCGATAAAATTCTAATCCAGTTATATTATTTTATAGTGACAATTTTATTTGCTTTAATATTTTATGGTTAGTACAAAAGAAAGTGCAATTATGAAGTGTCTCTTATTTTTGTTTTTAGTTAATCTTTAAAATATTCAATATTCATTAACATTAAAGTCAGAATTTAAAATAATTCCTTAGTTGTAGTTAGAAACATGATTCACAGTTCTTTGCTATTTTGTCAATTTTATATAATTGGAATAAATATTTATTCTATACTTTAGCTTTTCTATTTAAATTAACTCGAAAAGCATTGCACAAAAATGAATTTGACAAATTTCTAATTAAAGTTTCTTTATGCACGCAGACAAATTATTTTTTTATGTTCCTTTAATTCATCGCTGGAGTTTCTCGAATATTCATTCCCCTAATGTCACTTTTAAGTCTTGTTATATTCTTGTAAAAGAAGCATGAATTATTTTGAAACAGAAGAAAACTTTCAGAATGCGAATTTTGAACTTAATAATGCTCTTTATAATCATATAGTTGCGTTTTAGAAAAGTGCAATAATAATTAAGCAAAATAATTCTCAATTTGCCATCTGAGAAGGACATAGTGATAGTATAGTTCCCTTTTTTAACTGAAACTTTTGAAATACAAAGTTTAATTGTAATTTGATTTCTAATACATTTTTAACTCTCATCTCAATCTTAGGCTAAGAATGTAGTTTAACAGTGTTTTGTTTTTAATACATGTTTGTGAACTTAAAGCAAATTTCAAGTAGTATAATCTAAAATATTCCACTGCTTTTGTTTTTCAAAAGCTTTATATGTTTTAGGTTCAGAGTTTCGTAATATTTCTCAGGTTTAATTTTATAATAATTTCCTCATTTCTATTCAATGAACACTTATTTTTAATATAACTCTCTCTCTCTCTCTCTCTCTCTCTCTCTCTTTCTTTCTTTCTTTCTTTCTTTCTTTCTTTTTGCAGCAAAAATACTTCAAAGCAATATTGAAAGCAACATAATATTTTTTAAATGAAAGAGAATGCATTTACTTGTTATCAAATCCACTAACCATCTAGCAGGTAGCACCATGAAGGAAACAAGCAAATTTTGTAAAATTTACATCATATGCTTGTGGCGATGAGATATAAAAATCATTAGCATTGCAACACGCAAGCGCAACACTGATGATTGCAGCGCCATATGCAAGCTCTATATTTTATAAGGGAGAAGATATTACAAATTTGAAGTATGGAATTGTTTTTAATTTTTTAAGTAAACTTATTGAGACTAGGCCTCGTAGAAGACATTGGAAGTCTTCTGAGGAAGTTTCTAAATCCGACAGAAGAACAGCAATCTAGAAATATTTCTGATTGTTCTTCAAGAAATCGATGATGGTGCTATATAAAAGCAATTTACTGGGATGTGGATATTTGTGATAATTGGATGCATGAAGGAACGAAAAACCAACCACATTGATGAAATCCATTTCGTTGCACCACTGCACGTAATAACAATCATATTTTGTGCATGGTAATGGTAGATTCCTCAGTCACATCATGAATTACAGCAGAACAAATTCAGTCTTATCCATCATTCAGTGTCTGCTCACAGCATTAGACGTCGTTTACATATGAGTGAAATGCCCAAACAATGTCCATTGCTTTGCTTTGCTTATCCACTGGCATTTACATCGCCAATGATGCGAAAACGGCAGAGAGACAAAAGGGAAGGGAAAGACACTGTCATCATTGATGAATTTTGCTTTTATTTCAAACACCACAAATCTCTAATTCAAATCCGGAAACACTTGGAGGCAAATTACTAAAATATTACTATATGCATTATTACATTGGTTCTGCACCTGGTATCATGGTTTGAGATAGTATTGGATTTTAATTTTGCATCTCTCTAGTGAGCATTGATATTACACCGAACAGCCAAAACTACATCTCTGAGATGTTGGAAGCCATGGTTCTCCCATATATACAACGATTGCCATCATTCATATTCCAACAGGATGATACACAACCATACTTGGTGTGCAATTTCAAGAGTTCTTTTATTGAATAGGATTTCTTCGTTGGTTTGCTTCATTCCCCAATTTATTTTCTATCGAAAATATGGGGTTTATACTTGCCAAAAATGGCCCAATACTCGCTAACCCCATATACACCAGATCATCTTGGGCAATGTTCAGAAGCTGCATGTTCTGCTACATTCCAAAGCTACGTCCAAAACCTCTTTGATTCTCTTCAACGATGTTTTCCAGAGGATAGAGCCAACATTGGGGCAGATACACTAAGTACTCATTTTTTCATCATCCACCCTTCACAAGAGGCTATAATTTCAATGATTTCATTACTATGTAATGTATTATTTTAGAAATAAATTTTGCTGTGATATCTATTTCCTTTCTCAGTATGGCCATCATTTTGGATTTGGTCATATCAATATAATGAAAAATATATTAATTTAATGAAGTTAGTAGACTAAAGTACAGCAAAATTATTCCTTCTGCCTTTTTATAGCTTATGAAAAAAGAACTAAAAGTATATATATATATATATATATATATATATATATATATATATATATATATATATATATATATATATATATATATATACAGGGTGACTCTAAATTGATTTTGCAAATTAAGAGGGGTGATAGTATCCATCCAGACAAGCAATAATTAGGTAGGAACTCAGGGTTGCATTCCATTCTGAGAGGCAGAAAAGAATCCCCACCTAACAGTGCTTGCCCATCACTTATAACAGAGTTAGGTAAGCGAATGTGAATAATACCAAAAGTATCAAAATCATATTTATCATTTAGTGAAACCTCCAAACAAATGCTCAAAATGTTCCCCATGTGTATCGTTGCACAGTTGACTACGGCGGAAGAACGACTGGCACACTCTCGAAAATGCCTGATGCCGTATTAATTTTGTCCACCGTAACAATGAATCTATCTCTGAGATCTTTAGTTGAGTTCACAGGTATCTCGTACGCTAAGATTTCATATGCTCTCAGAAGAAAAAGTCCATTAGGTTGAGGTCCCAGGAAGCAAGGAGACCAAGCCACAGTTCCGCTAGGTCCGATTCATCGTACGAAATTTGTGGCATTCAAATAGTTACAGACCGTGTTGGAAAAATGTACTCCATCTTGCATGAACCACATGTCTCACAGGATGGAAAGTCTACAAAAAACTGGTAAGCTTTTATTCCAAGAAGATATGGTATGTTGCGCCGGTCAAATGGTCTGGTATGATATAAGGGTCTACCAGGTAATCACCAAGGATACCCGCACAGATGTTCAGGGTAAAATTTTGGAAATTTTGCTGGTATCTACGAGGTTTTGTACAATGGGCATTGTTTTCAGACCAAATGTGTTGATTGCGTGTGTTGAAAATGCCTTCTCTGCTGAATGCTACCTTTTCATTAAATAATATTAATACAGGAAATAATCATGGATTGTTATTTTTCATAACCGTATTCTCTGCTTAAATATATATATATATATATATATATATATATATATATATATATATATATATATATATATATATATATATATATATATATATATATATATATATATATATATATATATATATATATATATATATATATATATATATATATATATATGTATACAGTGGATATACTAAAATGGTGTTTTTCAAATCGAGAAATTAACATTAAAATTATTAAGCTTTAATATTTAAATTATTTAGCTATTAAAGAAAAATAATTTAGGAATAAATTTTAATAAGAAAATGCTTGACTGTATGTCGTATTTTCAATGTATTATTCTCCACTTCGTATTTGATCATTATTCTCAAATTGGTTTTTGATTAATTTTACAAATGTACTATTAATTAATTAGATATATGTATATATATCCTATTTTAAATTGCTATTTTACCCCAACAAAAATTGAAAATCTATAAAAGTTACATCCGCAGTTATTTTCTATGGTGAGCTTTCAGAATGGCATAATGTTCTTTAACTTTTGGAAGCCAGTATGTTCTGAGTTCAGATCGCAAAATAAGAATTTCAACATAATTTGCAAAAACATTCTTTATCTAATACAATATTTAATAGTGCTAACTACTTAAATGAGGCATTCCCAACACTTCCAAATA
Organism: Latrodectus elegans; assembly: GCA_030067965.1. Classification (NCBI taxonomy): domain Eukaryota; kingdom Metazoa; phylum Arthropoda; class Arachnida; order Araneae; family Theridiidae; genus Latrodectus; species Latrodectus elegans. The sequence continues at coordinate 63,414,239 of CM057815.1, forward strand.
CTTCATAATTTTATTCTCATGACCAAACAAAGACACGTTTGCCACTTAAATTACATAACTATCATTCTCTCTTAGTTTCCAAAATTCCTTAAACTTCCACTATACTTCTATGAAAAAAATCGGCACCAAAACTAGGTGATAATTATATCTTTTATTAGTAAGTCAAGCAGCCACAAAAAAAGAGGAGTTATGGTTATAGAACTCATAAGTTCTTTCAGAACTGCAGATAGAGCTTGACTAAATAAAAATATTGTGCAAACTTAACTGTCTTTTAGGATAATATTTATTGAATGTAAAATTATGAATTGATATCACTAATGACTTTTTTCGGAAAGACTAATTCTTTCGGAATAAACGATCAGTAAAATGTTTTATTTAAAAATTTTAATCTGTAAATTAAGACTTCATATAAGATTCTTAATTATTTTAATAACATTAATTACTTAATTATATATTCATAACATTAAGTAATTAAACAACTGTTTTAATTTTCATTACAATTGACATTCTTGAAAAAACAAATCAATTTTCAAATAAATACAAATTAAAATTTGGAATCATCTGTCTATGGTTTATCAGTCATTATATTATTAATTTCAAATTTAAAGAATTATTAACTTAGAACAATAAACTGAAAATGAATGATCTAGTATAAATTATATAAAGAGGACTTATGAAAATGTTATCATATATAATTCAAAAATTAAATTTATTGAATTCATCTTTCAAAAGATATTTATCAACTTTTTGAAATTTTTAGAAACATATTCATGTATTATAATGAGCATAAATACAATCAACTCACAAATTCAAATACACCTATGATTAAAGCATAATGTTGAATGTGTTTTATTAAAATATTTAAGATTCAACAATCAGAGAGAATAACATTTTTCTATAACATAAAGAATTGAACAAAAATCTGAATCTTCAAAAATAATTTGTTAACGGTCTATTTAAATTTGTCGTAGTGCAAAACGACATAACCAAACCCTGAGAAAAGAGATGGGTATATTTTTATTGCACTTTAAATTTAGGAGTTTCCTCTTTTCCTTTCAAACTAAGTTGTTATAATAAAAAGGAAAGGATATAATAACAATTGGCACAATGAGACAAGTGCAATAAAAGAATAATTTTTTTTCTTTTGGAATAGATAGGTGTTCTTGAGAAGTTGCAAGAAAAATTTATGTTTTATATGTTAATCTGACCAGTCGGGATTGAGGGAGGAGATTTCTGACCTATCCCATAGAAGTATAGGAAGTACTATTGAACCTTAGAAAACCAATGGTGTAAAGAGGAGGATCTAAGACAAGAATTATGAAGAGTTAAAAACTGCATCTAAAAATGAAGAAGACACAGAAGCCCCGGAGAAGCTCGACATAGAAAAGGAGTCTAGGGTGGAGGACTGGGTCCTCATTGAGCATAATGAGAAGCTAAAAAAGATGCTAGTTGTAAACGGAGTATAACTGCCCTGTCCAGTTGGAGCCCTGTCTCAACTTTCCTGAATGGAGCTGCAGATGTCCGACGATATATGAGGATAAGAAGAGACGACAAGGTCTGAAGAGAGAAAGAAGAGAAAAGAGAGAAAGCTCATAAGGAAATAAGCAAGCAAGCCAAGCGAGACCCTGAGCCGGTAATGCCATTGACGATAGGAGACACCACACTGCTACTTCTAAAAGGGGTGAGTCTGATCTCTCGCTCCTTGTCCGTCTGGTTACACTCAGTTATGATACATTAATGTGTAATTGTCACAAAACAAATAATAGTGTTATAATTTCAATTATTTAATTGAGAATGTTTTAATTGAAATGTAAATTCCTCTTGTAATTAAGTTACTGAAATAAATTATTAAGTTTTATTGTATTTTTGTTTCGAATTTATCTCGGTCATTCAATTATTTAAAAAAAAAAACAAATCTGGGTTTCCTCGGAATTTTCTAAAATTTCCGAATCCTACCACAGCAAAATTCACTAGTAAGATATTTCCCTAAATTAATTAAAATAGAAATAATCATAAATGTAAGAAAGATTCATCAATATAATTATTAATTGGAAAGTAATGAATTTGATTGAAATAGAATTTTAGAATTCTAATTTTAAAAACCTTAATAAAATACTGTTTAATAGTCAAATGAAATATAAATGGAAAATCAAAGTTCTTAAAAATAGTTTGTTTCTTTCTGGATTAGTATTTTCTATAGCTTCCAAACATATAGGAAACTTTACGTTAAGAAAAATCTTTCTGCTTATTAAAATCAGTTACTGGAATTATAAACTATTATAATTCCTCTCATAGTGTATGTGTTAAAAAAATTTTTTTTGCTATCTAATGCATAAAATGAGTTTATATGTTTGCTTTGAAGTAATGATACATATAAAAAATATGCAGCAAAACAGATTCGTAAAAAGGTGATTTTTTTCCAAAACGAAGCAAACCAGGTTACAGATTTGAGAATAAAATTCTAAACATATTTAATAAACTTCTGTCTTGCTCAGTGGATCACAATAAAACGATGTGAAGGAAGCTTAATTGTTTGCTTAATGATTCAAAGATTTTAAAAATTAAATAAAATAAAATTTCAAATTTATTTGATTGGAAAGAGATTATAAGAAATATATTGTCAGCAAGTGTAATTATTTTTAATTATAAAATAGTTATTCAAAATAAAATATTTTCAATTTTTTTGAGAAAAATATTTTGTAATAGTTAAACTACTTATAATTCATGTAATAATCAAACTGGTTAAATTAATAAAATTTAATGTGTGTGATTAAAAATATTAGATAAATTTTCCTATGGAAGGCAAAATTGTAATTGGGAGTAATTTAAAAAAGATAACTCAGAGCCATATATTATAAAAATATAAAATAAATATGCAATTTTATGTATACTCACAGTTGCATAGTATAATTCTTATAAATATTTGAAATTTCTAAATTATTAATTGTAAACATGATTTCTACTACAGATAAAATTTAAACATTAAAATACAGAACCTGTTGAAGAGTAGAAAAAAAAAATTTGTGTCATATTTATTGTTACATATTAAGAAATAAGTAATATTTTTTTTATTTAGCTACAATGAAACCCATAAAATTGCAGGAAAATGTATAATCTCTGTTTAAGTAAAATTTCTAAAAATAAAAAAAAAAATTTAAAATCTATTTTATGTAATATTCTCCAAACAGTATTACCTAGTATTGTATTGCCTAGTGTCTTTAGTACTTAAATTTAAAACATTAAAATAGTTCAAATATAAATATTGATAATTATTTTTAATATTATGCTTGCGATGATGTTAGGTAACACAAATTAGATATCTTACTGTAAATAAAGTTTAAAAGTTTAGTTAAATTTATAAATTGTATAATTTAGATAAAAAAAATAATAAACTGTTCATTCAGCTGGTATAAAATACGTATCAAATTATAGAATTTTGATTTTTTTTAAATGCTTTTAATGTAACTAAAAATATGTAACTATATAAAAATACATAATTTTTTATTTTTTGGTCATTGCAATATTAACACTTGCTGTATAAATGTGTAAATTTTAAACATAATTAATTTTTATAATTAAAACTTTCCAAGACTAATAAGTTAATTTCAAAGTAATCACATTCTATGATAAAAATTGGAATATATATGTAATTTTTTTTAAAAAAAAGTGTTAATTATGAGAAATTTATTAATTGCTTAAAAGTGTTGAAAATTTAGGAAAATTATCATCAGTAAAAATCCTATGCTTTGTGTGATATTTACATATTGCACAATTACTGATATTAACAAGGGTTTTATATTCATAGAGTAAATAAACTAATGACTTGATTTGAAGGGTCTTGTTATTTTAATTCAAGCATTTCCCCAATTTACTTAATTCTGAATAATCTTTGAGTACCTTTGCTTATGAGAAATTTATATCGAATTAAAAACACACGATTATGGTTCTAAAGCAATTGTTGTTAAGAACTATTTGCATATAATAACCACACATTTTCTTCTAAATAGCTTCGAATAAGATTTTCTGTTGATTAAAATATGTTTTAAATTTTGAAGATCTTACAGAATTTAATCAAGTTATATTTGAGTACTCTTTTTAACAATTTAGTTTATTTAACTCCATTATTTTAAATTATTTCCAATATCTTATAGTGTCGGAATATAAATCAAGTTGAACATTTCCCTAAAAAACATTCTCAAAAAATTGAATTAATATTGGGTACTCCACTAAAGATTATTTAGATGCAAAAGGTAGAAAAAAGTGTTTATGTATGAAGTTTACATTCTATTATGGCATAAAGGAATTTGTTTTAATGATAAAGTATATTTTTTTTTGTTAGGCACCACAATGAAACAAATATTTCTTTCTTTTGATAAATTTCAAACAGATATTTAATTATATTAATTAATCAAATAATTTCATTGAAAAAAATTCATTAAAACATCAGTACTAGATTAAATGAACGATGTAATTTATAAACTTCCCTTGTCTTACAAATTTTTACTAATATTTCTCAAAAATTATTCAATAACTCTTAAAAATCGTATTAATATCAAACAAATTGAGGAAGTATAGAAATATTCAAAATATAGGATTTATTTTATAAATTTGATATTCGGATATATAAATTCTTCCAGTCATTGAAGGTCAAAGATATTTTTGATTAAGTGTTATAGCCTCATTTCATCATAATGATTTCAAATGATCATCAAATATTGACTGAGGATCATTTCATTAATAATTCAAAAATGTATTTTATACGTAAAAAAACTAAATATTGTAAAGAATGAATTTAAATAAACGCAAACAATACAGTTAACAGGGAAAAATTTTTCATTGAATTAAATATGAATACATTATTGTGTAAATCGTGTTTAACTAAAACTTAGTTCTATGTAAATAACAAACTGTTAAGGTTAAAAATCATAAAAAGCTACAAATTTATCAGATATTTACAGCTTAATGAATTCAATTAATGTGAAGTAATTTAAAATTAGAAATATTGAATACATTAATATTATAGGTATTATTCACAAAATCACTTCAGAATATTCCTTGTTTATTATATTCCAAACAGATCAAAAATTTACTATTTGCATTTTTCTGATTTTCTTCAAATGTTTCTTTTTCACTTAAATAAATATCTTACAAAATTAGCAAAATATTATTTGTTCTAAAAAGTAATTTAAAAGCTTTTCCAAATCAATTCTAGGTGCAATGAAATTTTCTTTTTGTTCATATGCTTTGTGGTCCCATGTACAAACTTTAAGAAAATTTAGAATTGCTAAAATAAACATCTGTAAGCAAATTCATTTAAATAATAATAATTGGCTCCAAAGTTTCTTTTTTTTTTCTAAGTAATATTTTTTCATGTGAAAATGTAATTTCGATTAAGGCAATTTGTTACATAGTTTCTACAAAATATTTACAATATTCTTTAAATAAATTGTTAAGAAGTTTTAAATTCCTTAAAAAAACTTAGATTGTTTAATTTTTCAAGTAAAAGATTTCTATAACTTTTGAAAAAACTAATTTGCAAAGTAATATATATATATGTAACCTACAAATGAAAAAGGAAATAATAACTTTCTTTGCAGAGAATCACTAGATGACGCTCTGTAGTAAGACTGTATCGGAGAAAACTGTTTCACGTTGGTTACAAACTCAAAATGCGATATTCAACCGATGGCCGTATATTCATTGTTAAAACTTGGTATTTATAGGATGAGAATTCAACACTGTAGTTGCTAAAATGAGCTACAAAGCACAAAAACCACTCGTAGCCTTCTGGGGAAATAATAAGTGATCTCTTAAGAAAACTTCAGAAGTTTGGTTGGATGATCCTTCTGATGGGTTCTGAACAGCTGGCTCAAAGATGATTATTAGAAAAGAAGAAATGATTGATGAAGCAAGGGATGTCATGGCAGATAAGACAAACACATGCACTCGTAAATTGGCAAATATATTGGATATGAGTTGGAGCACTGTAGCCAAGATATAAATGATGGTTATTGGGTTCTTTTCTTACAAGATCCAAACTCTTCTATTCAGCCTATATAACTCTATCTCACCTGATGGGGCCGATGGATATTAGCGATTTCGCTAATGAGATATTGGCTCTCATCGATACCGAGATATTAGACTAAAGAAGAGGAAATTCTCAGATGAAGGCCATTTTTGATGGTCATGTTAGCCTAACCGACTGAATTATCATTTCTAAGGAGCCATAAGCCCTAAATTTGTCGATGTGTCAAGATTATTGCATTCACATAAGCTAACAGTTTGAGCTTCTCTTTGTGAATTGGAAGTTATCGGATTAATTTACTTTGAGGCAACTGTTAAAGCTAATGTGTATCAAAAAGTGCAAAAACAGTCGTTTTTCCCTCTAGATTTGAGGTTTGAGTATACGGAGGATATTGATTCATATAGAATGATGCCCTTCCGCATCGAACAGGTAGAATGTTTTTACACCATTAACAGTGTATGTGGAATCCGGATTATTGATTATCAATACCTAAACAATCATCCTTGTGCACTGCATTCAAAACCTTATTCACCCAATATGAATCCATACTATTTTAATATTTTAGGTTTACATGAAAGATTTAGTATACAAAAAGAAGCCGACAGAAATTTCAAGAGTCTCAAAAAGTCCATTACAGACTCATTTGCAAGCATTGAAACAGAAACACTTTAGCGAGTAATTGATAAATTTGTGACTAGGTTGCACTACTAAATCGCCTCTGACGGTTCTCGATTAGAAAACTTTAAGCATTCTTTTCGACGCTCTTTTCAAAAAAAATTTTTTCTCTGACATCTGTCATGATTTTTGAATTATTTAATTGTAAAATTGTATGTTAATTAAAATCTTGCGTGCCTGCGTGCGTGCGTGCTTGCGTGCGTGCGTGCGTGCGTGCGTGCGTGCGTGCGTGCGTGCGTGCGTGCCTGCGTGCGTGCCTGCGTGCGTGCCTGCGTGCGTGCCTGCGTGCCTGCGTGCGTGCCTGCGTGCGTGCGTGCCTGCGTGCGTGCGTGCGTGCCTGCGTGCGTGCGTGCCTGCGTGCGTGCCTGCGTGCGTGCCTGCGTGCGTGCGTGCGTGCCTGCGTGCGTGCCTGCGTGCGTGCGTGCGTGCCTGCGTGCGTGCCTGCGTGCCTGCGTGCGTGCGTGCCTGCGTGCGTGCGTGCGTGCCTGCGTGCGTGCGTGCCTGCGTGCCTGCGTGCGTGTCTGCGTGCGTGCGTGCGTGTCTGCGTGCGTGCGTGCGTGTGCGTGCTGCGTGTTTGCGTTGCCTGCGTGCGCCCGTAAGCGTGCCTGCGTGCGGCGTGCCTGCGTGCGTGCGTCTGCGTGCGTCTGCGCGTGCCTGCGTGTCTGGCGTGCCTGCGTGCCTGCGTGCGTGCGTGCGTGCCTGCGTGCGTAAGTGCGTGCGTGCGTCATGTGTGTCTGCTGCAAGGTGTCTCAGGTGTCCAGGTGCCTGTCTGTCTAGGTGGTAAGTGTGTCTGTCTGAGGTCAGGTGTGTGGTCGTCTCAGGTAAGGTGGTCTGTCTGTCTGCAGGCAGGTGTCTGTCTGAGGTGGCAGGTGTCTGTCAGGTAAGGTGGTGTGTCTCAGGTGCCAGGTAAGGTGCAGGTGTCTCAGGTGGCAGGTGTCTCAGGTCAGGTGGCAGGCTCCAGGTGGTGTCTGAGGTGGCAGGGGTGTCTCAGGGCAGGCCCAGGTGGTGCCCAGGTAAGGTGTCTGTAAGGCAGGCAGGTGTCTCCAGGTGGTGTGTCTGAGGCCCAGGTGGTCTGAGGTGGCAGGTCTCAGGTATGTGTCTAAGGTGTGTCCAGGTGGCAGGTGCAAGGCTCCAGGTGGTCTCAGGTGGCAGGCTCCAGGCAGGTGTGGCAGGTGTGTGGTGGTTCAGGTAAGGTGTGTGTCTCAGGTGGTAAGGGTCTCAGTGGGGTGTCTCCAGGTGCGTAAGGTGGCCCAGGTGGTGTAAGGTGTGTCTCAGGTGGTAAGGTGGCCCAGGTAAGGTGTGTGGCCCAGGCAGGTGGCAGGTGTCTGCAGGTGTGTCTCAGGTGTTTAGGTCTGTGTGTCTCAGGTGTGTAAGGTGGGTGTCTCAGGTGTGCGTAGGTACATGTGTCAGGTGGCGTGTGTGGTGTAAGGTGTCTGCAGTGCGTCTCTGTGCGTGTGTCTGCGTGCAGGTGGAGTGTCTCAGGTGTGTTGCAGGTGGTGTCTGCGTGGCAGGTGTCTGCAGGTATGTGTTCAGGTAAGGTGCCTGCGTGCAAGTGCCTGCGTGCGTGCGTGCGTGTGCGTGCGTGCCTGCGTGCCTGCGTGCCCGCGCCTGCGTGCGTGCCTGCGGTGCCTGCGTGCGTGCCGTGCCTGCGTGCCGTGCGTGCGTGCCTGCGTGCGTGCGTGCGTGCCTGCGTGCGACCAGTGCGTGCCTGCGTGCGTGCGTGCGTGCCTGCGTGCGTGCGTGCGTGCCTGCGTGCGTGCGTGCGTGCCTGCGTGCGTGCGTGCCTGCGTGCGTGCCTGCGTGCGTGCCGCGTGCGTGCGTGCGTGCCTGCGTGCGTGCGTGCCTGCGTGCGTGCGTGCCTGCGTGCGTGCCTGCGTGCCTGCGTGCGTGCGTGCGTGCGTGCGTGCGTGCGTGCGTGCGTGCGTGCGTGTGTGTGTGTGTGTGTGTGTGTGTGAGTGAGTGAGTGAGACAGAGAGAGATTAAACATTTAACTGCCGTTTCGAAATCATGAAATTGAAATAATTCAATTCATTACAATTCACAATTCATCAAAAAAATCTTGTTCTCAAAAAAACATTGAATATTTCTGATGTACATTTTCAAGAAGACTGTCAAATCAAAATAAGTACGAGTAAAAATGCGCCACTTGTGTTCTTGACTAACATCATTCTTCAAATAAATGTGAATATTATCATTGATTTTCAAAAGGGCAAGTTAGCCAAAAAAAGAAAATAAAGCAAATTAAAAACTCTTTCAACAGAAATAGGAATCCTTCCTTCTATTAGTGGAAAACATTATCCATAAATCATTTTATAGTAGGAACGAATAAAAAGGGAATTGATTGATAGTAAGCCTTAAGGGAATAATTTATAAAAAAAAATTCCGAGATGGTCTCTCGAATATTTTGTGGTTGTCATTTTCTTTTCATTTTATAAAATAAATGTGGCAATATATTCTTTCACCGGCATCATATTTTACCTTTTGATATATTTTTGCGTTTTCTAATAGAATATCATTCATCTTTATAGAATTTAAATCAAAATACAAACGGTAAATCTTGACAATAAGAAATTTAGATAACGTGGTTAGAGCGTGTCCCATTGAGCATCTCTCCATTCATTTGATAATTATTTATTCATTTAGATTTGCAAAACATAAATTAGCTATCAACGCAAATATGCTTACAGCGAAACAGCAGCATTTTTATGTTACTAAACAGAAGTTTATTCAAAAACTATTACCTTTTGTATTTAATTAAATAGCATCTATTTTTATTAAAATGTTTAGTTATAGTTATTCAATTTTGAAATGTCCTTTTACAGTTATAGTAAAAGAATGAGCATATTAAATATTTTTTAGAATTAAAATATATAAAAATATCCTAATTGTTTCAAAAAATTAATTTTTAATTTATCTAATATTAGAATTTTTTTTAAGTTTAAAGTATATTAAGAGCAACGTCGAATTCATTATTATGGTAAAAGTGTTTTACAGACAAAAAGATCCCAAGAGTTTGTTCCCAACCTCTATTGACCAAAAGAAAGTGAATTTTGTCTTTCTGCCTTTTTGAAATAGCTTTCAGGGTGGGGGACTGTTTGAGGGTTTCACTGGTTTTTCCGTTAGCAACACAAATAAGGACCCAAAACATGATCATTTTAAAATTAATCTGAGTATTAATTTAATAACTAACTAGACTTATTCATATATTTTCAAATAATTTTGTTTCTAAATATAGATATATGTAACAAAATTTTGTTTTTCTATTTTTTCATATGAAACTGATTAATTTACCACCGTATTGTTTCGATTGATTGCTTTGCTTTATTTGTTATAGAATGAACATTTTCTTCCCTACCAGAATTAATTAGAACCCAAAGTGAACAGTTCAAAGTGAAGTTAGAACTACTAAAAACATTCACTCCTCAAGGTAAAATTCGAATTCATGAACAATTGAACAGAAAATAAGAACGTTAATATTTCAGCTATCAGCTTGACTCGAGTAGTATTGAATCCAAATTCTGAAGGATAATTTTTTATTCAACAATTAACGTTTTTAAAAATGAGACTTTTAATAAAGTTAAATTATATTAATTTTTATTATGTAATTAACTTATATTTATACATTAATGTGCATGTTTATTTTGAACTAATTTATTTTATGGAAATCATTTAAAAGTTACTTTACGAAAAGTGACTTTTAAATGACTTTTTTTTTTGAATTCAAATTCACTTTATAAATTTCATTATCAGCTAAGAATTAATTTAACATGAAATTCAAAATTAAAATTTGAATTTCATTTCATGAAAGTTACATATTTTTCTATTATGAAACACGCATTTCTATAATTATTTTTACCGATTTTTTTTTATTTATTAAGAAGCGAATTTTCTAAAACTTATGGCTAAACTATCCTTATTTTATAATTAACAGCATCATTAAGGTATCATTATTTTCATAGAATTTTCTTAATTTATTTAACTTTTTGATAAATAATACATTTGAAACTAAATGAAATGTATTATTTAACATTTCTTAATCAAGATTGTTAATTAAATACTGTTAAATAGTATTTTAAATAAATTTTGTGCCTCGTGTAACAAATACATAATCATAAATCTTACATTTTACGAGCATATTAAGATAGAAAGCACTCATATTTTTTAAGCAAATTGGTTTATTATGGAAATTTCTCACATCGGAATGATACCACATCATAAACTTTATGAGAAAATGCAAAATGAACACCTGTGAAATTACTTCGGATATTGACAAGATGTTAAAATAGAGCAAATGGAGAAGCACCCGATATTATTTTGGATGAAATCTTGATATTCTCATTCTGAGATATTCAAAGATACAGCTCTGTCATTAATATTCTTCCATTAATTAATAATAATTTAAAGTTAAATCTTTACTTCATAATTTTAGTGAAATTGATTACGATTTTTTCACGATAAAAATTTTATGAAATATCTGTAAAATTAATATGAACTAGTGCATAAGATTCTTTAGATTCTTTTTACTCATTATATGACATTGCAAGTGTTCCCTAATATATATATATATATATATATATATATATATATATATAACTAATTCTAAACAGACTTACATTCAAAACAGTATGCGTTTCTTCTAAATACGTTTGATTGTAAATAATAAAGATGACAAATCAAAAGAAAATTTGTCCTGCGCATATGTAGTTGCAAACGCAGATCGAAAGCAAAAAATAGCTATTCTTTTGTCTGTTTGATAGCTAAATAAAACTATTTTTATTGTTTAGATAAATGTTTAAATATTTGCTACCATTTCCTTTTACATTGATTAAGGCTGAGACATTGAAGTTAGTACTTCTTGGTAGAGCAAAATATATGGCGATAAATATAGAAGATAATATTTGCTATCTGGGGGGTAACTCTGTTATTTTTACGTTTTAACTAGAATAGTTTTATTGTTGTTCTTTTGTTATTCACATTTTCTCACTTATCTTGGTATCAAAAAAATCAAGGAATACCCATAAGTAATCTCTTACAGAGTACTGTGTTATTGAAAAGAATTGTCATGGAAAACATCATGAAGTATAAATAAAAATACAAAATTACGTAAATAACGATTTTATATAAATCTCCATTATTTGATTAACACTATAAACATCAGTCGTACCTCTTTCTTCATTCCTCTCGATAGATCACAAAACTGAAACTTTAAACAACTAATAAATTAAGTAGATTTGTATTAAGCAAAAAAATTTTCATTCATTTGAAATACCACTGAAACCAATTTCTACTCAATGTTTTCCAGATTTCTTAATCTTACTAAAATGGCTATTCACAGATATTTACCTATTATACGAAGACTAAAGAGAATTTTTTGAAGATATTTCCTTTAGATTTATGAGAAATGAATCTCTTACGTATTCTTAACAAACGTAAAAAACAATCCTTTTAACTCAAGGAATAAATTTCTTAATTTACTGCTTTATTCAATTTCATGGAGAACATTAGAGTGCTTCTACAAATAGTAATTATTAGCTTGTCATGTATGTGACCAAACAAAGGGAATTGCACTCTTTTTTCCTTTTTCACAAGCTCATGAAAAGAGTTTTGTCATTATTAAAGATTTTTTTATGGGACGTTGTACTGATGTCACATTTTCGCTCATGACAATGGAACTAATGTGAGTTTGACAACCTTCTAATTAATAAATTCATTCATACTAGTTTTAGAAAATAAATTACCTTTCATCCAGTGCTTTGAAATTACTGAATAATACAGATAACAGTAGCTGTAATTAGAAAAGGTAAAATACTTTTATTTAAAGTTATTTTCATTATATTTAAAATTTCGCTTCTTGAATAAAAACTAAATATGTTCCAAGTTATCAACAGATAAAATTATACTTTTGTATTGATAGGTTTGTTAATAATTTAGAATAAAGGCCAGTAAATGGCATACATTTTTTAAAATAAATTTTCTTCATTCAAAAAGATTTGTCTTATTTTCCTTGAAAGTAATAGGAAAATGTAAAGAAAAAAATTTTTAGTGATTAAATTCAAAGCTATCAACCTTTATAAAAAAACATTAGAATTCATTAGGCATTAGATTATTATAACATTAGAATATAATAATATTAGAATTCCTGCACTAAATGCTTATTTTTTTTTAATTTAAGATGTTAAGGGGAAAAACACATTAAAATCAGAAATTTATATTCCATTTTTTTTTTTTTGTAAAATTTATATAATATAATTACATATATTATACGGTATTACGCTGCATATTTAAAGTAAAGGAAATAAATAAATCAACAATTTAATGTGAAATAATTTAAAATAATTTTCAATTTTAATAAATAGATTTAAACATAAATATATTGATTGTAATATATTACACTGTAATAATTCCACAGTTTTTAAAATCGATGACTGCGTTATATATTCTCATAAATGCACGTACAGTGCCCGATATATATCCAATTCCTAGAATTAAAAATTTCCACTACATTCTGAAAGATAATATATTTTTTAAAGATGGATATGGTGAAAGCATATTATCAAATACCTTTTACTGAAAAATAAAAAGACGACCATAACCACACCATTTGACCTGTATGATTTCAATGTGGAGTTTTGTAGTGAGCAATGCATTTTAACCTTCCAACGTTTCATCAAGAAAATACTATTTGGACTAGATTTTGTACTTCCCTATCTCGATCACATATTCACCTTCAGAAGAAGAATATATGTAACATATAAACATGGAGTTTAGAAGATTCCAGCTATAAGGACTTAAGCTTAATATTTCCAAACGAGAGAACAAAAAAATAATAAAAAACTTGTTTAAAAGTCATAATTATTGCTAATTTTTATTATGATCTTCATAATTCTAATTTATTCTTCAGTTTTTTTTTGTATTATTACTTTTACCTATGCGTTAATGTTAGCTGTAAACCAAATGGTAATTGTGAAAAAAACGCATTTTTTTAGAACCACTATGAGTTGATATATTTACGGGATAAATGTGTCAAGCACAATAAATATCCGATAGATACTGAAAGTTTTCCTGAATCATTTTAGAAATCACGTAACCTAATTAACGAATAAGCATTTGACAAATAAATAAGATAGTGCTAGTAAATTACGAAACTATTATATTTGTCTGAGTTTTGAATCGGAGGAAATAAATATCTAGTAATATTTTTGCAGTTGGAAACATCAATATCCTTCATGAAAATTTAATTTCACTGCTGGACAATTGCTATGGGCGGATAACACTATCATCCATAGCAGACACAAATTGAAAGGAAGCAAAATGGTGAAAATTAGAATAAGTGTGGGACATAGTAAGAAGAATTATGAGTATGCAAATTTTTTTCCACGTCTGTTCATCACGTGATAGCGTTCATAACAGCTTTAAAGGTTTCGACGCGTGTGGACAGTTGTTGTTTCAAGTCAAAGTTTTACAGGAAAGATTTAATAGGCGAACTTGAAATTTTTGGCATATCTTCCCAATATCACTTAGATGATTTCATGTGTAGCCGAATTATTGGAAAGATCAAAGAAGGGCGAAAAATAACACATGTTGCCAGGGAGTTCGACATCGCTCACAGCGTTGTTTCACAGCTGTGGATGTCATTTAAAATTACTGAAATGTGTAGTAGGTGGCACGAGGGAGGTCGTGTTAGAAGTACCACACCTGCAGAAGACAGATATATCGTCCTATCAGCGAAAAAGAACGGGCACACCACAGCTCAGCTGGTGGCAAATCAGTTTCTTGCTGGCTCAGGAAATCAGATCTCTCGAAAAACTGTTGCCAGACGTTTGCGGGGAGGAGGACTATACGCCCGCAAATCTGTTGTGTGTCCTATTGACCAGACAGCATCGTACTTCCCATTTGCAATGATGTCGTGAGCATCGTAATTGGACTGAACAGGATTGGGCATGCGTACTATTCTCAGATGAGAGTAGGTTCAATCGGTCATCGGATTGTAGACGCCAACTGATCTAGCGCGAGAGTGGTACTGCTTATCGTCCAGAAAATATCCAGGAAAGGGACCGATATCCGACATGCAGTGTCATGGTGTGGGCCGGCATAATGATCAATGGCCGCATATGTGGTTGCGAATCGTACTATGACGGGCCAACATTACATTAATAAAATTCGACTTCCTTATGTTCTTCTTTTCCGTGGTACTGTTGGTGATAAATTTGTTTTTATGGACGACAACGCAACATGTCATCGAACACACGCTGTTCAGGATTGTCTAGACAGTGACGGTATTCAACGCCTCGTATGGCCATCTTGTTCTCTGGATTTAAACCCCACTGAAAATGTGTGGGATGATTTGGGGGGACAAGTTGCTGGTCGAAACTATCTTCCGACAAACAATAACACCCTAATCCGTGCACTCACAGAGGAATGGGATAAATTGCCTCAACAGCTGCTGGATAATGTTGTGCAAAGTATGATACGACGTGTGGAATGTTGCATCACACTCCACGATGGACATATCCCGTACTGATAAATTTCTTCAAGGAGCCTGCTGACTTTTACGTGCATTGTTCCATTTTTCCGTATGAAGCATCAAATGAACATTTTTTTTTCTTTCAGATGTTTCACAGCTTTTGTACTTTCCAGAACAATAAATATTCTTTATTCTAATGTCCGAACAGTGTGGCAACTATATTTTATCCTACTAGGACTCATTTCTCACTTAATGTTATGCTACATTGCAATTTGGGATCTGTCCTTAGTAATTGTCCAGCAGTGTATAAGATTATTCATTTAACTTACCTAGAAAGAAGAATTAGTCAAAATGCTTAATTTTTTATTCTTCAAATGTTCAATTTTTTATTCTTCAAATTCAATTTTTTATTCTTCAAATGTTTCCATATGGAATATAGAATGAACCACAAGATTTCAGACAATTCAATACTTAAAAAAGTTTAGCTTGTTTATATTGTTTGGTGAATCAATATAAGTTCTCCTATAAAACATAAGTACTTTTTCCCAAAACATAACCCCTCAGGGGGTTTACCTTCTTTAGGTAAACACGGGTGTCACAATCCCGAGGTACCTTAGTGATCTTTCCTCTTCTTTATTTTCTTCTCTCCTCTACTCTTCTGCTTTTTCTTCCTTTTCTCCCTCATTGTGGTTGCCTCGTAAGAGGTTAAGGGCTCCCCTTCAGCAGCTTTCGCCGCTCTGTTGCTATTAGCTACTCTTGAGGACTAAATCACCCACGTGTTTGCCGTGCGTGGAGACCCGTGTCCCTGGAAAGGAGGATTCTGGTAATTGAGGCCTCCTGAGACCAACACATTGCTTTGGCCTCTGCTTCAGGTAAACGGGAGGTGTGTTGTGGTCCTCAGCACATCAATCGGCTTTATGGATCAAGCGATCGGTACATCTACTGGGTGACTCGTTAAGGGTGGAGACCACTTCAGGGATGTACCGTGAGCGTATAGGGACTGACTAGCATTGTTGCAGTTGATATGCTGCATCCCCTTGTAGGGCTCCGTGGTGGGTGATGCCGTCTAGTCCCCGAATTTTCTGACAAATTATATGGATAACAAAATAAATTCTTCTCTCCCCAGGGAGCAACAGTTACAAATGAATAATGCAAAGTATTTTATTGTGAAAACAACTAAAGGAGGCTCTTTTCAATTTGTCTCACCATTTCTCATTGAGAAGAGTATTTCCTTTTATCTAGGAGAAGTGAAAAACATACGAAGGATACGATCTGGTGATATATTGGTTGAGATTGCTAATGAAAGACAAGCAATTTTCATACAAACACTTAAAAAATTTGGCAATGTTGACGTTATCGTGCAGCCTCATATGACATTAAACTTCTGTAAGGGAGTAATTTCTGCGGCAGATCTGATATATACATTTACATATGAAATTCTTGAGAATTTAAAATCTCAAAAAGTCTGTGCTGTCAAACGAATAACTCTTAAACGAGATGGTATTTCAATCAACACGAAACATCTCATTTTGACATTTTCAACTCCAGACTTACCAGAACACATAAAAGTTGCATATATGATATGTTCTGTAAGAGCGTATATACCAAATCCGCTGCGCTGCTTTCAATGCCAACGCTTTGGCCATTCAAAAATAGCTTGCAGAGGTAAACTTACGTGTGCCCTTTGTGCTGACGTTGGCCACGATAGTGTTACCTGCAATGCTAAGGAGGTTTGTGTCAACTGCACAGGCGACCATCCTGCTTACTCACGATCTTGCCCAGCATGGCAGTTGGAAAAAGAAATTACTACCATTAAAATAAAAAATGTGTCATATCCAGAGGCTCGGCGAATTGTCGCTTCACGTACACCACAGCTAGGTATTAGCTATGCAACTGCCGCTAAGAAAGTCACCAGATCTTGCTGCACGCAAACTGATGCTATTTCTCAACCTTCAACTACGCCATCTCCCAAACCAAAAGAAACAAAATCTTCAACCGTTATGCCAAAACTAACTTTTGCAAAATCAAGAGCATCCCAAGCAAAGAAATTAAAACTTGCAAAAGAAGGCGCTCGTAAGTCTTCCTTGACAGAAAGGAAAGCCAGACTTACATTGGATTACGATACCGTAAAACAGTATCCCTCAGATGCTGATAGTTTGGAGGATTCATCAGAGACTCAGATGAGCACCGCTGGTGAATAACATTCATACCATTAATGACTTCCTTTGTTTCATGGAATTGTCGAGGTTCCCGTTCTCGAATTGACGACGTCAAATCTGTTATCTCTCGCTACAACCCCGCATGTGTGGCTCTCCAGGAAACATTCCTGAAGCCCACTGTTTGCACCAAACTGCGTAGGTTTCAATGCTTCAGAAAGGATAATGGTGGTGATGCGTCTGTATCTGGAGGAGTTTGTATATTCACATCAAACTCTTATTCTAGTACAGAACATCCACTAAGAACTACACTACAAGCTGTAGCAGTGAAAATTCAAGTAACACGTCTTATCACGGTTTGCAGCCTGTATTTACCACCACAAGACGTCGTAAATTCAAAGGAACTAGATAATTTAATTGACCAACTCCCAGCTCCATTTGTACTCCTCGGTGATTTTAATGGCCATAATACCCTGTGGGGTAGTGAAGATACGAATTCTCGCGGTCCTCAGATAGAGCAGTTCATATCTGACAATTGCCTCTGTCTGCTGAATACCGATGAGAAAACTTATTTCCACGAACCATCACGGACATTTCACTCTCTTGACTTAGCTATTTGTTCTCCATCACTCCTGCCATTGCTGAATTTTGCTGTCGGAAATGACCTCTACAATAGTGATCATTTCCCTCTAATCATGTCTCAGGCTGGAAGTAATAGTGTGTGTCCCAAACCACCTAATTATGTGTACTGTCGAGCCGATTGGACACTTTTCACGCAATTGGCTGTGATTAGCGAAACAAGAGTTAAGACAGATGTGATAGATGATGCCGTTAAATATGTCACCGACACAGTTATCCGAGCTGCGGATGTTACTATCCCTGAAAATTCCATCATTCCACATAAACACAGGAAACCTTGGTATAATGAAAAGTGCCAAATCTCTTATAAGAAACAAAGGAAGCAATGGAATATATTTCGAAGATACCCTACTACGGAGAATCTGGTTGCATTTAAAAAAGCAAAAGCTCTAGCTCGAAGAGTTAGACGTCAGAGTCAAAGAGAATCTTGGATTCGCTACGTGTCGTCAGTCAATTCATCGACAACAAGTAAACAATTATGAAGGAAAGTTAAAGCAGCCAATGGTATTTATCAAAATTATTCCATTCCTGTATTAAAAACCGGAGCTGCAATACACTCCTCAGCGGTAGATATTGCTAATGTCATCGGTGAAACCTTTGCTAGTGTTTCCAGCTCTGATTCGTATAATCCTACTTTTCTAAGGATTAAAAGAATCGCTGAGCGGACATCTCTAAGCTTTCATGATCGACATATTTTACCCTATAATTGTGATTTTGAACTGTCAGAATTGACGTCTGCTTTATCTAAAGCAAACGACACTAGCCCAGAACCAGATGGAATCTCGTATCAAATGCTCCTTCATTTAAATCATGATTCTTTATTAAACATACTTTCATTGTTTAATAGAATCTGGACTGAGCATGCTTATCCTACATCATGGAGAGAAGCGATAGGGATTCCAATATTGAAACCTGGCAAAGATTCAACTGACCCTCTGAGTTATCGTCCAATAGCTCTCACGAGTTGCTTGTGCAAAACCTTTGAACGTATGATCAATGCTAGACTCATTTACATCTTAGAGAAGAATAATTGCATACCTCTTCAACAAAGCGGATTTCGAAGTGGACGATCCACTATTGATAATACGGTAGATCTGGAATCCCAAATTCGAAATGATTTCGTGATGAGAAACCATCTTGTTGCAATCTTCTTCGATATTGAGAAAGCATACGATCGTGCGTGGCGTTATGGCGTTCTCCGTAATATGCATAATCTTGGATTTAAGGGTAATCTTCCAATATTTATAAAGAATTTCCTAGCCACTAGGCTTTTTAAAGTACATGTTGGAACTACAGTTTCCAATACCTTTACTCAAGCTGAGGGTGTCTCTCAAGGTAGCGTTTTAAGCGTAACCCTTTTTAAACTTTTCATCAATAGCATACTTCATCAGATACCATCTTCTATTCATAGCAATTTATATGTTGATGACTTACAAATTTCATATCAGGGTTCAAACATGAATATAATTGAGAGACAATTGCAAACAGCTGTAAATAAGTTAACTACTTGGTGTGAAAGGAATGGCCTTTGTATATCTCCTAGTAAAAGCTATTGTGTCCATTTCTGTAGGAAAACTAGTATCCATAATGATCCTGTGCTTCACATAAATAATAGACCCATTCCTGTAGTCAGTGAGATAAAATTCCTTGGCGTGATTTTTGACAAGAAGTTAACTTTCCTTCCGCATGTGTTACACCTGCGGAAGAAATGTGTGCGCTTGCTCAACATCCTCAGAGTGCTTTCGAATACATCTTGGGGTGCAGATCGAACATCACTCTTAAGAATTTATTAGTCTGTAATTTTATCTCCAATTGACTACGGCTGTGTTGCTTATGGATCAGCTCTAGACTCTCCATCTTATGCAGATTGGACACTGTTTACCATACTGCTTTGAGGATATGCTGTGGAGCTTTTCGCACATCACCTGTCCAGAGTCTATATGTCGTCTGCCAACAGTTGCCATTAGACCTGCGGTGGATGCAGCTGTCTCTTAATTATTATTCAAAAATAATGTCCTCACCACATCATCCCTTGCGTTCCACGATTCCAAGTGCTGCTCTTAAGAGATTATATAATGCTAGACCATCAAGCATTCCACCTTTTCTCTGTCGTATTAAATCTATTATTTTGCTGTTTGACCTATGTGATGTCCGAATCAAGTCTACTGACCTTTACGCACTTTCACCTTGGTATAATCCACACATTATTGTGTTAAATCCCTTTTGTAAAAATAAAAAATCAGACACAAATACTGCTATTCTTCAACAGCTTTATTCATTCCATCGCTGTCAGTATACTATGTACACTCCAGTATTTACGGATGGATCCAAATGTCCAGGATCAGTTGGCTGTGGAGTTTATCTTGATGATACCTCCTACAGTTATAGCCTTCACAAATCCTGCTCCATCTTCACTGCTGAGGCTACGGTTATATACCGAGCACTTCAGTTGCTAACAACTAAAAATGAACGTAAATTTTGTGTGTACACTGACAGTATGAGTGTGTTAGAAGCTTTGAGGAATAACAACTATAATTGCCATCCAGTTGTGTCTAAGATATTCAAATTAATTGATTCTGTTACTAACAAGGGATTTGAGATACTGTTTTGTTGGATTCCAAGCCACATAGGAATAGATGGCAATGAGAAAGCTGATGCTGCCGCTAAATCTGCAGCTACTTCCATTTTCCCTTCAATACCATCAATGGACATGAGAAAAGGATTCAAACATTTCATATATTCTCTTTGGCAGGAATCCTGAGACCTGCAAGTCAGCAACAAACTCCATTCCATATTTTCATACATCATTCCATTATCTGTTTTATCTCCACGAAGCGCAGATGTCAGACTGACTCGCCTTCGAATTGGTCACACGCGTTTCACCCACAAACATTTGATCTTAAGTGATCTCCAACCGTGGTGTGAAAAGTGTGATGAACCATTTACAGTATATCACATTTTAATTGTGTGCCCAGATTTTAACCATCAGCGTTTTAGATATTTTAATAGTAATATTTTAGCATTAGAATATTTGCTTGGGGAACCACCCCATCGCAATTTATTTACGTTTTTAAAAGACATAGGATTTATGAATTTTATCTGATTTAGAAATATTTTATTAAAATACAAGTTTTTAATCTTTTACATGTGTATATTGTATGTTTACATACTTTTAATATATATTTTAACTATATTTCTATTTTATACTTTTAATGTACATTTTAACTATATTACTATTTTATACTTTTAATCGGTGAAAAAACTGGTGTATAATGTCTTGTGATTGGCGCAGCTTGTCCTTATCTGGACCTTGCGCCATAAAAACCAACCAACCAACCCAAAACATAATAAGTTTTTGACTCATGTCTTCCCTTTGAGCATTTTTTCTAGTAAGAAATGCTAAATATTTGTGTATGTAACTTAATTGTTGCAATTTTGTAAGAATAAAGTTAAATATCGATAACATTTACAATATAATAAAAAGCAACGTTAATAATATAATTTCAATTTTCAATTCTTTCGAAAATTTTAATGTTTTATATTCACTTTGAATTAAGACATAAAAAGAACTACTGTAAATATAAAATATAATTACAATAATATTGCCTAATAAGGTTATAAGTTTGTCACTCAAAAAGATCATTTTGTAAATAATTGCAAAAATATTCCATGATGCTCATCTAATATTATGAAAGTTTGAACGGTGTATAGAGTTTACATTAAATAATTAAAAAATATTGCTTCTGAAAATGTTCATCATATTGCATCCAAAATTTAAAAAATTGTTTAAAATTTTCCTTCTTAGCATTATTGGTTCCACCTGAATCATTGTTTTTCTCATTCAAACATAAAAAAAAAATTATAAAACTGAAATAATTTGAGAATGTCTTCATTTTTTCAATTTATTAACTGAATTTTATCATAGGTATTATTTGCGAAATCTATCGACCTTTTCTACTGTTCATAAAATTAATATTAAAATTATTATAAGAAAAATGATATTTCAAAATCATTTGCGTGAACCGTTAAAACGTGTCTAAAGATGACACGCAAGTTACATTAGATTAAACATAAAAAATTAAATAATAGCAATTAATTAAACCAATAGATTTTATAAATAATCTCATTCAACATTTTATGAAATACATATTTTAAAAATTACAGTACTTCAGATAAATTTATTTCAGTAAATAGAACATAGAAACTAAACGTTTGCTTAAAAGAATTAATCCTAGAAACACAATTTAGCTGAGCATATACAAAGGGTGTGTGAGGGCTTTGGAAAACATTTCAGTTTTTGGCGTAAATCAGAAATGGAGCGATTTATCCTACTTTCAAAAGAACATGATCATTTGATTTTGTGCCAGATTTGGAAGAATTTTTGAAGTGGCTAAGTTCGTGTGTCGCTTAATTTATTAATTTATATGTGTCGCTGTGGTAAAATTATACCTTGCATAGCAAAACAGGTCTCGCCAAATTCAGCCACGCACCAAAATAAAACCAAAATACCTCATTTATCTATGACCCGAGATGCACCAAATATGGTGCATCTCGGGTCATGGATAAATGAGGTAGATGATGGTTGCAAAGATGTTTTCGGACGAACAGACGTGCTACCATTGAGCAACCGACTGCCTAGATGAATCAAGGGACTGACAACAGTGTCTCTAAAAGTATTGTTCAGTGAACGTATCTGTGTCCTGGTCTCTGAAGCCTGGTTCATGCACTTATTCTGATTGTACTTGTCCATAGATGAAGGCTGCAATTTACAACCGAGTACCGCAACTGGACGTCTACTGAGTGACGACAGATAGCGTTTTCCGACGAATAACAGTTTACGCTAATCGCAGAGGTGGACATTGACTTTACCACTAAAAGCAATTACCCTACAACTATTGCCGTTTCAGACAACAAGTGGGAACAATATGATTTGGGGAATGTTTTCCTGGTAACCTTGGAGTTCACTCATCATTGTAGTAGATACGATTGATCAAAACAATTAAGCATCTGACCTTGCGGGCCATACCGACCCCCATATGTGCATTGTTTTTCGTCAGGATGATGGCATCTACCAGCAGTTCATAGACCTGCGTTCTTCAATAGCCAGTAAACTCGCTTACCTTAAATCCAATCCAGAATCTGTGTGGCTCTCTCAATTGGGTTTTTCGTGGCATGGATCCTCACTCGCATCGTCAAGGGCAGTTATTCATGGCACAAAAGTCGGCATGGCCCAATATCTCAGTAAACACTTCAGGGATAAAATTGGCTCTCTTCCTGTACGTCTAAGCAGCAATCCACACTGTAAAAGATATATATATGTGTGTGTGTGTGTGTGTGTGTGTGTGTGTGTGTGTGTGTGTGTGTGTGTGTGTGTGTGTGTGTGTGTGTGTGTGTGTGTGTGTGTGTGTGTGTGTGTGTGTGTGTGTGTGTGTGTGTGTGTGTTCTCTATTTTCTCACGAAGTTAATGTAAATACATAATTTTAAAAAAAAATACATAAGGATGTATACTCCTACATGTAAATATTTATATTTGTATATTTATGTATGTATATATGTTACCGGTGAAGTATGAAATCCGTTATTTTATAGAATAATTAGTTATTTTATCAAATAAATAGATAATTTAGTTAATGTATAAAAAATTATTGAATTATACTCTTTATCTAGGTATGCCATGGAATAAGAATTACTTGATATAGTTAAAGTATGAAATACAGCACTCAAAAGTACTTAGAACCATTTCTAGCAGTTTATAGCCAGTTTTGAACTGCTAATAATAGCTTTGCTATCATGTGTGGGATTGTGTGCTTCATTCCGTTGGATTTAGACGGTGCATTTATGAGCAATAAAAAATACCATCTGTTTTCCTTACCATTTAGCAATTAATCATTCTTAATAGGGATAAGATGTATAAACTGTCTTCATTATTTAACGGGCTAATATTATTTATTTCATGGAGTAACTAATTATTGAATCGAATAACAGAGTAAAGTACGAAAATTTTTATCTTTTATATATATATAACAAATTTATTTTGTTATTTCATGAAATACTTAGTTATACTAAGTTTAACTGAATTATACATTTTAACAGACACATATATATTTAGGCCTCTATA
Organism: Latrodectus elegans; assembly: GCA_030067965.1. Lineage (NCBI taxonomy): Eukaryota > Metazoa > Arthropoda > Arachnida > Araneae > Theridiidae > Latrodectus > Latrodectus elegans. Next base: position 63,438,316 of record CM057815.1, read on the forward strand.
ACAGATTATTTGCGGTTACATGTATTCGCAATTGCTAATCTAATTTTAATTTATTTCTTTTTCATTTGTTAAATTAAATGCTATTTTTCCTATTTATTTAGCCTCTCTATGTAAAAATAAAAGCGAGATATAGGTATATAAAAAGGAAGGAGGTAGAACATATGTAACAAAAATAAATATAAATATAATAACATATAACACTCCGTTATTTCTTTTATCACTAAACTGATTTTTACAGTTAATTAGATAAAAGTACCTTTTTGAATTTCTCTCCTCTCTGCATTTTAATTTGCTTTTAATTTTAATTTTAATTTGATTTTAATTTTAAAAAGTAAAAACTTGAGAAAAGGTTACAGAAAGACCGCAAAATTATATTAATCTAAAACAACAAGTAAGTAAAAAGTATTTGCTATATATAATAAAGGATAAAAATATTGTGGTAAAAAAATAACAACATTGAACAAAAAGTGTATTAACTTAATCTTTTTTTCAGTTACCAAATATTGAGTAAAGTTAGATATTTCTTTTGATTTTTTTTTATTTTATTTACTTCCGAAAAATACTTTTAAAGCATTATCTAGCTTCTGCAATTCTCTTACTTTTCGTAATAATTTCTAGATAATTTCTTTTAGAAACCACCAAAATTAAGAAAATAATGGGAAGATTTCGAAAAGCAAAAAGATAAGACACAAAAAGTAAAATAAAAATATTAACCTGAGATGAAAAGTTCATTTTTGCAAAGGAACATAGCATCCATTTTTGATTTTTAATGGGATGAATTTTCTAGTATTCCAAGATTTCTTTATTGCTTTTATCTTTAAAATTTAGTTTATTGATATTAAACTTTCATCTTCAAAAATACAGTTTTATATATATATATATATATATATATATATATATATATATATATATATATAAATAAAGAAAAAATATAAAGACAGAAATATATTATTACAATAGTGATAATATGAAGAATCGAAACTTAAATTTTATTAAATCGAAAGATTAATAACTTAACACTACAAATTAAATTAAATGTTATCAATGCACTGTTTACTTATTTATATTATTAATTTTTTTATATTTATTTTAGCTATTCCATAGCTATAAAATTACTATCTTATTTTTCCTTGAACTATTTTAAGATTTAAAACTTTATCAGTCCATCCAAAAAGGATGAACTATATATTTTATCAAAATTTTTTGCTATCTTTAATTTAAGTTTTACATTATTTAGCAGTTGCAATGTATATTCTAATTAGTATTCGTTTTCATCTCAAAGCACAGTTATTATTTTAGCTAGTGTTGTCTATTTAACATTAATTCAGCTTAGAAATAAAATTTTCATTAACTAAGTTAATAATTATTTAAAGAAAATTTTAAACATATTTATTCAACACACATATATCAAGAAAATTTTAAACTTATAGCTACGAATTTTGAGAAATGCAGTCTTCTGTGTTCCATGAAGTACTGATAATTTATTCTGTAAAATTAATAAAAGGAAAAAATTTAAAAACATTTTCTTTAAAATATATTCTGATAATAAATTTAAATCTTAAATTCCTAGAAATTAAATGCTCATACATGTTATGAGCCGAGCTGACAGCTGAATGGTTAGCGCTCTTGCCTTCGGTTCAACAGTTCGTGAGTTCGAATCCCACCTTGGGCATGGATGTTTTTTAGTGGTTCGGAATCCACTTTATGCAGTAGGTCCCGGTCTAATCAACCCTCGTGTACAAAAATTGACTGTTGAGCAACAAACAAACCTACATGTTGAAATATTAATAAATAATATGAATCGTTAAAAAAATAAAATCATAGGTAAAAACAATTTTTAGCTTGAAATTTTTAAATTATAAAAATATTAAATGAATTCTTCAAAGTTCTCATTAAATAACATCTACTTTCGCACGCACACACATAAATTTAAAAATATGCTTCCCTTAATAAATTAAAGTTAATATTTTTAGTGAAAAATATAATTCGAAATGAATCAGTCAAGCACAATAAAATAGAAACTTCAGAGTGATCTAGTCACTTAGAGTTACAATTAAAATGAATTTTTTTGCCATGAAATTTCATTAAAATGCTTTAAACAGAAAACTTTTTTTTAAACACATCACGTTACAACTTTCTTCTCAAACGTTTTCTAAATGGAAGGAAATCTTTTTTCACAGCTTGTTTGTCAGAAAAATAATTTTCCAAAATTTACGCTTTTCATAAGTAAGTTGCGTCATTAAGTGTATGCAAAAAATAATACATTCAAAATAGGATTTTACAAAAAATACTAAACATTTAACTACATAAATAAATATTTTAATCAATATCCTTTAAAATTTCTACAATGAAATAAATGATTACTTATATATACAGTGAAAAGGAGATGTAAAGAATATATATTAAAATTAACTCAAGTAAATGCTCCTTTTTAATTCATACGTTAAATCGTAGTTGTTAAAGAATTATTTATTGCAAAATAATTATTGTTTCAGAATTTTATTATAAAATTAACATTAAAACTCAGATTTTATATCTTATTTGTATTTTTTCATTTTATATACTTCAATTTTTCTCACAATATTTATAAGAGAATTTATTATTATCTGTTAAGAATTAAACCTCTAGATACAAATTAAGAATACTGATTTAAACATCATTTACACAGTAATTAAATTTGTCTATAGTTGTTTTCTGGGTATTTTAACTCATTCTGTTTTTATATATGATAGCATATCAAAAACTTTTAAGGTGAAATTATTGTACTAATTAACTTTTCTTGACATGTGATTCGTTAAAGTGATGTTTTTGTGCTTATAACCGTAACTGTATTTTCTCTACCAAAAAATTTTTGAGGTGAATTATTTCTTTATTAATATATTTATCATGTAAAATTATAGAAAAAATTTTAAACAAAAATTTTTATGGTGATATAATTGAATGGGATTTTTCAGTTTCTTCTCACCTACTATGTAAATATAACACGTTATTTATGTAAAATTTTGTTGTGAAAAAAATTACTTAAAGGATCTTCAAAATATGTTACGTGTTAAAAAAATATGTTCAATACATCTTTGCATTGTTAGGAAATACAACATTAATCAACAAGGAATAATATCAGTCATTATGCTAAATGTTAATAATAAGTTTTAATGTTAAAAAGTGAATGTGTCGAAAAAAGATTAAAAAATAGCTAAAAGAAATATTTTAATCAAATCAGTATTTGCGGACTTAAATGCATTTAAAAATTCCTTCACAAAAACTTTTTTGTAATGAGAAGGATTTTCTCTCAAAATACATTAATTAAATAGTAACATTATTTTATCTTGGAAAACTATTAATATTCAATGATAAAAGACATTACATTTAGAATGTAAACAATAAACACATATTTACTTCCTCAGTTGATATAACTCATGGACATTCGTTGTATAAATAAATTATAAATATGCTGCTACTCTAAAGTGTTCAAAAAAATAGAATGGGTTAAAAAATCAGTGGAAATACATATTTCGCCTTGAATTAGAGGCTCTTTTATCTGTGACAGCTGCAAAAGGGGAAAGCTTTGCTCTGAAAACATAAATTCATATTATCACCACAAAACAAAAATAAACATTGTTCTTTACTCATTCACAAATCGTTAATTTGCTAGATCTGGAAATCTTAATTTGGACATGGGTAATTTAATTTATTGCAAACATACCTTTCAGATTATTATTAACTTCAGTATAGTAGTCTTTGTTATGAAACTGGTCTTAAACTTTAAAAGTAACAGAAGAACCTATAAAATTCATTTCTTTCCCTTCTGTAACATGAAAACTAACAATAAAACCTGTAAAATTCTGTAATTTCCTCAACAAATTGTTTTCAAATGCAAAATGCTTTTTCCATTTTGCTAGTTGAAGCATTTAATTATATTATTGGAACTGAAAATTGCCATAGAAGTTTAATTGACTTCTAGACCAACATCAGTACGCCCCTTTTATTTTATCATGTAATGTTATTCTCTCCTACAATTAATGAAAAATAAAAGAATTTGAGTTAAAATACCATTCTATTTGTTAATTTGTGATAAATATTTCTTAACAAAATTTTAACTACATTCCTTATGAATGACATGAAAAATTTCTGGTAATTCAAATAAATTCTTGTATTTCGTTTTCCTCGTCAGACGCATTATTTTGAAGAATGTACAATTCTTTGAGACATACATATATATTCCTCAGTTTGTTAAATAATTTTTATTTTTAAATTTTGTTAAATAATTTTAGTTTTGACTTTTAGCATCTCATTAAATAGTATTTGTTCATTGAAAGATTCAAATACAAAATAAATATCTAAAGTTATTTACTCTTCTTATATTTCATTATAAGTAACCAAGTTATTTTATTTAAGAAAATGGAAATAAGTTTGCATAAAACATTCAATCTTAATGAAAAATAAAGTATTTCAAAGTTCTAACAAATGATTAAGATGACTTTTTTTTTCATTTAGGTGTAAGGAAGTATTTTTTGTATCACTATCATTGGCTTAATACGACTGTGTTTTATAATTTCCGAATTAAAAAAAAACATATTTTAGGAAATTAGTAAATGCCCAACAAAGCTTGAATAGTTATAATTATAACTATAATTTTTTAAAGATAATTTGGGCATATTTTATACCTGCTAAATTTGTTGTGAAATTATCAAAAGTTCTTTTGTCTGCAGTATAGAAATTTCAAAAGTCAAAAATTCTTTCGAAAATTCTAGCTGTTTCACTTTGAATATATACTTTTAGTACTGTCAGTAAAGCAAATATTACTTAGTAAGCACTTCTTGTATCTAAAACCATTAAAATGTTTTAAAACTTAAAAGATATGTCATAAATCATTGTCGTTATCACGTTTCAAAAGTTTAAAAATATTTTTCTTAGTTTTACATTCGTAATTCGTTCATAAATATATAATAATCTATGTTTAATTTAATTGTTAGGTAATTCCTTTTTTTTCATTTCTAATTAGCTATGCTTTTATTATGTTCTTAGTTTGGCCGATATACATAAATTATTTAACAAATTCAATTTAAATTAAGATATTTAAAGGGTAAAAAAAAGTTGGAATGAGATGAATGCACTAAAATGCGTTATGTTTTGTGAAATTCCTTAGACAGAAAGTTATGATCTTTAAAGTCTAGTCAGCAAATTTTATCAAATTAGGAACAAAAGTAATTCTAAACTACTGCATATACATTAATATTTTGGAAACATTGTGATCCGAATAAGCATTTGCCAAGTATATTATACTTAATAAATTATACTTTAGAAATAGTCTTATTTATTTTGAATATAAAAACATATTAATGTTTATTCATTCAAATGTATTATTTAAGTTTTATGTATATCAATATATACAATATTTGGTATAATTATTTATAGAATGATATTAATTTTGAAACTAACTTGGTTTGATGATACTTTTAGAAATTCCTAATTACTTTATTTGTGGTTATTTCAACACGATAAATAAGTTAGAATAAATTCTTTCTATTTTTGTTTAATTTGTATGCTTCAAAATTTTATTCAAATTTACATACCAAACTTTAATATGTATTTAAACAAAATTAACGTCGTCACTTTATAGATGTGTATTTTTAAAAAACATTTCACAACATGTTATTTTTTCGTGAAAATAAGCTATTAAGCAATATAGCGCAAAACATCTGGAGTGAATATGTGGGATAGCAGGATAAATGGTAATCGATATATGCAAAATCTTTTTTCTTTTTCTTTTTTGCAGTGCATCCATCATGGTCAAGTTCTTTTCTGTCAAGTAAGATGTTACATAGAGGGAAGATTTTTTTTTGTCACATTATATTTCTATCACAATATACTTCCTTCTTTGTATTAATTAGGAAAAAATGTTGTGCTGTTTAATGTATTTGTCTCAAGGACTTAATTTCTCTAAACAATGGAAGATTTTTGATAAGATAATGATTGTTCAATGTTGATTTGCTTTCAATAAGCAGAATAAATCTAATAATTTCTTCTGTTAATTGCAATGTAATATAGTTGCTTGGCTTTAAAAATTAAATAAAATAAAAGAATAATTGGCTAAAAATGCAAGTGAATATAAATGGCCAATTTATTGTCTGCAAATTTCTGAATCAAATTAGGTTATTAGGATTAAAAAAAATTTAGGTTATTCCTAAAATATTCATGTTTAATTAATAAATAATTTTTATTTTAATTAAAATAAATTAAGGTTAGTTAAACTAAGATGAAGATAAATATTACACAATTTCATATATTCCATCATTGTTACATTTCTAAAAGTACAAAGTTTGTACAAAGAACTTTGAAATGTCTCTCTCTCTCTCTTTCTCTCTCTCTCAATCTCTCTCAACCTCTCTCTATCTCAACCTCTCTCTCTCTCAACCTCTCTCTCTCTCACTCACTGATAAAATTTTTGATGCAAAAAAAATTAAATTTATGATTATTAACATTTTTTTAAAATTTTATTTTCTTTAATATATTGATCAGTTTTTTCAAAAATTACATATATATATATATATATATATATATATATATATATATATATATATATATATATATATTTATATATGTATGTATGTATGTATGTATGTATATATATATATATATATATATATATATATATATATATATATATATATATATATATATATATATATATATATATATATATATATATATATATATCATAAAATATATACATTTCATAAAAAAAAAATTTTAAATAATATTATTCATCTTACCTCTTTTGTGTGAATATAGTTTTTCCTAATACACACATACACAAATTTTTATAAAATTCAGCTGTAGGACGAAATATTTTTTCTGAAAGGTGATATAATTTCATTCGCTTAAATTTTCGGTTAATGCTGAAAATTAATTGTTGTTTTTATTATTTCTTAATAAACATTTTCGCGTTTAATGTAATAATGCATAACGTAAATATTGTTTCTTTGAAATATGGTTTAATTAAAATTTGTTATTTTGATGCTATATTTTATTGAATGATAAGAATTTTTCATAAAATAATTAAATACTCATACTTTATTGAATGGATAAATGCATGTAATTACTAAAGTTTAGCGCAGTTTTAGTATAAATGTTATTTATATTTGCGCTAAGAAGTTTAATATCAGTAAAATGTTTGTTTATACATTGATATTTCATAGTAAATTCACAAGAATTTTTATTAAATTTAACTTTAAAATATTCAGTTATTGTTTTTATATTAAAATGCTTGGAATAATTGTATTGTAGAACTCAAGGAATAAATATTATTCAATTCAATATAGTGTGTGGAAAGTATTATCCAGCTGGTGGTTTATCAGAAAGTATTGTTAGTGTACTTTACATTATATATTATTATGTTAGGGTTAAAATGAATATCAGCCCGAAATGAATAAAAAAATTGCTTAATCTGTAATATTTTCAATTTCATAATCAATTTTTTCTGTTTAATTTCAGTGTTTATATTCAAATTGCTTCGTTAGTTCCTTATAATTTTTTAATTTTTTTGTCTTTAGATTATATATTAATTTACAGTAATGTTACTTTTTAATTCTTTATGATTCTATGCATTAATTAAAAGTTGAAAATAAGTTTGAAAATTTAATAACATTTAAATCATCTGGGTAATATTTTGTTTCACTTTTATATGCATACGATATTCACATGCTAAAAAATGTTGCCAATTATCTGATATTAAATTTTATTTAATGAAATTAATTATAAGCCTGGAATTTTTGCTCTGAATTTAAAAATTAAAATATGCATATTAGCAGCAATTTTTCTCTTTAAACTGCAGTTATACTAAGACAACCATAATGTGAAAGAGTAAAAATATTGATTAAACAATTATGTAACATATAAAATATTTCCCGTACTGTGAAAAATGCCTAAAATTTCAATGTTTCTACAAGTAATTTTTTATCTTATAGAATATTCATCCATTTTGAAATATGCAATCCTCAAAAATATTAAAAATTAATTAGATATTTTTAAACATATATCTAATTATATTATAAGCAATATAAAACTAATTTGAAAACTTCGTATACTAAAATAATTATTTGGAAATTTTGAAAAAGACAGAAATAACATTCAAAAAACTTAAAATTCATAAATAAAAGCCAGCAAATCCTGTTATCAGTAAATACAAATAAATAAAAAGCAAAAGCACTACAACATTTAAAATTACTTATTATATTTTATAATATGGAAATCTATAATAAGAATGGATACCATGAAATTATTTTTACTCTACGAAGAATATATATAGTCACATGGTTACTCGATCTATCAGAGGCTTTAGTGAATTTTCGATACAACATTTTGGCCATCAAAAACTGAACTTGTATATGATACATTATCTGTTGCAGAATTTATTCTCTGAGAGAAATATTTGACATATATGGATGGAGGAGTGTTGAATTGATTAAAGACAGTAAATGATGAAGTACCCTTGACCACAAAAAAACCTATTTCTTTTCCAACAAGAAAGCTGTTAGATATGATAAATAGGGTGCTTGAAAAATATCGTGAGAAAATATTGTAACATTCGTGTAATATTTCATGGATAATAATGGTTTATAATATTTCTATCATAATAATTAATGATTTGTACTACAGTATTTATATTATTTTTAGTTCCGGTCAAAATATTCGAGTTCATATAGGAGATTTAGTCTTTATTTTAACAGAAAAATTTTATATAAATAAAATGTTAAATGTTTTTTTCCAAACCAGTGCATTTTGTGATATTAATTCTCATATATTAAAACCAGAGGTATTAATATATGAGAATATAATTAAATATGAAGAAATGTGATTTCAAAATATATAGAATAAAATGATGTATTATATTTAATCAATGAAGTAAGCTATAAACCATTCCTAAATAAATTTGCTTATGTTCTAAAGCCCATGTATATAGCAAAAAAATAGATTTTACAAATAAATTTAAAATCAACATTATTTCCGAAATAAAATAAAACATTAAATCTTCTTTTGTTACCATCAATCAATTTTCTATAAAATTTATTGTCTCAGCTACACATCACAATATTTAGAGCATAATAGATTGCAAACATGTGCACTCTTCAAAATTAACAATTCATGTCTATCATAAATATTTTTATATGAATAAAAATAATTTCTTTACTTCTACACGTCATTTTTGTTGGCATTAACATACATGTTTTATTTAAAATTTGTTTATTTAAATAGTCTCGAATATTACACTAAAAAACTTATTCCTCCTTTTATAATTTTGTGCTTTTATCGAACAATTTAAAAAATCTAACAAAAAATATATTTTAATCATTGATTAAATGATTGTACAAAAAATTATTTTAACTCAAAATAAAACTAAAATATCTACTAAATTATGTATAATAATTAGTTAAATACCTTATATTAGATAAAATATCTACTAAATGATAAAATGATAAATATATCATCAATGATACTTATCCGTCCTTTACCTCTTTATTAGTTTAAAGTTTCTTCTTTTTGTTTAATTATTAGGAAACGTAAGTTTAATTATCGACGTAAATTTCTTTTTTAAAATATTTGTTTATAACTTCTATTTTCATTAAAGCGAATTTTCAATTATTCAATTTTGAATAAAAATTTTCATTTTTTAGCAAAACTTTTAAGCATTTGAGTCCAAATATTTATAGAAAAATATTTCTTAATATCCTATTAATAATAAATTCATTGTGTGCGAGTCGAATTTAGCAATTAATAAGTTTGAGCTAAAATATAATATAAAAATTAATTGACGTAAAAAAATTTCTGATTTAAAAAAAATCATCATTTGGAGAAACAAACATTAGCTTAAGAAAATACCTCGTGTAAGTATTAGAATGGATTTATATTATATTCAAAGTTTATTTAATTATTGTATTCAAAACAATGCGAAAATGTTAAAAATTTCTATTCTAGAAACAAAAATTTTAAAACTATATCAGACAGTTCCTTTACACTTAGCCAATATTATCTCCATTATTTCTAAAATAACTAGTAAAAAATAGGTCTGATTTGTTGGTTGAGTTTTCTGGTGCAAGGTCCAAACTGGATAAAGTGTGCCAATTTGTTTTTTTACGTACTGTATTTTTATTTATTTAAACTAAAGAAAACCCAATCAACATTAAAATCTAATTAAAAAGCAAAAAACTGTGTATATAATTAAATTAAAAGTCAGATAATAAAAATATGGAAACTTTTAAGGAAATATAAAATCATAATGTATATTAAAAAACTTAAATAAGGTGGAGAAAACCTATTGTGCCTTTAAAAATGCAAAACTGTTTTTATTTGGTTGTTCTACCAATAAATTACATAATGTTAAAAGATCTGTTTTAAAAAATTGTAAGCCTTCGTTGTTAAAAGCAGAGCATGAGATTAAAGTATGATAAACTGTGTATAGTTCATCCCACGTTTCACACTATGGATTAAATTCGCTTAAGAACAAATGTCTGTGTGTGAAATGTGTGTGTCCGATACGAAGGCGAGTCACACGAACATCAGCACTTCGTAAAGGTGAAACTGATAATGAGGTGATGTATGGAAATATGGCATATAATTTATTAGTGGCCTGCATGTTCCACGATTCATACCTATTTTGAATAAATATTTTAATTCGCCCTTTCACATCCAACAAAGGAAGGGATGGGAAAAGATGGGCCTGATGCAGCTTTAGCAGATGCATCATCCCTCTCATTAACATCGAGACCTACATGACTTGGGATCCAGCAGAAAATAATGTCATATTCCTTGCCAGGAAGGCATTCTAATGCTCAGAAAATTCTAGACACAACAGGATGGCAGTCAAAACTACTGTTCCACAAATATTCCAACACACCCAAACTATCAGTGTACGCATAATATTTGAAAGTATCACTTATCATCTACTGAAGAAATTGGTAAATGGTTGTTGCCTCAGCAGAGAAGATGGAACAGGACGCGTGGAGACTGTAGCTAAAGAGTTTTATTTTCCATAACTACAGCACAAGCAATGTGTCTTGCAGATTTTGATCCATTTGTGAAAATTGGTGTGTACGTGGCATAATGACAGCGATGTGAAGCACAAAGCTACTGAAAAGCAGTAGTTGTTGTATCTGGTTTTCTTTACCTAGAAAAAGGATTGATGATTTTAAACTGTAGATCATACCAAAGTGGATGAAATAAAAAGTCCCTTTCGTCATAACGGACATCACATAGGTCAGATAGTAAAATATTACATTTTGTTCGTGTGAGAAAAGGAGGAATATTGTATGACAGAGCGTTATACAGCCTCTTAAGTACTGGTTTAGTAGTCACAGAACGTAATGGATGATGAGGGTCAGACAAAATTTTTGCATTATAATTGAGAGACAGCTGCATCCGTCTCAGATCTAGAGGCAGTTAGTGACATTGCATTTAGACTCTGAACGGGTGATGAGCGAAATGCGCCTGAACATATTCTCAAAGCACAAATTTTTGTACAGTATCTAGTCTGCGTAGAACAGAAGACCTAGCAGATCCATACACAATACACCCATAATCCATACAAGATATGATAAGTAACTGGTAGACACGAAGTAGTAACGTGCGATCAGCAACCAAAGATGTATTAGAAAGCACCTTGAGGACATTAAGCGATCGCTCGCACTTCTTACGCAAATGACGAACATGTAGAAGAAAATTTAACTTTCAGTCAAAGATTATACATTTTTTTCTGTAAACGTAACATATCCTCCTTGACTAAATAATGAAGTCTACAGGCTACACAAGTTTTAGTTTTCAGGCTTTACAAATTTTAGTTTAGACAATTTCTCCGAATACTATTTTAGGCTTGAATTCTAATTTAACACTTTTCTACCCCACAGAAAATAATGCGACACTGTATTATATCACCTTTTTTTATTTAACATAATAAATTTAACTTTTCAATTCATTGTGAATGTGCAATAAACTCGAGTTAATACCAAAATTTGCTTCTGCAATTTCTAAGCAAAAAATTTGTGTCAAAACGAAGTGTTTGTAAATAAACTTCGAGAAACGTTTATAAATAAAGTATAATGGTTTTTTATAAAGCTTTCCTAATATAATTGAACCCAGATACTTAATACAGCAATTTTTTCTTTGTATTAGAGTAGGAAACACTTCCTCAATCTTCATATTTTTCATACATTATTTTACTTATTCGTCAATATAGCTTTACAAACTTATTTCAATTAACAGAAGGATAATTCTCGTTTCCACAAACAAGTTTACAATAGGTTTATAGAATTTTTTTCCTTCAAAGGTTAGTTATAAAACAAATGCCATATTTCGGAAGAAATTTACTTTATGCATTTGAAAATAAAATACAATAAAAATACAGAAAATAAAGTACTTTTAAAATACTCAAAATAAAGTACTTTCAAATGTACGAAAATCACTGAAGGTAATGAAGTTATATTTTAAACTAAAAACCGATTACATTTGAGAAGCTATTATTGGAGATACTGGAAGCTTAAAGAAAGTTTTCAGCAAAATCTATCCAAAAGTACGAGTCCAGAAAAATGGAGAACATTTGAAATTAAATAAAAAATATTTTTATAACCAAATACTAGTTGAATTGAAGAAGTAACAATATGGTTTTTATATCCTTAAACAGTATATAATTTTTAAATTACGTTAAATCATTAATGAACATAAAAATAATTTACAAGCAAATTTTCCTTTAGACATTCGATTTGAATGACATAATTGCCAATTATTAGATTGAAAATGATAATATATAATTCATGTTTTAAGTAGTTTGTTGATAAAATAACTTGAAATTATCTGATAATCGTATTATAGAAGCGTAATTCGTAGTGAGATTAAAATCTTCATTCTAACATTTTGTAATAAATATTAGATTAATATTTTACTGGAAGGTAATTCTTAGAAATTAATAATTTTAAATACTTAGCAGAAGAGAGACTTTATATATCTTTTATGACTTATTATCAGTCTAGAAAAGATGTTGCAAGAGCGAAGCAATGTTCAAAATGTAATATAAAAGTAAGTAATTAAAATTGTGTTAAGAGATAGCAAATAATGTCATAAGTATTTAATTTCGCGAATTGGGGATTTAAAAAGTTTGCATGAGAAACTGATTATCCAAAGCTGAAATTCCGCAATAAGATCTTATTTTGGAGGGATGTATAATTAACACTTCACTAAGCGTTTCAATTTTTATATACGAAATGGAAATAATACCATAAATACATCAAAATTATTTAAAAGCTAGAATAAAAAATTTAATAGTTTAAGTTTCGTACCATTTTGGTGACACTAAAAAAAGGTGCCCGAACTCATTAATTTTATGTTGACGATAATTTTAATATGATATTTTCAATAAGTTAAAAATACTTTTTACAATGCTGAACATTTTATAGCAAAAAAAAAAATTAAATTAAGCTTTGCAGTTGTTAAATTCTAAATTATTAACGTGATTGCTAAATGGGAATACACACATTTCATATTTACATTAATAATAATGAGGTAATTTTGAATGAATTTCCTATTTTTTAGACTTATATTATATTGAATAGTTAATTGCATTTTTGTAGAGTCATAAATAGAGTAAGGAAATCTGAAACGTTTTTCTCATCTCATTTGTGTGTTTTCAATAAAATCAATCATGAGTTGTCACTAATTTTATTTTAAGAAAAGAAAGAACCATAAATATACTTCAATAAATAGCTTAAATCCATTACTTGAAAATTGCAGCTTGAATCGACAAAGTTTCGAAAAAGTGAAAACAAAGGATTACAATTATTCTTATTTCTTCCAACCAAAATGTTACCTGAAATTAAACTAGATGCGAAAAGATTTATTAAAATTTGTATGCCAGACTTGGTATAGAGTTAAGAGCCAGATCGGATGTTGACCTCGTGACCTGAAAGTAATTCATGATTATGAATGTCTGCAGATAAGGATTTTTAACCAATAGGTAAGTGCCATGGTTCTCACTCGTTTATTGCAGTTTTTTTTTTCAATATATTCTAGTTATATCAAGTATTTTCGTCAGTTTTTTTAGAAATCAAAGAATATATTAATATTTCTACTTTTTTTTTTCAACAAGCGCTAAGCTTTATTTATCTTCTTAGATATGGCTAAGTTTCTCTTACTATTTCATTTTACTGTTAAATCTATTATATTATAAAGGATTATAAATCGATTAAGCACAAATACCATCAAATAGATCGGACGGTGAAATTTCTCAACAATTCATAGCACACATCGATATTTTTCTTCTAAAAATATGTTTCTATCGATGTAATTTTATGTGATTATAAATTAAATTTTATTTTTTGTTCTATTAAAGTCATTTTTTAGAACTAATTGGATTGCAAAGAATATTTGAAGATGTTTCCAAACTATTATAATCAACCTCATCCGTAGTTCAAATGTGCAACAAAACAAAAATGAATTTTACCATTTATGATTTACCATGAGCTTGTTGAACATTTTTACCAACTATTTTTCCTACCTCTTTTACTAGCATGTCTTGTATTTTTTGTATAATTTTCCATTATTACACCTCCTTAGAAATTAGTCATACACCATTTTCCATCGAGAAAATTCTTTTGGTAGCATTCTTCACTGGCAACCACACGAAGACCAATGACTGACCTTTGATTGCCCGGTCAACTTTGTTTTCCATAGAGTCGTGCCTTTTTTTGTAAAAACCAAAATAAAATTAAACATTTTTACCACTGTACCACGTATTTTATATATGGTATTATTCCTATTTTATGTTTTTATATAGATTTTTTATAATAAATCCACATTTAATTTCATGTAAAATCTTTATCGATACGCATGAAATGCAAGTTTGAAGCTCTGGAATTTCTTAATTATCACTCTTAATTATTCTAAACTAACCACTGCAGTCACTTTGAATTCTAAGAATTTAAAATGCCATACATGCTGGAAAACTTGAAAAAAACTGCTTTAATTTTATGCAAAAATGCCTTGTCATACAATTATAGGTAAAACTATTACAGGAAAGAGTTAAAATTATTTTAAGCATGAAATTAAATGAAAGAAATACTAATTTAATTGATTTTATCTTGTGTTGCACACACACATTATTTCATATCATAAAAATCAAAAGTAAGTTATTTTATGTTCCATCATAATTATTATTAAAATTATTAAATATATTTTGATATATAGTATTTTTCAAAGATATTATTAAATATATATTTATAAACAACTAAACTCAATGACACGACTGTTCGTGTAAGGATCAAGATCTACATCTGTTTCATAATGGAAGACCCTGTGGTGCGAAACAAATGTCCCGGTTAGATGGTCAACCGAACGCGAAACCCCCAATGTTTAGTTTACAGGGCCTTGGAAGTGCAAAAGACACTGAAATTATAATCAAATATAATAAACATATATATACACTGTGTAAACATAGATAAAATATGCAGATTATTATCAAATTTCTTTGTTTGAAAATTAGAATAAATCCGCGTTTTTTTATATGAAGATAAAGAATTTTTATCATTTTCATGAAAATGTTAAGAAGTAAGAATGTGTTTTTTAGAAAAAATATGGTTTAACATTTTAAAATAGTGAAAAAAATAAAGACAAATGTAAGAAAATGTATATTCTTTACGTCTTTCACCATTCTTTTCGTCACTGTAAGTGTATAAAGATTTTCTTGTGGTTTTCTAATCAAGTATAATTCTACTATATACTTATTTACTTATAATTTTCCTTTCTACATTTAATGAATTAGTTATTATTTTTTATTCAATACTAACTGAGTTTTTTAATCTTCTACAGTGCAATAGATAAAAACAACATTCTTGAAAATATTTTTGCCGCTACAAGTTGAAGAATTAGGATTCTCATTTGTTCCTACCATTTTTCGCCATACTCTTTCACGAAACAGAATTGATTTATCCATTTACCATTTCTTTCATTTCACTCCCTACCATGAAGAATATTCGAATGCTTATAAGAAGGATAATTATTATCTTGGTAAATACATGATGGGAGAAACGGAAAAGCTAGTTTCCCTTTTTCTCATTTTTAGCGAACACATAAAAAGCGTTTTTGCCTTTATCAGAATTTTCATTTGGCGTTGAAAAGATATCACACTTTGGCTCGGGGTGATGAAACTAATATGAATTTGACAAGCTTCTAATTAAAAGGTTCGTTTACAGCGACGTCGGAGAATAAATTATTTTTCATCAAACTCTTTTGACACCGTGCCTAATTAAGATAGTGTCCGCTGTAATTAGAAAATAAGAAATATTTTTATTTAACCATGATTCTCTGTATTTCTTAATGTTTATTTAATTAAAATCTAAAT
Organism: Latrodectus elegans; assembly: GCA_030067965.1. Lineage (NCBI taxonomy): Eukaryota > Metazoa > Arthropoda > Arachnida > Araneae > Theridiidae > Latrodectus > Latrodectus elegans. The sequence goes on from CM057815.1 coordinate 63,454,697, forward strand.
GAATAGTGTATAAGGAGTGTAAAGTAACAAGTTTTTTTTATTTCATTTAAATAATTTTGTTTGAAAAGATTTTTTTTCTTTTAAAAGTTTACAAAATAATAATTAAAAAAAACGTATTAGATGAGTTTCGTGAATTAATACAAAAATAATCAACTTCACCTTCTTATTCTATACACAATAGTCTCATTTTTAGTTAAAGTAATAAAAATATATTATATAATTATTTCAATATATATATATATATATATATATATATATATTGAAATAATTATATAATATATTTTATAATTATATATATATATATATATATATATATATATATATATATATATATATATATATATATATATATATATATATATATATATATATATATATATATATATATATATATATATATATATATATATATTATATATTTATTTAAATATATATATATATATATATATATATATATATATATATATATATATATATATTGTCAGATTAAAGAAAAAGTTTAATCAGTGGTTTGGGTACCCCTTTCTCGCCAAGAGGGCAATAGACGCACCAAGCGTGGTAACCCTGGCTATTTCATCCTAAATGCAATCCTTGTGTCAAAAAATACACTAGAATATGGAAAAAATATGATAATTTTTCTCCATATTCTAATGCATTTTTTTATACAATTCGTAAAAAAGAAACACTGTTTTTGTTTTCGTTGCCATACCAACGGTGAAATTCCTTAAAAACACGGATTTCGGTTTCGCCGCCATAGAAATGTCGTTTTGTAGTGTCTCTCGGATCATTCAACTGCGCGAGACAAAACGCAAAAACCCGCCAGTTTGTGACTTCATGAAAATGCTCCAAGCAGGGGACCCAAAGCACATTTTCACCGAAAAAAATAAAAATGATTTGTTTTAGTTCACTTAAAATAATTTAATATGCTTTTATATGAGCATTAATTAAAAACAAATATGCTGCAATATTTGTGGTTTTTTTTGTTCGAGTGATATTTGCGTTAAATCTTTTTCACATTGAATTAAAAATTAATATTTTTCTTTGTTTAACTGATTGACTTGCATTTCCCATCTAAATTAAATAAAAAATGATAAATAATGTTCTTCAAAAAAACATTATCTATCACTATTTTCTATGGAAGAATATTATCTATCTCTATGTTTTGTTATAATTCGATTCCTATTAAAGTTGGAAAATGTAATATGAATATTGCATCGATGTGTTTCCAGTGTCATGTCTGTCGAAGTAGAAGTTAGCGAGCTTAATTAGTGATTAGTGATTATTATATTTTCCCAACTGCAGTACATGAATACAGCCTACTCTCTGAAAATTCCTTTTTTCTGACAAAAATCCTTCAGTGGTATCAAATACCTTACATATACAGCTTAGTCTATATGTAAGGTATTTGATTGATATTTGTGGTGACAATTGACTTTACCAACAGGTAAGAAGATAAAAATACCAGAAGAGAAAGCAGATAAAATTACCGAAAATGTGATTGATTTTATTTGACCTATTTGATTTCACGTCACTGTATTTTTCAATTAGTGTATCATCAGATATTAATTTTTTGTTAACTTCACAGTATTAAAATAGATTCATTAAGTATTTTGGAAAAAACATTTGAAGGCCATTCGTTAATTTCTGGCTTATAAAAGAGATGATTGGAAATTTGGCTTATTTATTATTTATATTGGAACGTGAGTAAAAAAATTTTACATAGAGTTTTAGTATAATGTTTGAAGAATTTCTTTGCTATATTTTAGATATCTTTTTTAGAATTTTGTAACATTAGCAAGGACATAAAATAAGTTGTCTAATAAAAGATCTATCACCATTATTGGTTCTTATCATGCATAAGTCACAACTTTCTTAAGTCATTAAGCGAGATAAATCACTGATTTTGAGATTTCTCTGCTCATTAACTGTCGCACTCGAGAGCCTTACTATTGTTTATTAATAATGAATAATACTAGCGACTTTATTTATTACTTGAAATGAAAAGTAAGATCTTCACTGACTGTGCAATAGTAAGTGGTTTCCAGTAACATGTACCATTAATACAGCCTCACCATTTCCAAATGTGTTGCTTCTTCTGTACAAATTTTACTCAACATGGAGTAAAATAACTCTTTTTATGAGAAACGTTCTTTCAAAAAATTCCCGTAGAGCTTGCTAACTCTTTCTCAGTGATGCTCATTTAGATGATTTTACCTTGGCGGTATTCATTATTCATGAAGATATAAAAGAAACTTTTGTAAAATATAAAATGATGAGTCATGTGGAAGGAATGCAACTGTCTCCCGTTAGTTACTCTGATAAAAATAAAATGAACATTATTGTATTTTGGCGTAATTCATAACATATGGCTTTTATGATAAGTTTCTTATAAAATCGATGTTAATGTGAAGAGGCTCAATAAAACAATAAGGAAACACAGTCATGGATAATACTGATCAGTAGCAACAAATGTTTTGAGTGAAAAACATTAAAATTGTGACGAGAATTCTGAGGTATTTTATACGTACCTATCTGGTCTTATTGGACTTACAGAAAGACAAATTCCAACATTATTCAATTTCCATTGGTGGTAGATCGCTATATCACTTAGTTGCTAGTAAATTATTTACTTAATGTTTTATTTAGATCCTTGAGGTAATCTCCCGATATTTCTACAAAACATTTTTCATTCGCATTCTCTTAAAGCTCGCATTTGAACTTTTATCAATATTCTTACTTAATCTTAAGGTGTTCTTCGAAGCATTGTAAGCATCGCACTTTTTAACCATCCTATTAGTGTGATAATTCATAAATTATCTCCTTCTATGAATAACATCTTGTATGTTGAGGAATTCAAATATTATTTAAGTGGCCAAATGGGACTTTAAGTGAGACATTATAACAAACCGTTAATAATAAACTTGCAGCCTGTTCTACACAAAATAATCATGAGACTACGGTAACTTCGTTGGTTAGTGCGTCGATCTCCTTATCGGAAGATATGGAATTCCAATCCCGACTTATCCGAAGATCCGTTGAGTTGGCAGCTGATGCAGTTTAGAATTTGGCGTGGTCGCAATGTCCTTCAAGTGAAATGATACCTCTGGGAGTGGTAGGCTAAGTATTGAGAATCTTCTGCTTGCTTCAAAATCACGTAGAATCCTTCCGGCTGCTTCTATTTAACTGTGATAGAGCTCCACTCATGGCTAGGTTCATGGAAGCATACTGGTGCAACAAAACAGCCATATTCTAATTTCCTGAAAGAATATGAATGTCCATTTATGAAAGAAAACTGGCATTCACGATGATCTATATTCATAATATAGTTATATCTGTAATCAATATAAAATTCTTGAGAGTGGCATTCGTCTAAAAATTAACATATTTTACATCTACTACAGAAGTGTGTGTGTGAGCTCTCGATATCCTACCGTGTTGTCAAATACATCTTGGGATTCATATTGTTCCTCCCGACCATTAATTTATAGGTTATAACTTTTTAAAAATAATTATACCTGTTTTCTCAATTTTAGCATTTTTATTTTCCATTTGTTGGACTTAATATGCATTGGAACCAATGATTTAGAAAACTGTAGTTTGGAACTGCAGGAAAAAGAAAGAATATTAACTAAGAAATTAACTAAAGGAAAGAATATGAACTAAAAGAAAGAATAATAAGGATAGAAAATAATATTTCTGGAATACAAACTTTTTCTTGGATATGTGGATCTAAAACGGAAATTGTGAAGCAAGTTCACAGTAGAATTAATAACAAAATGTATTCATAAATAGAAAACAGACGACGTGTTTAGGAGGAAGTACTAAAATTAAAATTAAGTGTTCCTTATCCTCCAATTTCAAATTCTACAATTTTGTGTTTTATTCTACTACATGATTAGTTTGCTCCGTAATCTTTTTTAATATGAATTAGTGAACCTTTCTGCTAATTTATTCTGAACCTTCTGAGGATTTTCTCTGAAAACCTGACTAAAATTTCAATTTTATTTTTAGATTGCTAAGTTGTGTGGTGCCATTTTAAAATAAGGTATCTGGAAGACCAAACACAAATTTTATAGATCACAAATAGCACAGACCAATAATTAATAGACCTCAACTCCCATACACCAAGAGCAGAAAAAAACGGCAGTAGTTTTTAAAAAAGAGGGTGGGGTTAAAGTACGTTTGGTACACAGCTCCCTCTGGCGGAATGTTTACTTGTCTGTGTTAAGAACATTTTCAAAGAAAATTTCGGTGTTTTAAGCGCTTGTTGTAGAATTTTTGTTTGAAAATAAAACTGGAAATTTTACAATTTTTAATAATTTGATAAAAATGACAAGAGCTTGCTGCATTCCAGGATGCTTAATTGGATCTGTTCCTAACAATAAAGAATTAAAAAAGAAAGGTAAGAGAATGAATTCTAACTTAATATAAGTTATGTACCTCAAGCAAACAGAATAACTTAATATAAGTTATGTACCTCAAGTAAATTTTGTTTTGCATTTAACAATTTTAAGTCAAAAACATAAAATATGAATATTTCAAATGAGGAATAGATTATTAACATCAAAAATGTAATTAATTTAATTCAATTTGTATTATAAAAGTAATGTTTAAATGTGAAATGGAAACACTTTCTTATGGCACTCAAAGTAGGTGTTTGAATTTTACATTTAATCCATTATAAATACATATTTAGTTATGGAATATAACCTCTTTCTTTATGAATTATTTATTATAATGATTTAATATGGTTTTAATATATAAAATATAATTATTTGCATCAAAATTTTTCAGAAAGCTTCGGTTGTAACGATTTGTTAAATATCTATTCACATGTTATGATATTTTTACCCTTTCCATATGCATGAAGTATAATATCTTACAAAATGAGTATGTAAAATAAGATATATATATATATATATTTTTTTTTAATTTCCAAACTTATTATAATGGAACTTATTTCTTACATTTATTATTAAATTATATTTTATATATTATATTCTTAGTATTAATGTCAAGAGAATAATTATATTTCTTATGCTTATTTATTATTCTTTTATACATATGCTCTCATAAATTATCTATTTTATTAACGATGTTTGTTTCTTATTCTTTTGTATAAATGAGTTTGTAAATAATTTATTTTGTTAAGAATGTTTGTTTCTTATTTACTTTTATTCAAATTTTATAAATTCTAGATAATTTTAAATTTTTTTAAAATAATCATGCTTGATTCTTTTCCTGATTATTATTTTGTTAAGAATGTTTGTTTCTTATTTATTTCTAAAACGAGAGGGCCGGAAAACGAGAGGGAAGATTACCATTAACTGTCTGTTTCTGTTTCGGTTGTCTGATTCACCTGATATCGTTTCTATATTGACGTTCATGAGCAGAATAAGCACCCAGAACATTTAAAATATATTGATTTGTTCGTTAAAATTATCTGTAATATCACAGTAGGAGAATCAGAATTTTTATTTTCTACGGAAACTATAAATGGCACATTAAAAAATTCATAAGTGGCAAATGTAAAATTTATTTTTAATAAAATATCTTAAAGATTATCAGACATTTTTTATAATTTATCAATGAATTATTTTAATGAATACTTTTTTATTTTTATCACAAAATAATGCCATAAACTCAAAGACAATATAGAAAAGAAAATATTTGAAGGGTTGTTGAAGAAAAGGATTCTCCATTTATCTTATTAATTCCAAATAAATAATATAAAAAAACTATAAGAAAACTAACAGAAGAGAAATGAATTCGTTCAGGAATACATTTCAATAGAATAATACTTATCAATATAATACCATTCTACTTTCACTAGCTGCTGAAATAATTTCTATTTTAACTTTAAAAAAAATTTTTTTAATATAATAGTTGAGCTAAAAATGAAAAGCAAACAGAATAACTTAATATAAGTTATGTACCTCAAGTAAATTTTGTTTTGCATTTAACAATTTTAAGTCAAAAACATAAAATATGAATATTTCAAATGAGGAATAGATTATTAACATCAAAAATGTAATTGCTTTAATACAATTTGTATTATAAAAGTAATGTTTAAATGTGTTATTAAATGCCTTGCTACTCCTTTTGGAATTTTTTTCAAAAATATTTTAATAATTAAAAATATCAAGAAAAAAATATTTGATTTCTATTATTTGAAGTTATGTTTTCTAATTCAAATTTTAATTTTACTTTCATTACTTCAAACATTTCTTGCTATTTATTGAGTTTGAGGGAAAGTAATTTCAGTTTGCTCGAATCCTTAAAATCAAAACTTTTTCTCACAAACTTGATATTTTAAACATGAACAAATCAAAACATTTTATTCTTTTTGTGTGCTTGTCAAATCAATTAGAAATCTTACATTAAAAATCTCAAATAACCATCAAATACAAAATTTTAACACTTTAAGAATTCTGGTAAAGTAATTTCTTTAAAAGTAGTTTAGTTTTGGAAATGTTAGGCAGAAAAATTCATCAATATTTTAATTTGAGAGAGATGGGTGAAAATAATACACTTATATCCCGTGAAATGAAGCTGTTAAGGAAAAATGAGGAGGTGGAGGAAATAGATTTATTTTTGTAGTTTCCGTTAACAGCCATACCAATTCATCTTAGTCAACGAATTTATTGACATGTTAAAAATAAATATTTATTTGTGGAAGAACTACCGTTTATTTGTTATATTACACAGTCATTTTATTTATTGTGTAAACAAATTTCCAACGAAAAATAACAACGAAATAGAAGAGAGTTAAGTTAGAGTGTCAATTTTTTGTTGGAAAGTAAAATGATAGACAACAGTGGTTTTCTAGATATTTCCTACCATTGAAAGCAAAAAGAAGAAATAACTCTTCAGATAAATTAATTTCTATTGACTAAACTTTGAATGAATCATAATTTTTTTCGAATTTTTCCTTCATTTCGTAGGTTTTTAGAATACTGATTTTTAATGCAAAGTTAATACGTATAATAAATAAAAATACTTAAACTTTAATACTTTATTGGAATTAAAATTGAAGTGTAGGAAAATGCTTAAATGTTATTTGAATAATTATTTACACATTACAAACTACTAAATAACAATAAAACTTTAAAAAAATTAGATTGTTTAACATATATTTAGAGATTACTTAATTCTTTTAACAATTTTCTTAATACTAAATAAAAGTGGTAATTGTTTTAATCATATTGTATCTACATTTTAATGCATACTCTATTAATTCCACAACTTTCAGGGGGCAGACATAGTCCAGAAATCTTTTGTTGAAGTAAAGTTATGACTTATATTGACAAATATTTTTTGTGTTCAATTAGAGACAAAGTAATAACAATTACTCTCTTATTAATTCACCTCTTAGAAATACTTTTCACAAATATTTGATTTATATTTGGTTGAGAATTCATTTAGAATTTTTTATAAATTATTACTTAATTAGTTAATTAATTGCTGGAAACATTTTAATATTTATTTAGTCTTATAAATATATGATCGTTTTTCAAAATTTTTTTAAATTTAATTATAAATAATTTAATTTGCTCGTTCTTAAGTCTGAAATTAGAATTAGAGAGAATTTTATTATACATATACTGAGCTCTAATTTATTTGATTTTAATTTTGCTTATGTGTGTATCATTGCACTTATTTATATTTATTTTATTTCAAGAGTATAGGACCAAGCTCATAGTATTTAATTCATATATCATTTGTGCATGTGTATATCGAAAGTTTTACACGTTTTTGATTAAATTAATAATAATAAAATTATTACTTTTATAATTAATATAATTATCACTTTTTTTATTTCAAAATGTTTATTGTTATTATAATTTTTACGCATTAAAGTGTTAAAAATGATTACGTTACTACAAATAATTTTAATTTCGAAGTTGGTTATTTATAACATAATAAAGAAGCAATCTGCTGTTTAGCGGAATACAGTGGGAAAAAGACAAAGAATTGACAAAAATTACTTTATGTAATGAATATCTTAAATTTTCCGACTTTAATATAAATGCGAACCTCATTATAAAATTTAATGTCTTATAATGAATGTGCTTCACACTGAGAATGCTACAAGATAGTTGTGCAAAGTACAAAGATTCTTTTCTTAAGAGAGAAATTTATTGACACTCGAGAGCTTAGGCCAGCAATTGACTTCAGTATATGAGTAAAATAAGGAAATATTCGCAAATTTAATATATAGATAGATAGACAGTGAGATAAATTGGTAGATTGGCAGTTGAGTAGATAGACAGATATAGATAAAAAGACAGACAGTCAGGTAGACCAGTAGATAGGCAAGCAGAAGGAAAATTTAATTTACCGTTTAATTTTAACTTGTTTCTAGTATTTTTTGCATAGATTCTTCTAGTAAATAATAAAGAATTGTCTCTTAATGGAGAAAACGCCTCGTTCAAATAACAATAAATAAATTTACTCTTTAAAATAGTCATAACAGTTAGGTGTACAAATTCTTCACTCTTTATAGTAATAGTAACAAGCTCGAAATCTGATCTCAATTAAGACTGCCCTTCTCAGAGCATCCCTGTGTCCAAATTTCCACACAGTCTTATGACATTGTGCGGAAATTGAATGGAAGTTCATTAAATGGGGGTTATAGTGTTACCACTGTCTCTCGAATGTAGTTCAAAATTAAAACCACTTGTAAATGGTCAATGATTTTGAGTGACAGAAACAGAGTGTATAAAAATAAATAATGGTATTTAAATGGTTTTAAATCTGCTAAAAAATATAAAAAAAAGTATTGGGTTGGGGAATAAGTTCGTAGCATTCTTACCGAAGACTTTTATTTAAACAAAAAAGCAATAGTTATATCAATAAGTTAACCAATTATACATTCGCATTTCTTATCGATTAACTTTAATTAGAAATTAAAATGTGAATAAGTGAAAAACATATAATAGAAAAATATTTATCAAAAAAATGCTTAAAATAGTAATTGCGTATTACTTCATATATTTATAAAATTAACTTATAATTAAAAAAACATTTTAAAAATAGATATTAAACAAGACTTTAATTTCTGTAACATATTTTGAAAAATTAAGAGTGAAATGAAATTAATTTATAGATAAAGAAAAAATCAATAATAAGCAAATAATAATAAATTCTTTTTTTTTCTGTTGCAAATATATTTTTGTGTATTTCTGAAGTCTTAGTTACTATCTATAAAGATTTCCTTTTCCTCTCATTCACCCTTACACTTATCAATCTAATCTCGAAAGTTATCCCTTTTTCATTCAATCGATTGATCTTATCTAAAAACTGCCTTGAACTTTAATAGTTCAAAACATGCTTTTCAGACATGTCTAAATAAATCTATAATGATTGTTGAAAAAAAATGCATTGATATAGAAAAAAGCTTAAGCAATACTTGATATCAAATACAAATCAAAATCACATTTTATTCTGGAAAAAAAACACCTCTTTTAATAAGAATGTCACGTTTTATTACCTACTCACAATAAATGTGCGTCTTTTTCTTCACATTCTTTAGAGTTTCTGTTATGGATAACTTTTGTAAACACAGTTTCTCATATTAGAAAAATATGAATCAGACAGAAACGCATGCCTTAAAAAGAAATGCATAAATAACTTGACACTTTGTGGGAAAATTTAGAATTTTAATTAACTTTTAAAAATTTGTTTTAGAGTATACACAATAATAGTATGATATTTAAAAAAGTAATTGAGAGTGCACATGTACATTGCATAAATTCAGATAAAAATTCTGATTGTATTTTCATATAATTGCATATTTTTGTACATTTAGAAACATTTTCAGGAGAAAATTTTATATCTCATCTCTGGAAATTAATTATATAAACTCAAACACAGTTATAAAACAAACACAGTTCAGTTTTATATTTTTAATATAACCTCGTTTTTTAAAATGATAATTTTGTGGTTGCAGTTATCATTGTAATTATTCTTATAGTAAGTTTTTTGGGAAATAAATATATTAACGCATTCATTTGAGCTTGTTCCGATATTTTGAATTAGTCATGTATGATAAAATACTACCAGTTGCCTCGAAAATTTGTTACAGTTTTGCAGTAAAATAATCTTATAGAAGACTGTATAAAACCGAACTGTCATTACGAAAAATAATATTTAAAATTGAAGATGTGAAATAATTTATCAGGGGAATAATTAATGTCAGTTGGAAAAGTATTATATAAAAGTTTTTTTTTAAAGATATGATGACCCGTGATGATAATCTTTATAACAAACAAAAAGTAGTTTAATTTAAAAATAATGAAAAAAGAAAACTATGTATTTAAATATAATTATTAATAAGGAAGAAAACTAGTTCTATATTATTTAACAACTCTATAAAGAAAGAAAGAGATGAAAATCCGATAAATGAGAGTCAATAATAAAACATATAAAGTAAACTACTATTTTCATTCGCTTGATTCGGGCAAGTAGTGACACTAAAATTCAAAATTGTAAAGTGATAAATGCTTAAAGACAAATTATTATTGATAAAATATGTCAATGATAAAATACTATATAACACAAAAACATAAAATGATTTTTCTCTAATGAAACATCTATTTAAGTTGAATTTAATAATTTAAACATCTATGAAGTTAGACCAAATCACAGATGATTCCAACACTAAGTATCGTCAAATAAAGATTCGATTAATTTAAGAAATTTTTGGATGCAGAAATATTAATAAGCATGCTTAATAATGCTTCTATTAATAAAAGAATTATTGCAGAAATATTTTAAAAAAATTAGTTAATTCATTAAAGTAAAAAGTATAGTAATTAGGACATAGTAAAAGAACGAGTGAACAGACATGTGTATAATATTATGAAGAATAAAGTTTAATTCATAAGGAAAGGAACTCAACCAAAGTTTTTGAAATGATATAAAATGAAAATGAAAATAAATACAGTAAATTTAAAAAATGAGAAAGAAATCCAACGTGGAAGTTAAGTTGAAACTTTCAATAGAAATGAAATAAAAATCTACATTTTATTTCTGATTATCCTTGTTCTTTTTTATAGCACTTTACTGGGTAAAAAAAAAGCTGGGTTTAAAAATACAAAAAAAAAATTCACTGATATAGGGAGCATCAATGTTTTGAATGTGATTTAAATATTAAATTTAAGAATCCTCCTTTGAGTAGGAAATTAACTTTTTTTCACGATTTTTTTTTTTAAATTCTCATTTCAAAACAATCAAGTTTTATATGTTTATAAATATTTTGTTAACGAGAATCTGATTTCATTATTCGTATTGCCTTTTTATATTTCAGAATGTAACAAAAAGAAAATTTGTGAAATCCCTTTGCATTACTAAACATTTTTTCATATTTTTTTTAAATAAATCAGTTCAAATAGATTAAAGAAAAAAACTAATTATTTCAAAAATATATTACATTTTCTTAGCACATTATATAAAAAAAGATTGCTGTAATCTATATGAACAAGATTATTCACAGCATTACAATAAATCACATAATTATTTAATACATTTAAATTATAGGAATTTAAATTCAAATATTTTAATTTGAAAATAGTATTTAATAGACGGTGTTATATCTCCATTTTTGTAAAGTTGATTGTTACTCTAAAATCACATTTTTTTAATAAATCAAAAAGAAATAAGAGAATATGTTATCGAATGTTACATATAATTAATAAATTTCCTATCCTATAAATATATACATAAAATATTTTGCAAATCACGAAACTGTCTAAGTGATAAAAATGATGTCGCATAAATAAATGTATGAAATGAAATAAATAATTAAAATTAAAATGTGTTTATTACTAATAAGAAATTATTCAATCACAGCAGTAACTGTAAAAGGAAGCTATTAGTAAAACAAATATTTTATAAAACCAAAGAATATATAAAATATTTTTAAATAATCCTTAAAAAGATTGTTCTTATGATAATTATTTTAATCCACTTAATTTACAGCTTAGAAATATTAAGAAGAAATGAATTAGCTAAAAAGAGTTAAATATAAAAGATTTTAAAGTATTACACAAAACTAAAAACATAAAAATAGTTTCAAATATACATAAATGTCAACTTTTTGTTTCATTTCAAAATATTGTACATTACTTAGCTTTAAAAAAATTTCAAAGTCTTATTTTCAAAATTGTTTTCCTAAAAATTGATTATTTACATTTCTTTGTTAATACATCCGCAATTATACAATACAAAACATAACCAACTTATTATTTTAGTATCAAAATTTGAATGTGTATATGTATATTTTTATCAAAATATAGTAAATTTCAAAAATTTATAGTAAAATCAAAATACAGTAATTGAAGTATAACATAATGAAGAAAGTTTATGAGTCAAAAATTATTTAAAAAAAAACAATTCAATAACAAACAAAACTCTTAAATAACCTAAATAGTTTTAACTATTTAGGTTATTTAAGACAAATAAAGCTACATATAAATTCTTATACAATTTTGATGCTTATGGATATTTAAACAAAATTATTTGACGATATAAAATATGATTTATGTGAATACATAAAAAAATATTTACAGTAAATCATGATTTAAATCTAAAACGGCATGCATAATAAACTAAAACATATTATAATTTAATTAGTTTAGGTAAAACTTACGTATCATTCCGTCGACTGTGTCTGCGAAAAAATATATTTCGTTTGATGATGTGATTTAGCACCATATAAAGTAGAAATAAAGTTTTTATCTATTTGTTTTAATGAAGACATTGTAAACTACTCTGTTTTCCTTTCACATTTTGAGAACAAATTATTAAAATTTGCAAAATTCGACGACACATTTTATGGCAAAAAGTTCGACGGCATAATAGGTAAGTACGATTAAGATATAATAAAATATTTACATAATATAAATATTTACATGCACAATAATATATTCAAAGTAATTCTTTATATAAATAAAAATCAGGTGAAATACATATTTAAAACAAAAAATTAGAAATTGAATAACCAAATGCAAAAAAAATTTTTTTAATAAAAGTATCACAATTTTCATATAATAATATAATACCCATATACATTTTGCTTAGAATAATGTCCTACACTTAATAAAAAAAAAACTTTTATTTCTAAAATAAAAGTTGAAAACGTAAAATTATTTTGAAACTGGAGAGGGAGAAATCTATATCTACTCAAAAATACTTACAGCACATATCTTGTAAAATGTCCAGTGTTAATTGGGGATTACTAACCGTAAGATTTTTCCATTCTTGTGAGAGATACACAGCATTTTTATATACAAAATATCCAGCTGATTCCTTTAATTCCTTGTCTTGATGCATATCCGAAAGCAATAAAACAGTAATTACATTTTCAACGGTCATATTGCTTTTCAAGTAGTTTCGACAACTCTCCTTAAGTAGCGCGATTTGGTATTTGTCTGCCGCTGTAAATAATTTCATTACTTCAGGAAACTGTAGTTCTTCTTGTTTTCCGGTGTACAAAAATGTCAGCATCTGGCTGACTGTCTCAGAATCCATGTCATCAATGAGAACGCTACTCGTGCTACTTTCTTTCATGCCACTTTCGAACATAGCATCGAATACTGGAGACATAGAGCAGAGGACATTTTTGTGGGCTTCAAAACTTTGTCCATTAGTTCGGAGGGTTACATCGCAGAATTTTTTTTCAATGTAGAAACGGAACATATCGAGGGATGGTACTTTTGGAGATAACTTTCTAGCAGACACGACCGAGGTGTAATCCACACTCTCGCTGCATTCAATGTTGGAGTGCATACTACCGTCAGAAACGGAACAGATAAAATTCAAATTCATATGTTTATGCTTATGTAAATCACTCATTTGAAAAATATTCTCAAGACTCCATACCTCATGAGACAGTGAATTTTCAAATATATGCAAATTTTCTTCCAAGTTACAGTCATCTTCCTCACAATGTTCTATTTGAATCCTGAAAGACAATGCGACATCTTTTACGAGTTTGTCAATGAAACTTAATTTTGCTTTAATGTTTTCTTCTTCATCGGTGAAAGTCTTTTGCAGAATGATAAGCAAAGAAGGAGTTCTTGAGCATGATAAAACGGGTAAGTAAAGCTTTTCTGTTTCCTTGAGACATAGAATATTCTTGATTGGACAGGTAACAGACATAGTTTCTAGAATAACACGGCTTCGAGCGAAACATTGCTTAGGACACTTCCATATATTTCTCCGCAACGCTTCGAAGTGGTTTTCTGTTGCTTTTTCAAATTCATTAAATATGTCAGGTGATAATGAATTTGGTTTCCAGAATGAAGGGAAAATGACTAAATCAGTCTCTTCGGTACGTATTCCAGAAGTTTCTTTAAGTATGGCCATGCGCATGTGACACTCTACAACGCAAAACTTGCTCTCATCTGACCTCTTGAAGACATCAGAATACCCAAAACGCACACAGTTTTTACGGAAGCAATGTTTTATAGTTGGTCCTGACGCAGAATTAATGATTGATATCTTAAAATCAATCTCAATATCATCTGGGCCTTCGTCGGATTTTCTTTTCAAATAAATGGCAATAACATTTTCAGAGTGACCTCTCGGATACAAAGTCAAACACCATTCCGTATTAAAGAACCCCTTTGCTGAGAATACTGGACTAGTGATACTTTCGCAGTTCTTATGCGGACACATGTGGAAGTTTTCTATTCTCCAAGTGAAAATAAATTCTTCTCCACTGCACATTGTAGAAATTTACAAAAGTGAAAAAAAAGACTCAATTTAACTGTATCGGAAACTGAAATTTTATTTACGAGATCAAGCAATATAAATCAGTATTAAAGATAAATAAAATTTATTATTTCATAATTTTTTTGATAAAATTTCTGTTGACTGAGTATAAATAATAGTAAGAAAAAGATAATATATTTTATCAGCATGGAAACTTATGGAATCATTTTTATTTTGTTCGGTGTTCATCGCCAATCTTTTGTTTAGTTGTGTCTCCCACGTAAGTCAACTACTATTGCTTTAGCTTGTTATCAGCACCGTTAGATCATTGAGAATGAATCTTATGCTATATAAATACCGTTGTGCTTTAACTTCCACTTTATTCTCAAATATGATAACTGACGAAAATAGTAATATTTGTATTTGTTTTTATCTAAACGAATATTTTAAGGAATATAACACATTTACGATATACATCCACATCACTATTAATTCTGCCAAATAATATTTCATTTTCTTAGAATTTCTCGTAAATTTTACAAAAAAGTTTATATTATTAAATTAGCTACTTTACAAGTTCATGTCAAATTAAAAATCTAAAAGATGGTGAATTTTTCTATATAATTATCAATTTAAATTTCTTAAATTCAAGTTATTGTTGTTCATCCCGAATAAAGAAATAATTAAGTGATTTTAAGTCAGACTAAAGAAGTATAAATCAAAGTTTAAATGACATTTATTGAAAAAGATTAGTCCTAGAAACTTATATTTTTGTTGAATGAACCTTTTGAAACCTATTAATAAATATTTGGAATATTATATTTGGTGACAAAATAGATTGGTTGCCTTCAAATCAATTGAAAATTTGTTTGTACATTGTATGATTTGTAAATTTACAATTAAGAAAAAATGTATGCTAACGAAGAACCTATTGGTTTTACATAGAAAGATAACTGATGACTTTATTTACAATTACAAAATCTCCTTTTAAATTCCCGATGAATATTTAACAATGATTTTAACAAATAAATAAGCATAAAATAACTTGGTATAAAATGCTTTATTAGAATTGCCTTAAGTCCAATTAAAAAGAAACATAATATAATGTATTTCATCAGCCAAAACACACCGCTAAGTCAGCAGTGTTTAAATTTACTTTCAATATATTCGTATTCTCAGCTTTAATTAAATAGCTTTAAAACATTAAATATTGTTTCCATTTCCTTTATAAAGTAAAAAGAAGAGAAATTATAGTTTTAATAGCACTAACATAATAATTGTGTATTACATTAGTGCAAGTGATCAGAATAGTGTTTATATAAAATACGCCATTAAACACGAATTATAAAAATCATATCTTTAATCTAAATATTATATTACAGCGAATGATCAGAATAGTGTTCATAAAAAAAAAATACGCCATTAAATACTAATTATAAAAAAAACATATCTCTTTAATAAAGAAAAATTTTAACATCAGAATAAAATTAAAATAACAAACAAAATTCAAAAATTATTGCATAATTTATTTTCTGTGTGATGTAATCATTTTGAAATTATTG
This sequence comes from Latrodectus elegans, assembly GCA_030067965.1. Lineage (NCBI taxonomy): Eukaryota > Metazoa > Arthropoda > Arachnida > Araneae > Theridiidae > Latrodectus > Latrodectus elegans. The sequence continues at coordinate 63,470,977 of CM057815.1, forward strand.
TACGATATAAAATGTGTTGTCATATGTTTTGAAATAATGTATTCGGTTCTCTAAGGAAATATCAAAATTTCAAATAATTTAACGACTTTCACTTAACGGAAGACATGTGTAATGAATAAATGAATTAAATTCATTAAATTTTTAACATTTATTTATTTGTTTGAATAATTTTTAACGTATTAAAATTTAGTTACCGCCAGTTAAAAAATGGAAGAAATTTAAAACAAATAATGAACAGAACAGCTGGAAATTGCAAAGAGACATCTATAAAGTTTCATACCGTTTTTTATAAGTTGGTGGGCGTAATAAACTGGAGCTTTTTGGTATAAGAGACGAAAAAATAGTTTTACAATGAATTACATAAGCAGTTTTAATTGCATGAAAAAAATTGAAAAATATTTTTAGATGATCCGTTGAGTTATTTAAGTAATCTACTTACTTATATTTATATTTTTGAGAATAAACCAATGCTATTATTAATATACTGCTTTATAAAATTCAATGATTTGAGAGTTTGGAATAAATATTAATTTTATAAAATAAACAATTATTAATAATTTTAGTTTGTATGCTACTTATTTTATAGTTCATATTATACATTCACTATTACTATACTTCAGTAAAAATAGTCCATAATATATTCTTGTTTGTAACTTTCATTAATATAATTAAAAATACCGCAAAACAATAAAAGATTATAGGGGATAAAGGAGTTATTCTCATTGACAACGAACGATGGAAAATGTTCAAATGTACTTTAAATTTCAATTTTTTTTTTTTTTTTTTTTTTTTTTTTAGCATACCAGAAAATAGAAGGTTAATATATGGGGGGGTTAATATTTTAACATTCTAAAGGTTAATGTTTGCTTCTAATTAAAACACTTTCACTAAAGATTATTCAATGAAGTAAGATGTTTAAAATATATAGTTAAATTTAATAAACAATACACAATTATTTTTTCTACATATATCAGAAAACAACTATTTCAGAATACAGTATATACTAATTTTATTTAATGCTGCACATTGCGACAAATTTTATAACTTTTTTGCTTTGTCAGAAATTGTTAATATTTTTGCACATTTCATTTTCTTCCAGTGAAAAATAATTTTTCAGTTTGTATGCATTTTAGTTTGGAGAGCTGCCAAGTCTTTCATTTAATAATGTTTTTTAAAGCAGTTTTATAATTCAATTTCAATGAACAATCGATAGCTTAAGATATAATATGCATCGTTAATACAAATAATTTATCACAACAATAAAATTTTTAAAATAAATCTAAAATTTATTTTTTTATCTAAGTTCATATAATTTCTAGAATTCAATAATAAATTAATGATCTATTGAATCCTAAATAAATTTAGAATTCATTTTAAAGTCCTAATACGAGATTTAAAAAAACGTGCTAAAGAGCATAAGAATGTTAATCCTAAATAACGTCAAACTCTAAATCTTGCACTCAATAGTCATTCTTAAAAAGACGTCATACTGTTAACAATGCTCTTGACTACTTTTCAATGCATTGTGTAACAGAGTTCCTTCTGGGGACAGTGGCTTTATCTGATCTCTCGATCCCAATGTTGACGAAATATCGTTTGTAACTCTTAATGTCGTGAAAGCTCACGTGATGTCTGTGTAGAATGCCCTGGATGTATCAAATAAATTCATGTTTCTTCTCCCAACTCTTTATTTTAGGTAAAGGTATTCGATAAGAAAAGACAAATAATAAAAAGTTTTTTTGTTCTCAAGTTCGCTTTATTCATTCTACTTCTTCACTTTTCACTTTAATAAACTCATCCTTATTCTAAGATTTAAAAAATCATTAAATGATTTTTTATTATAAACAATAAAAGAAGCATCTTATTTTAAAAATAAAAAACTATTGACTGAAGTTTAAAAAAAATTTACAAAAGTAACTTTTAATTATTTTTATACCTATCAGTTATTTTCTTATAATTTATAAAAAAAATATCGAATTATTTTATTATAAAATAAAAATAAATAAAAGTAAAAAATATTTATAAAAATAAACTTTTTTAAATCTAACATATCCATAACATAAATAATAATAATTTTACATGTAAATAAAATTTTAATCAATTACTCTTAAAAAATTCTTGAAAATATTTTTATTTACAAATATAAATGAATTATATCTGATAATTTTAAAATTTAAAAAAAACTTATTGATTAAACTTAAGCGAAACCATGGAAATTACAAGAGGTTACCAAAATGCTAAAAAAATTCCTAGATTTATTAAGAATTCTTTATTAGAACGCTGTGGGACTGCCACTGGCACGTAAGTCCATTTGGATTAATCTAGAATCAAATTCGTATAAGTGATGAAGAAATGTTAGAGGAATATTGTATCTTTCTTCATAGTGATATTGTGAAAGTTCTGACAAAGGAGCCAGGGAAGATATCAACTTCATGGTAATTGATGATCAACTCCATTCTTGAATTCATCCAACCATAATTAAACAAGTGCCACGACCTGTGTAGCCAGCAGGCGTTGTAATTTTCCGAAATGATAATTCTTGAAAATTCCACCTTTTACAGGAGACAAAGTTATCCTCATAGGGAATAGACATATTCTGCTAAAATTTCTCAATACTTCTTCCCTATTATCCTCCCTTTTCGAATTATGATTGGTCCAGTATAAAAATCAAGACACTACGGCTCATGTGACAGATCCACCACCATGCTTGACTGATAAAATGAGACAATCACGATGTTCCACCAATACAAGCTGTGACAAGCGTGTCCTTCAAACGTACATCCGTCATGTTATAAGAAAAATATGAAAGAATGCGATTCGTTAAACCACATGTTACCATTTTCTTCCACTTATAAATCGATTAGGTCTTGTGAGTGCGACATTACTGTAGACGACGTTTGGCATTAACATTTGTGTCTTAAGAATTGTGCTCTGTCGTATATGGTATCTTACTAGCAATAATCATTGGCGCTGAAGAATCCAGATACTGATTGAGCTTGCGTCCCTTTTTCTTTCACTTGTTCGCGTTTTGGACATACAATCTGTTTCTATATCCATCTGTTTTTTTCATTGAGTTTCGTTTTCCATCCACTGTTTTTCTTTGCTGAATTTATTTGCCATGTTCTGCTATATGCCGCCAAACTTGACGCCGTACCCTCAAGACACCTGAAAAATGGGTTCTATAGTATCCGGCAACAAGAATTTTCACTTTTTAACTCTACAAGTGGCAAAAGTGTATGGCCCCTTATTTTATTACTGAAGTATGATTCTCACTGATTTACTGTAGATAATTTTTACTGATATTTGAATAAAATAATTAACTAAATTTTACATAAGAAAAATCACAAATGTATAAGTTTTTTTTTTTTTTTTTTTTTTTTTTTTTTTAACGGGTTGTTGAGATTTTATTTTTATTCCAGCAAATTAAAGATATTAGAACACAAATATGGAGTACAACTACACAAAGAAGGCTCGAAGATTTGTAGTTATAGACACTTTGTAATTCATAGCTACAAAAAGTTTGATTCTTTCAATGTGATGGTTCAATAACATTTTTCCCAACGGTGGGCACTTGGGCGACGAACCCTATGCCACAACAAGGCCAGAAACTGCTACTCATTTGTCATTACTAGCGGGCACCTGTGAACCAAGTCACGGAGGCGAGTAGCGTTGCCCGCGCCATACCACCACAAACCCGTTTATAGGGGGAGGGCAGATTCATAGATCATGACAGAAAAAAGGACAAAGAAACACAGAAAGCAAATAACAGCCATGCCCGAACAGTAATTCGTACCCGGGACCCAGAGCTCAGGAGTCGTGAACGCAGTCCACTCAGCCATCAATTGGTTAGTTCAATAACATAAAGAAGATGATCTCAGATTACCTCAATTTTAATGAATTTACATATTTTTTTAATTTAATATCGCGAGAAAATCCTTTCAAACTACATATTTTAAATTTCACTTCATTTAAAACTAAAATTAACCTGATTTATTTGATTCACAAATTATTACCAATAAATTCTAATAAAATTTTATTCTGGGTAAACAGTACAGATAGCTTAAGAATATAAATAAATGTTTCTCTTTTTCTACAAAAATAAATAAAGGAAATTTCTTAGATGAAATCTACTAATTTTATATGACATATTTCTCTATTATAAATGAGGGCTCTATTGTACACTAGAAAATTCCATTCTCTTAATTGTACGACATAAAATTCCCGCGCAATTATGAGATGTTCATACAAACCTAATATACCTGTATTGATTTTCAATCATTCAAAACATCATTCCATTATATAAAATCTCTCTCTACTTACGGAAATACTGGATTTCTAACTAAAGAAAAGTTATCAAGTGATCCAACCTCATTAAATACGTAGCTTAATTGTACCTCATGAAAACGTAGTAATGACCTCTTAAATCATAGTTATTTGATCTTCAACTCATGGTAATTCTTATCGTAATTTATTGCTTGGTAAATAAATAAGAATCCTGGAAAATGGCTCGATATTTAATGAAGTGAAAAGATGCAGGTATACTCCATTTATTGTTATTGAATTATTTATTGCAGGCAGAATATCTTAATTTTCCAATCTGCAATAAATAATGTATCTTAAATCAATAAATTAAACACGTATTGAACTACATGCGTAACAGTACAGTATAGGTAGAGATGTATATTTGAAAATGGAATAATTAACATTTGAAACATCATGCAACATTTGAAAATGGAATAATTAAATGAACGTGAGGACACGAAAAAATTACTTCATCTATGGTTATTTGAAATGTATGTCATATTTTTTTCTCAACCTCTCACGATAAATGTATAATTTATGTATAAAAATTTTCAAATTAAGAAAATTTTATCAGCCATAATAACTGTGAAATACACAACTGGCCATTAAAATTGCTACACCAAGAAGGCGACATGCTACAGACGTGAAATTTATACGAAAGGAAGAAGGTGCTGTGATATGCAAATGATTAGCTTTTCAGCGCATTCAGACAAAGCAGGCGCCAGTAGCAACACTTACATTGTGTTTAAATGAGGAAATTGTTCAGCCAGTTCCTCATACACAAATTGCATTTGAACGTTGTTGCCTGGTGAAAAGTTGTTGTGTTGCCTCGTGTAAGAAGGAGAAATGCGTACCAGCAGGTTTCTGACTTTGATAAAGGTCGAATTGTAGAGCACCGGGATTTCGGTTTATCTTATCACAGTATTGCTGCTCGCGTCGGTCGAAATCCAATGACTGTTAGCAGAATATGGAATCGATGGGTTCAGGACGGTAATACGGAACGCCATGCGGGATCTCAACGGCCACCTATCACTAGCAGCCGAGAAGAAAGGCATATTATCCGCATGGCCGTAATGGATCGTGCAATCACGTCACGAACCGTGAGTCAAGATACGGAATCATTTGGAAGACAAGTGTCTGCACGAACAGTTCGACGACGTTTGCAGCAGCATGGACTCTCAGCTCGGAGACCATGGCTGCGGCTTCCCTTGACGCTGCGTCATAGACAAGAGCGCCTTCAATGGTGTGATCAACGACAAACCTGGGCGCACGAATGGCTAGACGTCATCTTTTCAGATGAGTCCAGGTTCTGTGTACAGCATCAGGATGATCACATCCGTGTTTGGCGTCATCGTGGTGAACGCACACTTTCAGTGTGCATTCGTCATCGTCATACTGGCCCATCACCTAACATGATGGTATGGGGTGCCATTGGATACACGTGTCGGTCACATCTTGTTCGCACTGACGGTGTTTTGAACAGTGCACGTTGCATTTCTGGTGTGTTACGACTCGTGGCTCTACCATTTATTCGAGCCCTGCGAAACCCTACGTTTCAGCAGGATAATGCCCGCCCGCATGTTGCCGGTATTGTACGTACCTTCCTTGATACGGAACATGTTCAGCTGTTTCCCTGGCTAGCACGTTCTTCAGATCTTTCACCAATAGAAAACGTCTGGTCAATGGTTGCCGAGCGACTGGCTCGTCACCAAACGCCAGTCACTATGGTTGATGAATTGTGGCATCGTATTGAAGCTGCATGGGCCTCTGTACCTGTACATGCAATCCAATCTCTGTTTGACTCAATGCCCAAGCGTATAACTGTTGTTATTTTTGCCAGAGGTAGTTGTTCTGGGTACTGATTTCTCAGGATCTATATCCAGCCAAATTTTTTGAAAATTTAATCACTTGTTATTTCTAGTATAATATATTTGTCCAATAAATATCATTTTGTTATCTGCATTTCTTCCTGGTGTAGCAATTTTAATGGCCAGTAGTGTATATTAAATTCATATAGTTCCCAGTTTTTTGTAAGAGATTGAAATTGTTATTTCTGAAACACTCATGTTATGGTGACACAATTAATATTGTAATGATAAAATTTGCTGATATAAATTTAATAATTTAATTGTTTTCTATTATCTTTGATAATTTTTTCCTCTTATTCAATATTAATTGGGATAAAATATAGCGAGTCTAGACATACTTTTTAACGATTCTAATTTCTGATAAATATTTACAATTTATTTGCCTTTAATATTATACATACATACACTATACAAAGTTAAAATGTTTAAATGTATTCTTAAACACTTAAAATTAAAAATTAACGAAAAATCCACAAAGAAACACTTCAAAAGTTTATTTACATTTAGTAATCAAGATCTTTTCTATTTCTATTTAAGTTAGATATTATGTAGTTTTATTCATACGTGTAGACCTATTTAAGTTACCATTATTGCATCATCTATTTTAATACAATTGTAATATTTATCTGCCAGAATTTTATCCGAGGCTTAAGTCAGAACAGATGCATGGAATGGCACCAATGCCTCTGTTATCACTTCAGTTCAGTGCTGCGAAAATAACTAGTAAATATCGTTTAAAAATAACAATACCGTTATTTCTCGAAAATCACGAATTTTCTTTGAAAGCCAAGTACATTTATTTCATTGTTATATGTTTAGTGAAGTCACATGTAATCTGCATGTTTACATGTAATACATATAATATAGTCATTACGTATAATTAAAATAGTCATAAAAAATGTATATTTTAATAATTGCTTATTGTATATATTTCTCTATAAAAGAAAACAACAAAAAATTCTTCTCATTAGTTAAATATTATCTAATTAAATAAAATGTATTTATCTTTACCTTTCCGCTATATAATGCTACTTATTGCAACTAAGTCAAGAAATTTTAATTTAAAATTCATGCATTGAATGAAATTTTCTTATGAAGCAATGCTTAAATAGATAATGTATAGTAGAGCTTTCTTGTAAGAAAAAATTAATTGTAAAAAATTTGTATAGCTCTTAATTTATTGTGAATGAATATATGCATTTTATATTCAAAATTAAATTAACTGTTTTATATCAAATTTAAAGTTCATATAGAATTAATCCTCTGATTCAATTTAGTTTTCAGTTTTATAAGAAAAAATATGAAAAAATACATTACTTAACACGCCGACCGATAGATGAGTGGTTAGCGCTTCTGACTCCTGAGCTGTGGGTTCGAATCCCGGTTCGGGCATGGGTGTTACTTTCTTTCTTTGCCCTTTCTTCTGTAATAATATATGAATGTGACCCACCCTATACAGGGGTTTGTGGAGATATGACACGTGAAACGTTACTCGCCTCGTTGGTTCACAGGTGCCCGCTGGATAACGACAATTGAATATCAGTTTCTGGCCTTATTGTGGCCTAGGCCTGGTCATCCATGTGCCGTCCGTTGGAAAAAAATAACAGTAACATATGAACCCATATAATGTATATCAAGTTAGTTCTCATATTGCTGTAAATATATTTTCTTTTCCAATTTAAAATTTAGTTTCACATAAACATTCATTGAATTGAATCCTTCTTAATTGTGAATATTTCTCTATTACCGATGTTTGTGTGTGAAAAAATTAAATAATAATTCGTAACATTTTCTGTTCTTCACTGTTTTTGTAGCCCAAAACATTTTAATGATTTTTTTAAGTTTTTGCTGATGCCTACTGCAAAAAATATCTTTCCTAATCTCACAGCAATAACATTTCATGTGTGTTCATTATTTAAAAATACATGTTATCAAACAAAGCAAGTGTTCTTTAACATCTAGAAAATGCTTTTCTTTATCAAAAGATAGGTTTTTTTCTTTCCTCTGAGGAAATTGATAATAAAAGTTCATTATACACAGAGAATGAAAAGTGAGGATGAAAATCCCATGAGTGATTTTAATTTAAATAGTGATTGTGTGAGAAATCAATTCCAGTTTGTTTATTCATACTTTAATTCTAATTGTGTGCTCATTATTTACAAAAACATGCTATAAACTGATTTTTCTTTACCTAAAGAGCTTCTTTTCTGGATGACTTTTAATTTTTTTCGGGGAAATTTTAAAACAGTCTAATAAAGAAAAAAGTAAGGTGCATTAAAGTCGATAAAAAAATCTTGATTTTCCCTTGTACTTTTTTTATACAATTTTTCTAAGATTATTGATAAGCATTAAAATAATAAATGTTATTTTTTTTAATATATACAAAAACGTGTAGGTCGTTATTTAAGTTGTTTGTGTAATTAAATTATCTTTCCTTAATTAGATTAATCAAGGAAAGAAAATAAGAACCTAGGTTTGAATATATACTTACTTCATTTATTGGAGCTTTCTAGAACAATTAAAAATAACTATATCCAAATTATTCACAAATATTACTTTCATTGATTAAATAATTAACTGATTCAAAAAATAATTAAAATTTTTAGATAGTTTGATAATAAGGCTAACATTTTTAATCTCATAGTAAATAATGAATTTTAAGTATATTACATTAATATCTCTTAGTTATTAAATTTAGCTGGATTATCTTATGTTAAAACATATTTTAATGTTAAACAGTTACCTTTTAATGACTATAGTTGATTATGGGGATGAATATTTTTAAACATCAATGATTATTCCTTTATATAACAATGATAAAGTGCTTACAACAAATTAAAACAATAATAGCCAAACCACTACTAATATTGACTTTAAGAAATAGTTAAAATCACATTGCATTTTTACGTACACTTATGCACACTTAAAATTTTCCAGCATTTGTTGTTGTTGTCACTAATGACACTTGGACAAGCCAAGCTCGCTATGCCTTGGCTATGCAAATTTAAGTCAATTAGTTTAATCAGAGTACCATAAAGGTGAAAGTACGACTTTTGCCCTTCAAATCCTCCGATAGATGGAAGCACCAGAGGATCTACTCCATCAATTTTGGAATTGATCTGAAGGGAGAGTAAATTTCTCCAGACCATTGCAAGCATGGTAACTTTACAACGACCGACCACAGGACTTTCGATTCCACAGATTTAACGAGCACGTATATCGCATGTACTCGGTGGGTTTTAGGCGGCATTAGGAATCTAACTCCACCCATCTGGATGGAAGGCCGATACCTAACCACTAGGCTATCACGGCCTCAAGCATTTGTATTTTTCAGAATGTATTTCTCTGAAAATACTAGATTATATAAATTTGGGTGGACTTATTGCAAAAACAGAAGCAGGATTAGTTAAAAAGAATTAAAGTGATTGGAAATCCATTAGCAAGGAGGTTAAAATTACAATGGTAGGTGATTGAAAAACGCTTATGACTATTGGATTCATAAAACTGTAAGTAGATTGGGTATATGTATGAAAGAAATTACACCTTCTGTTAAAAATAAAAATTTACTTTGGGAAAAAGTGTAAGATTTCAGAAAGATTTCTAGTAAGATATCATCAAAATATTCAATTAGTTAAATTAAAGTTATCTCCACTCTTTAAATGTGTGTCTATTGTAAATGAACCAAATGTGTCCTTTTGAGTACTTAACAAGGCGAAACTTTAATTTGATACAGAGATTTACTTATGAGCTTTTATAAGATGTATTTATCTATCAGTTGCTTTTAGTTTTTAAGTGAAATGTTTTCCTGAAAAATTAGTATAACATCTTCTTCTTCTTCATTGGTGCGTCAGCCCAGGTTGGGCCATGGCCTTCCGCAGAATAGATTTTCATGCTGCCCTATTCCGTGCTCGTCTCCTCCAGTTCTTGATCTTAACAGTCTTTAAATCCGTTTCAATACTGTCTATCCACCGGATCCTTGGTCTTCCTCTTTTCCGAGTTCCAGATGGTTTAGCATCAAATATCTTTCTCGTTGCTCGGTCCTCTTCCATTCTTATTAAGTGTCCTGTCCATTTTAGTCTTTGAATTGAAATGAATTTTATAATGTCAGGTTCTTTGAAAAGTGTGTAAAGTTCCGAATTTGTTCTTTTCCTCCCCAAATCTCCACACTTCACACCTCCCAGGATACTTCGGAGTATTTTCCTTTCAGACACGGCCAAAATTACTATAACATCAAATATTCAAAATTTTAAGTAGTTTTGTGAAACGTAGATAACAAGCAATACACCAAAATACATTGGTTTCAAAGTTTGAACTGGTTTAATCAATCATATATAATAAAAATTTGATAAAAAAAAAGTACTTAATTTAATATTAATATAAAAATAAGATTCAAATTGAGTTTTTTTTAATGTAAAATTATATATTTACTATCCATATTTTTTCAATTTTTTTTTTAAATTTTAATAGAAAAATTCATTTTGAAAATAATTCTTCCAGTATTTACTAGCTAGAGAAGGATGAATGTACAAATGTAAAAATTCTAAGTCTTTAAAAAGTTATTTGTATGACAGAGTTTAAACTACAATTAAAGGTATCCATAACTGTGCATCGCGTTTAAAATCGTCATTAACATATCGAGTCTTCGTTAAAAGGGAAGGGCAATTTAAACTTTTCCCCACTCTGCTTAGAATAAACCATCAGATATCCTCTCTATTTGAAATGTGATTCCCCTTAAACACAAAATATGAAAATATGGGCACATTATATTATATACGATACATTCGTTTAAAAATAAAAATATATGTAACCTATCTTTTACATAAAATTTTGATATTTTGGTATTTTATGCCATAAATAAATGCTTGAACCAAATTTTGAGAAGAAAATGATCGAAAAATGTTCTATTCTAAAAACTCTCTAGTCATAAGCTAATAAGGAAACAATAACCTTAAAGAAAAGTTAAAGTGTAGAGTAATAAAAAATACCAATAAATTTGGTAATATAAATGTTAAACTTACTGTCAAAAGTAAATGATAAATTGAATTTGTATAATATAAAAAAATTATATGCATAATGAATGAAATATATGCATTGCTCTAATAATTTGCATATCTCTTTAGTTGAGAAAAATAATTCGGACTACTGAAAACATATTTCATAGTAATAAATAATTAAGTGCAGCTATATTTTCTCAAATTGTGCTTCAGTAACATTAAAATAATATAATTGAATAAAGAATAATTTTAAAATAAACAGTAAAAGAGAAGAAGGAAATTTTTTTATCATGGTAGTAACTTAGTTTTCAAGAAGCACAAGTTTCTGTGACGTTGATTAAATGCGTCAATCAACTGTATCAGAAAAGACAAAGAATAAAAATAGAACTCCAGAAAGCTTTCTGCTTTCATCGTAATTCATCTCTAATGCCTATTTACTTTCTTTCGAAAGGTGCATTTTGAAATTTATCACAAAATGAGGGGAAAGAAATTTACTGGCTGTTTTCGAAAATGTAACTGAAAAAGTGACTATTCGTTCAATTTATGCGGTAGTTTTTGAGCTTATGTTCCTAAATTCAATTGTTCGCTTTTCCATAAAAGAAGAATGGATCCTAATCTTTTCAGAATTCACATCTAAATCCAGAAACTTCTTTAGCCTTTAGAATTTCTTGCATGTTTTTAATATCTAATGATAAATTTGTACAAATATAAAGTAAGAAAAAATTTAATAATAAAAATTTTTTACAGAAATATAATTTGAAACTGTTAATTACAAAATAAATGTTCAGATATAAGAATGTTATACAAGCAAAAATATAATAAAAAATCCTAAAAATTAAAATTTAAAACAAATTTCAATATAAATAGATACTGCTGAGAGCTTTCAATCAAAAAAAGATTTAGTAAACAAAGAATCCAGCTTAAGATATTAAAAAAATTAAAGAAAGATATTAAATATGATTTGATCAAAAAAAGATTTAGTAAACAAAGAATCCAGCTTAAGAAATTAAAGAAAGATATTAAATATGATTCGATCAAAAAAAGATTTAGTAAACAAAGAATCAATCTTAAGATATAAAAGAAATGAAAGAAAGATATTAAATAAGATTCAATTAAAAATGATTTAGTAAACAAAGAATCCAGCTTAAGATGTTAAAGAAATTAAAGAAATATATTAAATAAGATTCGATCAAAAAAATATTTAGTAAACAAACAATCAAGCTTAAGATATTAAAGAAAGATATTAAATAAGATTTAATCAATAAAAGATTTAGTAGACAAAGAGAATCAAGCTTAAGATATTAAGTAACTACATAAACTCAAACTATTTTTCTTTTTTATTTTAGAACAATCAAGATGTTTTCAAGATTTTACTAAGACGATTTATAAGAAAATGTAAATGTACAACATTGTAATTTAATGAGGTAATATAAATATTTATGTGTAAATGCAGTAACGCAGATATCTCAATATATAAAATTATATCAACAAGTTTTTAACAAATACATGTACTATTATTTGAAGTATACTTTAAAGATAATTGAAAAGTAATTTTTTCACTTGACAAAAGTCTTATATATAATTTATACTCGAAATTTTAATCAATGTATAATATTACTTCACGGTATTTAAAAATAAATACTTTCTACATGATATGCAAAAAATAATACTAACTTTTATTTTTCAAGTTGTATTTTTATTCTTAAAAGAAAATTGTTTTATATTTTACTATATATATTGCATTAAAATATAAGAAAAGTTTACTTCGTTGGTTGGTTGGGTTTCGTAGCGAAAGATACAAAAATTGACAAGCTGTGCCACAACTTAGATTATTTTTTTCTGTGTTATAAGTACTTCTTTCTTTTTATCCTTCAAACCCAGTATTAATAAAAAACAAAAATATTTGTATATGATAGAATTAAAAAGTAAATATATAAAACAAAAGAAACTATATCAATAAAAAGTGTGTATGATTTCAAAATTAAATATGTAAATTAGATAAAATGTAAGAAACATATTGCTCTTAAAAAAGCAAAAACGTTTCTGCGAAATGGCTCCCCAACAAATCAAACTAAGTTAAAACATTAGTAAAAAAGTAAACGTTAGTAATTCAATCACAGGAAATTAAAATATGATAAATTGAATAAGGTTTATCACACTTTTTTCATGCCATGGATTTAATTCGCTTGTAAGGAAATGTCTGTGTGTGAAACGTGTGTCCAATACGGAAGCGAGTCAAGCGAACATCAGCACTTCGTTTCCTTAAAATTGACAATGAAGTTCTAATCTGATAGTTTTAATTAATAATGGAAAGGTAATATGCAGTTTGTCGCCGACCTGCATGCTCCAAGCCTCCTGGAAAAGAGAATATATAAACGCGTATAAAAGTTTTCATAAAATTATATTTATTTTCAATAATTAAATAGTAAAAATTTCAGAATAATTTTCATGAGTAAGAGAGCATTTTAAATATATTATTTTTAAGTAAAATATTGCCATTTTCCTTCATTCTCGATTCAAATTATTTTATATATGATTCAAGGAACCCTTAGTTTACAAATAGACCCACGTTAACTTAATTTAAACGGAGCCGTGGTATCCTAGTGGTTAAGGCATTGGCCTTGAATCCGGAAGGGTGGGAGTCAATTCCCAATGCCGCTAAATACCCACCAAGTACATGCGATACACGTGCTCGTTAAATATGTGGAAACGAAAGTCCTGTGGTTGGTCGTATAGCAGTTATACCATGGGTGAAATGGCCTAAAGAAATTTTCCTTCCTCTTCAGATCAATGTCAAAATTGAGGGAATGGTTAGTCTGGTGATGCCATCTATCGGAAGAGTTTAGAGCAAAGTCATACTTTCACTTCCGTGGTGCTCTGATTAAACGAAAGGCGCAACCTACTGACTTGAATTCGTATAGCAAAAGGCATAATGACTGTGGCTTGTCCAAGTGTCTTAATTAACAACAACGACTTAATTTAAATTTTAGCAGTCAAAAATGTGTATCTAGATTTCAGGGACAACTCTTGATTTTGAATGGAAAAGCAATCATGAAAAACAAGCAGAGAATATACATTAGATATTCATTTTGAGCGGATCCAGTGAATTAAAATAAATTCCTTTCTGATCAAGATTTAATTTAAATTCTGAAACGTGAAGTGTTACACAATTTTAACACATAAAAATGTACGCATAAAATTATTTTAACAATTTCTCTCACAAACTAAAATTTCGAGCATAGATTAAATAAAAACAAATGGAAAGAGGTGTAAAATGCTTGAAAATTCTCTCTTTGGTTACAAAGTTATTGCATACTGAAGTCAAGATTCCTTTCAACCGCGTTTCAGATTGGTGATGTGTTGTGAAAGGAGAAAACTTATTACCTGAAGAAAATAAAAACATTAATTTTTTTCAAAAATCGGAAAAAAAACAGTATTTTCATTTAATATTTATTTTTAAAAAAAGAATTGCGAGAATATTGAAAGAAAAGGAGATTGATACCATAAATATTTTTTCACTGCTTCCAGTAGTTATTTTAATAAATTAAAATAATTACCCGCTTCTTTATTAAAGTGAGAATAGTTTCACAATTGAATGTTAAATAGTTTAATTTATATAGCGCCATAAGCAACTTTACAGCAATCTCAAATCAACGCTAATTATGTGACTGAAATTCATTACAAATGCAATCAAAAGTTTCGAAAGGAAACAATTTTTAAATCAGAGACCTATATCTGGATATAAGTTCCATTCTATTCAAAAAACCAAATAAGAATTTTTAGATAAGTTATCCCATTTAATTAAACTATAGAGTACTATTTTCTGAATTTACAGTTTGTCTTAATTCTTGGAAGTAGCTATTGAACAAGTTTTGTTATGCACAAGTGTTTGTTATTCTACATAGAATATAAAAAATGTTCTGTCATTTTATTTTACATAGCATCAAATATAATCAATCAATTCATTCAGACTGAGAAATACGAAATAGCATTTTTAAAGTCAATTAAAAATTTTGTGCTCAGATTCCTAATCAATTATATATTTCTCTTCATAATACAAATTCTTTTTTTGGTTTTCTAAATTTTATCTCAACTGTATTTAGAGTATTATTAATACATAGATTGAGCAGTTGATTCAGTGATATCAATTGAAATATATATTTTTTAATATGTTCAGTATCATTAAATGACTGAGAATATATAATTCCCAGTTATTAAATAATACTGAACACTCATTCTTTATGCTCACTTTTTAACTTTAATATCTACTGAAAACTTTGAAATAATTGAAGTCAGCAACTTAGTTCTAAATTTTCTTACGTGTATTTTACTATAAACCAAAATTTGGCAAATTTATTCTTCAATTCTTGCAAAAACTCTCAGGTAATTACAGATATATGTATTCAAGGCAAACAATATACATTCATTATACATCGACAGAGTAACGAGTTTGCATACATGATCTCCAAAATTTTCTCAAAAAACCAATATCAGTGTATTTAGTTCATATTTATCAAACATTAAGCCTGTTAAACTATCAGGAGCTGATAGTGTAAAGTTATAGAAGTATCTACCTCATATTAATTAGCATGGGAATTTAAATATATAAACTTGTATATTTGATGGTATTAAAATTGCACTTAAAGATTTTTGGAATAAGCCATTTGCAATAAATGTTGCAGTCTCTATAAATTAGAACCTTGTACAGTAAACACCAGATCCACAAATTTTGTAAGCTAAAAATTTTCCACATCACTAAGATAAATTTTATTAGACTATTATATATATATATATATATATATATATATATATATATATATATATATATATATATACAGAAGGTGCTCACACATTTTTGTATTAATTTTGCAAAAATATATAATTTAATATAAGCATTTTATTTTCTTATATATTTAATCTGATAGCCTTTTTCTGAATTATCTTATTACATTTTGATTTCCGCAAGATAAAATAACTTTTCTTAAAATATCACAATGTTGAAATTATTCCATTCCTCCCTCATAAACTTCCAGAGTCCACGCAATGTGTTGGGATGTCGTTTATAAAGATCTTGTTTTAAAAGTCCAAATGCGCTGTTATCCATACGTGAAATGTCTGGGAAATTGGCTGGGATGCATTTAAAGGGAATATCTTCATCCAGTTTTATTTTTTCGAAGTATAGAGCAATAGATTTAGAAGTATGGCTTTTAAACTTATCCCGATTGAAAATCGTTTGGATAAAATAATGGAATCTCTTCTTTGAAGACATGTGCTAAAACATACTTCTGATAGTAAATCAAACTAATTTTGACACTTTTTTTATATTCCCTATTTTGAATTTTATTTATAAAAAAAATCTAGCAAAAACCATAAAACTTGTTTTCTGTAAGTCAACGTCGTGTCCATTTCTTTTTTCGGCAGTAAATCTTTTCTTTGCAATCGCACATAAATATATCTAAGCTTCAATTTTAACTACATATTTCCACTTATTACCAGCCAATTTTTTTTTCATCCAACAATCTGCACAATCTTACACTGAGAAATATGTTTCGTTATTAGGCGATGAACATCAAGCTTTTTTGCTTTAAATCAGATTTTATAATTTTGTTCACAGTTCCTACTGGGATATTTAAAGATTTTGTAATATTGTTTTGGGAAATAAGATTTTTCTTTAAAACAAGAAATGAGACTTTAAATTTAATAGGAGGTATACGTACTTTTGTTGGTTATACATTTTTTAGCCTTTCTACCAATCAAATATAATCTTTGAAGCTTCTTTTCTTTCAGTTTAATTACGCTACTTTAGTTTAGGTATAGAAATATTTAAAACACGATTTTAACTCTTTTCTTTGAACAACTAAAGGGAATTTCTCTTCGGATAACGTAAACATATAGCCTTTGTGTGTGTGATCCATTATTTTTCAAGAGACATTTTTAAGGGAAGAATAATTTTAATATCACAGACGATAATTAAGCACTGTAAAAATTTGACGCCATTTTTAAATATTTAATTTCATTGAAAAAATTTTAATTGATCACAAAAAGGTGTTCACACTCTTTACCTACAAAAACATTAAACATTCTTATTTAAATTCAAGTAAAACTGCAGTTTGAATGAAATTTATATTAAATTAAGTTAGTCTTTATCTTGTGCTATGATAATATCAAGTTCTAAGTTATTGTAACGATTAAGCTAAACTTGAACATAGCATATATAAGTTTAATTCTTAAAGTGTATTTATATTTTAATTCAAGTAAATAAATTTAATATTTAAAAATCACATAATATAAGACAACTCCACTTATTGTTTAAAGAGTAAACTTAAATAGATATAACTAAATTTCAAAATTTGGAACATATTCGCATTGTAATCTAAAAAGTGCAATTCTTGAAAGAAATTATAGAAAGTTAAAAATTTGGAGAAAATTACATTCCCTCTACTTTATTAGATAAAGTTATTTGCTCCAATTAATAATACTACAAAGAAGTTCCCTAGTTAAGCATCCAAATTCATGTGAATCTTAACATGAACATTGCCATGATAACCGATAATTGTTATGACGAAAGTTAAATATCATGTGCATATTTTAGGTTTATTTACAACTATTACTTATTCAAACAGTTATCTTTCAAATTTAAACTTTCTCATAAATATTTTATTTAATAAAGCCTTCAACTATATTAACAGCATTTAGGTTTCTGAACTGTACTTCTATTTATATATCAGTACTCCCCACCCACACGATTTGGTATCAAAATTATCTTAATTCAGCAAAAACTGGTCAACCAAAGTGTACGTATTAACTTCAGAAATTTTTTTTAAATCTCTCAAAAACATAGTATTGTACTCTAGTATAAATTATTGTACTCGAAAAATCAAAAGATTCAGAGAATAGTCATGGAGTATGAGAGTTTGTAACATTTATTAGATTGGTAAGAAATGAACTTACACATAGTTTTAAGTAACAAAATTCGTAAAATGCTCAGCTATATGCAGTGTTTCATTAACTGTTCGTAAAAATAAGGTTAAAAACCAAACAGTTCAATAAAATTGAAATCAAGATTTCAGTCACTTAAAATTTTAAAAATATTCAATAGCATTAAGTCACTTCTTTGCATTGTCAAATGAGGGATCAGCAAAAGGATTTGAGAATAATCCAGCTATATAAAGATTTAAATGGTTCAAGTGATTAGAAAATTTTTGGCAAGCGATAGAAGTCTGGTAATTGAGACGAATCAAATAAGTTATCGCTCCTAGCTCATTCAAGTCCAAACTCTGATCTATCACTTGTATACACTTTTCCTCAATTTCGGAAATTCTGGTTAAGAGTGCAGTAGTGTCCGATCGCAATCTCACCAATTCTTCCGGCGAATTCTGTTTCAGATCACGGCACAACTTTAATGTTTCCCCTATATATTTAAGTACTAAGTCCAACTGCCTAACCTCTCTGTTCCATATGCCATACAGTTTTTCAAATAATTCGTTAACCTTTTCGGGTTCGAATCTACCCTCGCATTTCAGTCTTTTTGGTTGTGGCAAGATCTCTTCGGAAATCTGTTCCAGGAAGTTTGGAAGAGGTAATTGGCTTTCATAAGGTCTGTCGGCATAACGTTTTAGAGGATACTGCGAAATGAATACCATGAGAGTGATTACTTTATCCATGAGATCTAAGAGAGCCTTTGCTATATCCTCAAGTATTCCGAAGTGGTAACATTTAGCTGCTTCTGGAAGTAATGCCTGAGTCATTTGCTGGTGCCCCTCTTCTCCGGATTGATGAGATTTTGGATAGAGATTTTTCCTTTTCTCTTCCATTTCCTTTCGACACTTTTCCCAGAATTCCACAGTGAGATAACATGAAGAGAGATGTCTTTTCCGATCTTCAAACTGTTCTCCAATTTCAGATTCTTTTCCAAAGGCAGCACCTGCAGTCCTCTTTAGAGGTGTGATTTTGTAGGGTTTGCATTGTACATTATATCCTATTTCCAGCCTCAACCGCTCATTCACAGGGTCAGTTTGAGTAGAAGTTGTACTTACGGGCACTACTGCAAGAGCTTCTCCAGTGTCTTCATCCCTATGCGGCTCTTCTGATGCGGCCGCTATTGCACCCTCTTCCTCAGGAAGAATGGAGGATGAAGAGTCTCCCCTACGAATGATACTTTCCTCTGCACAACGAATCAATGAATCTATGTCATTTCTCTTTCTGAACGAAAGCCTAGAAAAAGCAGCTAACACTGGTAAATGATCTTTACAGCTGGACAGGTCATAACAAGACACTGATCTTCTGAGACCTGAGGACTCAGGCAAATGACAATAAATTGGACACTCAGATTGTGTCGGAATTTCTTCTCCTGGACTGCGTTTATCAGGTGCCGGAGCCTCAGCTTGAGACGTCCCAGGTTTAGAAATTTCTTCTTCCGGACTAGGTTTATCAGGTGCCGGAGCCTCAGATGGCCCAGACTTAGATAAATTTTCTTCTTTCGGACTAGGAGTTGAAAAGCCCGAAATGTCACAGTAGTAATCACTCTTTTCAGTTTCGCTAGAGCTAGAAGACATTGCAGTCTATCATTAAGATAACAATTCGACTATTAAAAACCCGTGAAACGACTCATCCACGTGTACATTCAGATAAGAATATATACTAGATATTTCAGAGCATGGCTTTCTTCAATTTACATACACATTTAAGAGATTTCATTACAAAAATTAACTACTTGCTTGCGTCAAATTGAAAAATACGAATGCGATATAAATGTGTTATTTTAACAACATGAACTCCACTGTGATTCAGAAAATCCCAATCGAATTGGGCTTACAGTATAAATTAATATATGATCATTATCGAACTAATGGCAATGCTGCATAAGAAATGTATTGCGGTATTGAGTAGATTGATGGCTATTAAAATTTATACTTTATTGCTAACCCATTGTGGGCGAACGCTTAAGAGAATCCCTAAAACTACATGTTAATATTTTGCTTTTAGTCTATAGAATAGCTTTCAGAGCTTTAGCTGAAAATTAAATAAAATTCAGTTAATACTTTAACAGTATTAAAGTTAAATATTATACTTAAGAAACAGTTAGTGTTACCTGTTTGATGTGACCATTTCTTAATCCAATAGTATCGTCAGCAAATAATCGTTTTTTTGTATTTAGATGTACTACATTAAATTCTAATTGTTTCAAAAACATTTCTTCTGATAAATTCCATTCACGTTAATCAGTCACGGTACTTACCTAGTATTTTAAAACATAAAAGTGTATTAATATATAGGAGAAAAACCATACATAAATGTGTATAGATATACGAATTTTTTCTTGACAATGATTCAAAGTCCGAAAGTTTTTTTTAAATATATTTTTTTAAAAAAAAACTTTTTCAGGTCATCGCAAACTATCATTATGTGACAAATTAGCAAATATGCTGAAAAATTAAGGAAGTAACTAAAGTTACTATGACATTCTTCCTGATTCCAATTCATGCTTACCGCAACAAATGTTGACATGATTTTTCAACATTATCTTCACTCTAAACAGCACATTTACAACAATGTTTTTCCTCGTCAAAGTTTACTTCGGCGAAAAATTGGGATTCGTGGTATGCAATGAATGCAGTGCAAGGAGTATGTTATAAATGATGCGATATACCGAACTAACAGAAATGACGAATGCCCTTACGATCCTATTTTGCTTGCTTCATAGACATCCTCATTATCGTCCGTTGAAATGCCAACCCCTTAGATGTTGATCCTAGTATTGATTTGGATGATTTTTTTGTCTTTCACGCGTCAATATATTCACACAACGCATTCATTCTATAAAGTGTAGCATGATGACGATGAAAGTTGATGGGTGCACAATCTTCCGCAATCAAAAGTGTAATTACAAACTGCTTATTTCTGTCAGATATTGCAACTGGATGCTTTGAATTACCTCATTATTCTAGATTAGGAAAAAATAAGAAAGTGAAACGAATGATATTCTCATAACTTCAATGTCAGGACAAAATATCTGCTGCGCTAGCTATTGGTAAAGCAATTACTTTCGCAGCCGAATAGTTAGCTCTCATGCCTACGGTTCAACAGTTCATAAGTTTGAATCCCACCTTAGGCAGGGATGTTTGTAGTGGTTTGCAATTCACTTTAAACCGTAAGACCAGGTCTAATCAGCATGCAAAAAATGATTAAGAAACAAACAAACAGCTTTAGGAGTACTCGACGTGTATTTCAGTAACATTAATTTTTAATTTCATTATAATTGTGCTCAAATAATTTTACTTCCTAATATTTTTTTCATTTACAAAAGTAGTTTAACAAATTGAATTTAAGTTGTTAATGGAAAGGAAAATTTATTAAAACAAAATTTAAATTATTTAAAATTTTCCAAAATTAGTATTAAATGAATGAGTAACCCAGTTTTATAATGATATTTCAAAATGTTATTTTTTAAATTTTTATTTTTTTGTAAATGTTATTCAACAAAAAATATATATACTTCCACAAATTGCTTTATCTCTGCCACAATCTTGCCCAATGGTTAACGCTGTTGCCTTCGATTTTAATAGTTCAGGGATTTGAGTCCCAGTTTGGGGGTGGATGTTTGCATTGGTTCGGAATACATTTAAGACCGTAAGGCTCGGGTTTGTTAGCTCTTGTGTGCAAAAAAATTATTGTTGAGTGACAAACAAATTAAATCCCTTCTTATGAAGAATCATAAAACACTACAAAATTTTCCTTCTTATGATTTTCGCCTTTTATATTAGACACCAAAATAATACGTGGCCTACAGAGTAAAACATAAAAAAAATAATTTTTATGGCATATTTAATCCCTAGAATTGATAACTTTTGTAAGAGAAATATAAAGTTGTTTCACTTTATTCAATTAAGCAACTTTTTTTCAATTAAATTTTTAAAAAATAATAATGATAAAAGAATATTAACTTTTAACTTCGAAATTTAGTTCATACTATATTTTCATATTATATTCATACTATATGCAGCAGAATTACATTATTGAGCCATCAGAGAATCCTTGGAGCCGACCGCCCTGTCTAGTGGTCAGCGTGCCTGACTGCGATAGGGAAGTCCTGGGTTCGAATCCCGGTTAAAGCATGGATGTACTTTCTCTCTCTCTCTATCCTGTCTTTGTCCTTTCCTTGTATGTGAATGAGATATGAATGATGCCTACCCTATAAACGGGTCCCTATGACATGTGTGAGGGTGCGATGGTGGCCCACCCCTTGTGGTGTACACGCCTCGGTGACAAAGAGGTCGCTGTTTCTGGCCGGTTCCTTGAGTATAAGGGGACAATACATCCCGACATACCCCAACCATTGGAAAAATATATATATATAGAGAGAGAGAGACAGTGATCACAATTTAATAGAATACCTGTTTTTTTTTTTTTTTTTACACTTTAATCTGACGCTAGTATAACAACTATTATAACAAGAAAAATATAAAGGTTTGAAAACCCTTTTTAAGAGTGGGGGAGGCGGTTATTTACAAGGCTTTTGAACGCTACCTTATTTGTAAGAGAAAACACATATGCTACTAAATGGGGACACGATGCCACTAAAACCTGGGATAGTTTTATTTTTGAAAAGCCATTTAATTCAATATTTTACATCCTCATCCTTTACATAAATTGTTGAAAAAACAGTGCCATCTTTTTGAATGCACATACGGATACTTACAATCGGTACTTGACACAGTTAGCAACAATGTAAGTGTTATTGATGAAATTTCTTTGGTTGTGATTTGCTGTAATTCATTTTTGTTTACAGAGTTTCACTGGAAAACCTATTTTCGAAAACTTAACTTCAAAAAGACCAAGCGGAATGAGGTTAGGTGACGTTGGTGGACTCAGCCCCACACTGAAATTATAAAAATATAAATATCTTGAATCTGTTGTGCTCGGCCTGCTTCGTAGGCTTTTATCCTACATCTGCTGTAGTTCCAAATAGGAGTGTTTTACTTTTCTGACATCGGTTCGCAAAATCTTTGCGTGAAAGATTTTAAAAAAAACTGTTATGTTATCCAATCAGCATTGAGCATTTTGAAGAGGGCGTGGTTTGTAATAGCAAAAATTACCAATGCTAAATTTAATAGTTGTATAGGAAATAAAATAAATGCATTTCTGGGTTCTACTAAATGAAATAAGAACTTTTTCCGGGTTATATAATGTTAAAGGTGTAGAACAGAGTCAATATATACTATAAACACATTTAGAAACAATCCATTTTCCACTAAGAATATGCTTTGATCTATATTTATCTTCTCTTAAATATTCATAATTAAAAACTTCTTTGAAATTTACAGCTTTGCAATTTTTTGTTTTTTCGTAAAAGCTTTTGTGTGTGTGCGTGCGTGCCTACTATGATGCTTTTATCAAGTTCACGATTTTACATGAATTTTACAATAAACAGTGTGCGTTCGTAATACGCATTATTATTTTTGTTTTTTTAAGAAATTTATGCTAATTTCAACAGTCGATATGTTACATAAAAACCGTTTGATAAATGTATCAATGGTTACATAAATTCTTGGTTGTTTCTAAGAAAAATAGATTTGAGCCCACAAAATGTGTATGCAAGTTTCAAAAACCATGACCTGTGTCTGTAACAATAACAGTGACTTATACCTGTTAAAATATAAAATTGTTTAGAATATAAAAAAATTGTACGTGTAATATAAAACCTTTTAAAAATTATAAGCAATTGATAAATGAAACTATATGAAAATTCACGAAAATAAATACGTAATTTATCTACTGACATAAAATCATTTTTCTATTTGTCAGCTGAAATTTTGTCTAGTGTTGAAATGTAAGAACGGCTTTCCGGATAAGAATGAAGCTCATTAAGCTGTCGGTCTAGTTATTTTAAAATAAAGCTACATTTCCTATGGAAATTTTGATAGCAGAGATTTTAATTAATTTAAAAAATAATTAATTTACCTTGTAAAAAGTAACAAATTCCGATAAATTAATTTAAGCAATGGAATATTCCCCTCCATATCTCTTTTTGCTTCCAAAAAAAAAAAGCACTTGTTCTTTTTTTATACTCGTTGACGAGTTGAGAAAAAATATTTACAGCAACATATATTTTTTATAGTTCCCACTCATTTAAAAAATAAATAGTAATAATTACGATTTATATTTGATTTTTCAAAAAGTAGTTTTTGGCTTTCCCTCATGCAATAGAACACGGATGAAAATAAATCTGATCTCAATATTGACTTCGTTTCTAAAAGCAATTTTCAAGCATGATATACCATCATCGATTTGTTTTCAACCCATCCAATAAAGGGACAGGTTTTTCTGATGCAAAATATCGTTTTGAGAAGAAGTCAAAGCAATTATAAAATGCACATTTTCTTAGTTTAAGAATAATATCACGTTTAAACTGAAATTTTAGTCATTACTTTTACTTCTCCGGGGTTTTTATTATCTCAGTATGCTGTACATAAAAACGTGTAATACTAATTCAATTTCAGCTTCTATTTTTATTGCATTAATTTAATGCATTTCTTCATAATTACATTACAACTTAAAGTATGTTTCGCTATGCATGAATTTTTATAAAATAAACTGTAAAATTGCTTGTTTTCGCATTAAAACTTCAGTCAGAATTGATCTTTATTTTTATTTTAGTATTTAGGAATTCACAATTGACGTTTACTATCTTTAATAAGGTAAATGTACAATTTTTAATTTATAACTTTTACAAAATTCAGAGCTCTTTTACAAATAATAATTTTTTTTAACCAATGAGTTTCCTTCAAAATTTGACCTTTAAGTGCAATATTCAATTTCTCTGATTTTTTTTTTTATTTACTACATTTTTGAGAAATTTAAACAATTTGTTTAAGTAATGCCTATCAAAAAAAATTTTAAGGAAACTCTTTGGATACTCAGATATTCTTGTGTGTAAAAGTAGGTGTGGGCGAATTTATATACATTATAGAAAATTATTTGTATGAATAAATAAAGGAAAGTATGTTCTTTGATTTCATTATATTTTTAAAAGAGTAGGAAAAAGCTGAATTTAGTGAGGAAATACACTGAAATGCAGTGAAATTCTTTAAATTTCATAGGAAAAATCAAATGAATAACAACATATTAATATCAAAAAGAAATTATTGAAATTGTTTGTTTTTAATAATTTTTTATTTAACTTTTTACATAATGAAAACTAATATGATTAATTAGTTCAACTAATTTATTTTAAAAATAAAATTTTATAACTTGGAGAAAAAAAAACACAATTTATCTATTCTAACTGTATTGCTTCTGTATCATTAAAAGAATTTTTTTTTTGTCTAACGTATTAGAAAAGATAAAATTTAATTCAAAAAATAATCAGAATTAAAATATGTGGAATTATACATCACTATAAAATATATGGTTCAAGATAACTAAAATTTAGAATATTAAATAAACAATTGTAATAAATAAAATATAGAAAATTTTAGCAAAATATGGAGAATATGGATTATAACAAAATATGGAGAATAATATTAATGTTAATAATACCAATTGCGATCAGAAAAAACAAAAATTTGATCGTATTTAATGAAATTTTAAAATGTTGTAAGTGTTAAAATGTGGTTTATGTTTCACATCCAAAGTTAGCGTCTTTATAAAAAAAATAAAGAATTATAAAATATGTTGTTAAAAAAATAGCAGCGATAATGAGTTTAAATAGTGTCAAAGAAATAGCAGTGATGCTGATTTTGAAAACTCTTGGAATTATTAATAAAAAAAATGACTTGTTCATACAAATAAATAAGACTGAAAAATTTCACTTGGAGCTTTATTTCACACAATAATAATAAATTAACTTACATATAAATTATTTTAGCATATATATATATATATATATATATATATATATATATATATATATATATATATATATATATATATATATATATATATATATATATATATATATATATATATATATATATCACTGATTCTGTGGTTGTAATTTTAAATAGAAATAACAGTATAAAATGCAAACTTTAATTAATAAAAAAAAATACAAAATGTTACAAGTACAATTAAATATATGAATACAAATAGCACATAAAATTTAATTTTCACTGTAGTCAATCACAATAGCATTGCTTAGATTAACAGGGAATGAATTGTATTCTAAAATCATAGATCAATAACATTGAGCAGGATTGACTTCATACCTTAATGTTGTACAATTTTTAAAAATGACAACTTTAAAATTTTTTGAAAATATTGTCAGGAGTCCTTTTCTGTGAAATCATGTAGACAGCTTATTTTTAAAGCTAAAATGAAAAATATAAAACAATGTATAACAAAGAAATACATGCACAATGTACACAAGATTTATTTTTTACAAACACTGCATTCATTTATCTACACATAGTTTCTAATTGCAAATGCATTTTATATAAATAATCTAATAAATATATTTAAATAATTTAATAATAGATAAAATAAAGTAATCAATATATACAAAATTTAGGAACACTTTAAATTATGTTGATTAATTGAATGACGTTAAAATGAGAAAGTATTCTTGTCTGCTAAGTGCATACTGATATTAGCAGGTAATTGTACTTACACAATATATAGTCAGTTTCAACTTTGGAAATAATATTCAATTTTACAAGAAGCAAATTGTTTAAATTATAAAAGAATAAAATATTGCCATGTCTTTCTGATCTTATTGAAAATTCAAACGCCATTCATTTGACTGATGATGTGTGTTGTGTTTGAAAGCAATATTCAAGTTTCATCATTTGTACATAATTTTACAAGAAAATATTGATAGAGTCATGAGTAAATTTGGACCGAGCTATGTAGAGTCTATTATTCGAATCACCTGCTATGGAGTTACTATGACAACAAGTTTCTGTTTTCATTAGTTACACAAGGTTTCCATTAGTCTTTTGTCAACAACTTTGTATTGTACACGTGCTTCTTTAGCCTCGGAAATGGAGAGCTAAAAAGCACAGATTCGTCATGTGATGCTTTGGAAATTTAAACAAGGCGATACTGCTAAATCGTTATACGCCATTTTGGAGAAATTAGGCAAAGTCAGTAAGTTAGGAGTAAGAGTATCTCCCGATCTCAGTGAACGGAATAAAAAAAAGATTGCATGTCAATCACAAACAATTCTGCTCTCAAGGGTAAAAAAAAAAGCCCTTTGTAAACAGAATTGTAACAGGCGATGAAAAATTGGTCACCTACGAGAATATAGTCCACAAAAAACAGTGGCCCTTCCAGATGCAAAAAAATCTTATTGCAAGTATGGTGGGATTGTCGAGGAATAATTTACCACGAGTTGTTGAAGTCAAATTTAACGATTACTGCAGATAGATATGTTCAGCAGCGGCAAAGAGTTTAAGAAAAACTCCGTAAAAAGCAGCCTGCATTCTTCAATCGCAAAAATGTCATCCTTTTGCACTACATTGTGCGACCACATACAGCAAAGGTGACTCAAGAAAAAAATCTTGAGATTGGAATTCTTCTGTTTTATCAAATTCCCTCCTACCTCCTCGGATCTTACCCGGCAGATTACCACCTTTTTTGTTCCCTACAATTTTTTTAGTGGAAAATCTTTCAACTCTGAAAAGCAAATCACACAGGCTGTCGAAAACTTCTTCAAGTTCAAATCAGCCACATTTTACTAGGAAAGAATTTATAAGCTGCCAGGAAGATGGGAGAAGTTTATAGATAACAATTGCATCTACATAATAAATTCATGTAATTTTTTTATTTAATAAGAGAAAAATAAATATCTGATAAAGAAACAAAAGTTACTTTGACTCGACCTTATATATCTCAAGCCACATGAATACATTGTTTTTGGAAGAATTTCAAAGCTTTTGGAACAACCTGAGATATTGCGCACAAAATGCAATATTAAATATAATTGTAAAGTAGTTCATGCGAATGAAATGTATGAAAGTTCAGTAGAAATAAAATTCATTCACCATTAAAAATTAAGTTTGTTTATGAGGATAAAATTAAATAACTCCCTAACTATTTTCAAATGTTCATACAAATCAAAAAATAATAATAATAAATACTTGGTAACAATTTCTGAGGATATCTCTTACAGATAAATTTCAAATCAAGCATTTCAGAATGATCATGATCCCAACAGTATGATAACATGAATATATAAAACGTTGACACTCTATACAATACCGCATGTTTTAAATAAAGTATGAAACGCAAAAATGTATACATACTTTCCTAACTTTGCCTACATTAACTAAGCACTTGATAAAATTGCAGTAGCTTGTTCGATTCTAGCAACTGCTGAACATTGAAAGATGTTGTGCTTCTGCATGACCATGGTTGGTTTGGTTTGTTTGTCACTCAATGGCCATTTTTTGAACACAAGGGCTAATTAGACTGGGACCTACAGTTTAAAGTGGATTCCGAACCACTACAAACATCTATGTCCAAGGTTCCCACCTTGGGCATGGATGTTCGAATCCACAAACTGTTGAACCAAAGGCAAGAGCGCTAACCATTTGGCTGCCAGCTCGACTTTGCATGGCCATAAGTTAGGCTAGTTGTTTGGATGTTTCCAAGATTCCTCCCTTGCAACACATGGATTTAGAAATTTCTACTCTAACTATAATAAACCCATTAAAATGCTTTTGATATGTTTCTGCCTAAGATTGCTAGACTTTCACTAAGTGGCATCAAAATGCTTTTCAAGCAAAGCTCACAATTTAATGGTTAAATAGTACTCTTCATAGGGAAGCATCCTAAGTTCGATCCCAACCACTGTAGAACAGTGTTACAGACATGCATGTTAAAAGTTACTACCTTTAACATGCGTGTATGTAAGGGTGGATGTTGTAAAATTTTCTAAGTCTCTACTTTTGTGACACATAAATAGGATTACTATTTAACACAGGGAAATTTACACTTGAATATTAAAATGCTTTACAATAGACTTACACTGAAAACCCTAAAATACCTTTTAAGTATGAAAAGAAAGCAGTACTGTTGCTCAAAATCTGTTCATTTCACAAAAATACGAATATTGAAAAAAATTTTGAAATAATGGTATTCAAAAAAAATCTTATTCAAATTATATTAAAAGATAAAAATGTACAAAATAACATAAATAATTGAAAAAAATAATTATTAGTTGTAAATAAAACATGGGATAATGTGGGTGTGTTTTTAACCTATAAAAAGTATATAAAATGAACATAAACAAACAGTAAAATTTAATACATTGTGAATTTAATATATAAATAAAAACGATAGCTATTAGAACATTGAAGCTATTAGGTCAATGTATGCAAATTCCAGAAGTTTTCCAGCAGTCATTATAAATTTTTCCAAGAGGCGCTAACATTAAACATTGAATAAATATATAAATTATTTCCGTCCAAATATGTCTGCAATCATATAAATATAGTATTTTTAACTATATTTTTAATGATGATAACAACGAAGGTACATAAAAACTACTAAGAATGCCTTTCATTTAAAATTAATTACAAGATATTAAGAGATAATAGTTACATTAGAAATAACTTAAGTGATCAAAGTTGTTTACATGAATTACATAAACATTCCACATAATGAAAAACATATTTTTAATGTTGTTTTTTTTAAGTTTCTTTACATGAGCCCTTTCTACTGATTCATTGTGAACTTAATATATAAATAAAAACGATAGCTATTAGAACATTGAAGGCTAAAATGTGATTGTAAAAATAAAAATTCAGTTACATAAACCACATTACAGCCCAGGCATCATCATATCACCATATTTAAATTTGTTTGCAATGTAGATTGAATAATGGAAATTCCTCATAATTTTTTTATTAAAATATGATTTTATTTAATTAATTTATGTGTTATCAAAAAATTTAAATAAATGAATCTTATACTTACATCATAATTTTTTATGCTTCTTTAGTTCCCTCAAAGCATGTTTTGCAGCGGTAGACTTAGCGATGCGTTTATTCCGACCTATTCCAACAAACTGACCTTTTCCGAAAACATCAACTACAACTCGAACTTTTCCATTGACAGTCATTTCTGCTCGCCTTAAAAATAAAGGATTACATTTACATAAATAAAGATTCAATAATTATTCATTATTATTCGATATAAAATTAGTTCTTTCCTAAAAATATGTATCCATTATCAGAGTAAAATAGAAACAGTAAAAACATTAATTAATATTCTGCAAACAAATAATCTTATGATAAAATTATGCAGATATGTTAAGTTTTGTCTAATTTTATTAAAAGGGAAAAAGAAACTGATTAAACAAATTATTTTTTAAATAAAAAGATCTGCGGACTGGATTACAATTTATACACTAACTTATATTTTGAAACCTAAAAAATTAAACAATTAACCATTAATATTCATATTTTCTTATTTAAAATATCCTTAAGAAAAAATTTCTCATCCACTAAAAATTTTCAAAGTTAAAAAATATATGATTATCTTATTAAAACATAGAACATAAAAACTTAGAAAGATATTTTGTAATTATCCTACACATTTAATTTCAAATATAATCAAATTTAAAAATGTTTTCACTAGTTTTATCAGACACTTATACAATTGACAAAAATAGTTTATGCATCATTTAAAAAATAGTTGGCATAAATTAAAAAAGTTACATATATTTTTTAAAATATCCCAAATATAAAATAATTCAATCAATATAAATTGCAAAAATTTCATGATAATATATGAAGAAAATAAGTAAAAAATCATTCCTCATAAGAACTATTTATAATAAAGCGAAAATTATTCATTAAGTAATATTTTTAAATACATATATTTTAAGCAGTTCAAAAGATAAGATGTAGAAAATATTATTAAAAATATCTTTAATCACTTACTCAAATTTGGCTGTTTGTGGTTCAAGCTCTAATAATTCTCTAATGGGTGACTTAGGAACATGACTACTAAAATATTCTGTAAAACAAAATTATTACATTAGGAAGATTTCACAATGGTAAAATTATAATTTTACATAGTCCATTATTTTATAAATTTAATATTATTTGATATTACTATATAATATTGATATTATTCTTTTCTAAATATACAAAATAGAATATTTCTATTTGTATAACATAGAAATGGAAGTCTTTCAAGAAAAAATAATGTATATTGGTTTTGAGAAAAATAGTATACAAATATGAGATGTTTTACGATTGAAAATAATTGCTAACATTAAATAACATCCAATTATTGTTATCAAGATCAGGTATTATTGTGATTTCTTGTACATATCTTACCTTTTTAGAATATACTAAATAGTAATACACACATAATGCTATTCAATTATATTTATCTTGCAGTTGGTTAAATTTTAAAATAATTATCAACTGAATTGCTGATTTGACAAAACCAATGAAATTTAAGATATAGGCTTTAAAAAATTAAAGTTTTGATTTATATCAAAACTAAAAGATATTTGTTCAGGACTACATAAATAAAACTACCTAAATACTACATCATTATTTATGGAAATCTCTAATATTATTTAGCTTAACCATAATTAATCCAATTTTTCAATATTGCTATTCAATAAATTTTATATTATTTACCTTATTTAATAATATTGAAAAGATACACTTACGCATTTCAAAGAAATAAAAAATGTGAAAAACAATAGAAATCAGCTTTTACTGAAATAATGATTTAGTACAGGAAGTATAAATACAGGTCATTACAGCTCAATACTACACATCAAAACTTGAAACTCAGAAAATAAAGATAAAGTAAAATAATTTCACTTTCTTTTTAATCAAATATTTTTCTTTCAGCAAACCACAAAATCCCAAAATATACATGTTTTAAATAATTAAAAAAACCAATAATACTATTTCCAAGATAAATTTCTGTTCTTCATTTTCTATATAAAATATATAACTAACAGAAAATTAAATAAAAATGATTCATAAAGATTCCACTTAACTTCGGCAAAAAGTTTACATTAATCTTTTTAACTTTATAAGTTTAAAAATTGATAATTAAAAAAAAAAAAAAAAAACGTAGCAGTAATGCTCCAACATGCTTTTTATTGCACAAAGAACTCAAAACACAAGAAATAACATATAATTACAAACCAGATGGATAAGTGGTACAAATCCATCAAAGTTAATTGATTAAATAATTTCTTATCATAAATTAACTGTGACATTTAAAAAATGTATTAATTTTAAATATTTGAAATGTGTATGCAAGTAGAGTTTGAAGTCCAAAATTACATAAAATGAGGAAAATAGCATTTTAGGTAAATTTTATTAAGAAAATATTCATTGTATTTTCATTACATTTTCTGAAAGTTCAGTACAAAAGGTACAAAAAGGAAGATCCTTCATATTTATTTGTACCTATGCAATATCTAATTTTAATAAAAACTCTTCGCTTAAATAAAAGGAATAATTAATTAAAACCTGAACATTTTGAGCATATAATGCCTAATATTTTTTAAATTAATAGTGACTTCCTTTGACAATTATGTTATTTGATTATTTAGAATCTATGTTATAATGATTTTTCTATAAAACTAAGAGATACTAGAAGGCAACTGAAAGGAACAAAGAGTGTACTAGAAAAAATAAATAAATAAAATTATGAAAATTGGAAAAAATAAATGAAAAAGTAATAAATTTTGTACTGTAATAAAATATTCTTTTTTTTAATATAATAATTTTAAAAAAAGTCAGGTTCTGTAAAGTTTCACAAAAGCAGAAAAGTGTATGTTTTTAACAGAATAACATAAAAATATTTTTAAAAATTATTACAAAAGTATTTACCAATTTCTGGTTTCATCATTGTATAATATACTCTCCATACAGTATCTAATGACATATTGCTATCTAAATAAATTGCACCTGCAACTGACTCAAAAATGTCTCCTAATGCTTTAGGAACTTCAACATCTTCCATTTCCTCACA
This sequence comes from Latrodectus elegans, assembly GCA_030067965.1. Classification (NCBI taxonomy): domain Eukaryota; kingdom Metazoa; phylum Arthropoda; class Arachnida; order Araneae; family Theridiidae; genus Latrodectus; species Latrodectus elegans. The sequence goes on from CM057815.1 coordinate 63,504,098, forward strand.
TTCATCTTCTTCAAGGTAATAAGCTTGCTAAAAATATATACATTAAATTTCTAAAAGCAAATAAAGAATTTAAAAAAATCGATGATAGAAATGAATGAAGAAATATTGAGAAGAAATATTATTATTTTGAAATATTTTCATTTTGAATAAAATATTTTATAAACAAAAATTATTATAAAAATGAATAACAATTAATACAGTATCCATACATTAAATAAATGATTACAATATTTAAGTTGATAACACATAAATCAATATAATGTTTAATAATTAATATAGTTGAAAAGTAACATTAATGTGATATATTAGTATTGACATTGTATTTCTACTTATTAAAATATTTCAAAAAACTATTTTAAGAATGGTTTTAATCTAATAATTTTATTTTGCAAAGCAAATATTTCATATTAATTTCAAAGCTATTTATTTAAAACCAATTGCTATTTTGAACAAATATTAACTTGTTATAATGAGGATATGTTAGATTAAATAGAATGTAAATAAAGATAAATAATTATCTCAAATCAAATATGAAAATTTTATTAATATTACATATAGAAGAATTTAAATTTTACATAGCTTTAATTGTTTCAGCATTAGGAGTAGAATAGAAAATACAGAGCATCTAACAGTAAATTATACTTTTCAGAATATTAAAAATATTCACATTTTATACAGTTACTAAACATAATAATATTAAATTTGTAAAGACAATTATTTGACAGCTTCACATAAAATATATTGGAAATTTTATAAATTAATTAAGGGACTGATTTACGTAAATATAAATCAGAATTGCAAATAATATTAGCAAAAATATTTTATATAGACTTTTAAAAATATCAATCACAAAATTAATATGCAACATATTAAAAACTTGTTAGGGGTTTCTGTAAATTTCACAATATATTGCAAACTCTTTTCAAATCAATATCAATGTATGTAAAAATAAAGTGCTAGAAGACAGATCAAATTTTTAAATAATAATTGATTAACTTGTGTATTAGGTTACATGGTACGAGTAATTTATATATAAATTTGAGATAATTAAAATAAAAATATAGTAATAAAAATAGGCCCTTGTATATTGAAGGATATAATGCTAAAATGAACTGGATTCAAAATATAGCAATAGAAGTCTATATTTTGAACCAAGTTCCTGATCTCAGCTTACAGAAGCGTATTTACAAGAATTTATAAAATAACTTTAAATTTACAGGAAAATATAAATCTACATTATCAAACTTTATCAACAATTTTATCATTCTAGAGATAATTTAACAAGGCTATTAAAATGTAAAAGCTAATAGAAATATCTGGTTAAATTTTTTGCTTACTTAGTCCTAAACTAACTTGACTTTGCAAAGCCAGTAACTGATGAATAGGTAGTTTTATTGCATAATCAGAAGTATAAAATATTCATAATGGTACTTCGTTATATTGTGTTATACATTTTACATCATCATGTATCGATGTAATACTATTTTGTGCTTATTAATAAAAAATACCATTTTATTAGATGATTAAGAGATTAATGATGATAAAGAGATTAATCATCATTAATATTTTAATCATCTAATAAAATCATAAACCAAGATGATTAAGAGATTAATGACTCAAAAGCACACATTGTATACAAAAATATCAAATTTAAATGTTTTTTTATATAGTAAATACTAAATTAATAGATTTATTTATAAAATAAAAATAATATCATAAGAATATTTGATTTCCAAATATATCTATAATATATCTATTTATATTTATCTATTGTTATATCTATTGTATTTATATATCTATTCTATTATATATATCTATTGTATTTTATAAAAACGTATCACTGAATAACAAAAATGTTTGTTATCATATTCAAATTCCTATTTATTCATTTATGTTTGTTATCATATTCATATTCATATTTATTCATATATGTTTGTTATCATATTCATATTCCTATTCATATAACTATACATGTTCAAGTGCAATATCAAAAAGTCCATTGCATTTTCTAAATTAATAATTGCCCTGTCATTTTGCTTTTTTGTCTAGGTTTTTGAAAGCACCAGAACATTTTGTATAACATAACCTAAATTGTGGCTTGTTTTCATTTATTTATGCTTTTCTAGTCAGCAAAAATAAAAACATCATTTGAAAAATTATATTTTTTAACACCTTTATTTTTAAAAATTATCATTTTAAATTTTACTGCTACACTTAAAAGCAAAAAACCAGTACAATGAAGTTACATTTTTCATAATCAACTTTTATGTGAATTATTTTTATTTACCACAATTTTTTATTTTCTTTTAAACATCATCACTCCAATTTTCTCTTAATTTAGAATATGTGACAACATTTTTTTTTCTTTTGCAAACAAATAACATATTTCTGAAAACATATCAATTTCCAATCTAAATTTTACAAAAGCCTTTCCATAAATTTTATTTTCCATATAGAGTTAAATTATTTCATGCCTTAAATTGACTTCATAAATACAAAATTGCTTTAAAATTTCCATTTTATTCCTGCCCACTTCATTCATTTCAATCACTCATAGTATACATTTTTGCCCATAAATGTACTAAATATTGCCATGATTTTCTAGGATTCAGTTTACCAGGACTTCAGCTAGAATAAGCCATTTCCTCATACTATACAGAAAACATTTTTTGCCACGTTAACATCCTGATTTTATTTTTATTCCACCTTTGAGTAAGGCTCTTCAATGCCAAATACTCTAACTGCAGTATGATTTTTACTTCTTCATACATCTGAATGAGTTTGTATTAAAACAGCACTTTACTCACTTTATATGTGAAAACTCCTATTTAGTATTAAAAGCAGCTCTACATCAATCAAATTTCAACAAAAGAAAATCCAGCTTCTAAAACCTTTAAGATTCATTTCTTAACTTGATTTCTAGTGATTAACGAAAGAGAAGAATTTTAACACCAACTTTGCAAATTCCTTCTGATTGGAAATTCCTTTCTTCTCCCTTGCTATATTATTCTCAAGAACCATTCTATTATTTTCAGGAATAGAAGAGTGTATTACATATTCTATTTTCAAAAATTTAGAATAACTTTTCTTGTCATGAAATGCATTAAATACAGCCTATCTTATAAGAAACAGAATCATTTAAATTTAAATAAACACTAATAATTGATTATATAATTTTGAATGATATTAATAGTTTTTGAATGAGTAATTTGCCAGATAATTTGAGGTAACAATATAACTAAGAATTAAATTTAGTCATCTAGAGTTTAAGACATTATTATGTGCAAGAGTAAAAATTTTAGCTCTACCATAATTCATGTAAGTTTACAATTGTACAATAAGAAAATATTAGGTTGGCTAGGATAGACAGCAAAGATCAACAACTTTGTGAAATGTCCCAAAATTTGAAAGCATTATGAAACTAAAAATATTTTAAATGAAAAAGAATGATCCTTAAGCATCTAATCAGAAGATGGATCAATGGTGAAAAAGAGTAGAATTACTACAAAAATTGCTACTAGTAATAGAGCTTGATGTCATGAAAATAGGAGAAAAAACTAATGACAAATATATAATCTCGTGAAGATAAATTTGATAAATAAAGAAAATGCCATTTTGAAAATCTAAAAACATTTCTGCACCAACAAGAAAATGATACATAGAACAACCAGGAAATGTGACAAACCCAGATATAAGATAACATTACACTCCAAGAAATATCAAGCAAATATAGGAAATGGTGGAACATATCATTATATTTATAAACAAAGCACTACTTGAAACATGAATCGTTATAAGAATAAAATTATGAAAATTAAAAAACCAAAAATGGGGAAATTAGAACAGAAAAGGTTGTGGGTAACTACTTTAATATTTCTCAACATTCTATGAACATTGAATGATGTAAATTGAAGCAAATTTCAAACATTCTATGAACATTGAATGATGTAAATTGCAGCAAATTTATCATTTAAATACTATAAAAAAAACATAAAATAAGGCTCAAAAATGCATCTTCCAGAATAACACAAGACCAAAAGTTAAGAAATAATGCAGTGTCAAGAATGTAGAGTTGCAATGGTCAAAAGAGGCAACTATGAGAAACTTAAAAATGTTTGTGTTCCATTTGAAATGATTGCTGAGAACATTTTGAATCTTTTCCATAAAACTATCAAAAGAAATTGAGAAATATACTTCCCATAATGGATTTAAAATAACCCAGTGATCAGGATATTTTACAAAACTCCAACTAAAATTAGATCTGTGTCTCAATCTAATCACAAAGTAGATATACATATTTGGAGTTTCTCTTTAATTTATGTAGATCAAAACACAAAATCTAACTGAAATCTGTTTTTAAAATTTTATAGGGTACTCAACATATATTAAAGAGAGTTATGTACTGTCTTTCCATATTCTTAAGAATCTACAAACTTAGGATCTACATTTTTTACTATTTCTTTTTACTTACTGGGATGTTGTACAAAAATAGGTCAGATTTTTAATAGGCAAAATGTTTCTCGGCCTAAATTTTGTTATCATTTGAGAAAAACTTTTAAGACCACAAGTGATCTTTTTTTTTATTGTTTAAACAGCATATACAAGATTCGCAAGTTGGTATTATTTTCAGAAAAAAAGTTAAATATCTACTTGTTACCTTATTTTGTGAAATACTTTTGTTTCAAAGTTTCACAAGATAAAAATTATTAATAAATGACAAGTGCAGCAAGCATCAAATGGTGAATTGGACTTTATATTTAGCATTGTGATTAAATTATGCAAAATAACAAAAATTATAAACTTCTAACAATTTTGACCAATTTTCTTTTTTAGGCCAATAAATAGTAGAGGGAAAATTGTAGAACCACATTGGAAAAGTTTACTTTTGTGGTTTGAAAACTTAATAAGTTGCTTCAATAAAAGAACACAACTTTCTCACTTTGATATGTATTTTTCATTTAAATGTAGCATTGAGCTTAAGTATTTATAATCTTTTAATATGCAAGAAAAAAGCACATTGTAATGTAAATTTAGAATAAGGGTTGTTTGTACACATAAGAAGAGAATTTTTTTCTGGGTGCAAGAATTAAAAACCATTATCTCTCACACAAAGATCAAACTGAAGCAAAAATATGTAAAAGGAACGATGTTTATAAAGTGATGTGACCAAACATACCTCATATGATAGAAATTACCTAGTGTACATATGATGAAGAATTGGAGAAAATATATATCTTAATTGCATCACAGCTACAATAAATCAGCAAATTAATGTCATGATTCTGAGTTGCATGACATTAAAATATAAAGACAAAATTAACAAGTCAAATGAAATTTTAAAAAATGCCCAAAAATACATAAAGAAATTATAAAGCCTAAACTGAAACCTATCTCATGTGATCTTTTGAAAAATAATTTATATTTCAACAGGAATATTATTCTGTTCCATATTAAATTACTACTTTATGGGAGGAAAAGTTTGCAGTATATAATTGCATTCCTCAATTAAAAGACCAAAAAGTAACTTAACAAAAATTTATGGTAATAACTAAAAAGATTTATGAGTAGAAAAAGAACCCAGTAATAAAAACCAATTAATAGAAGCAATAACTAAATCTTAGCTTCAGACAATTGCAGATGAGCTTAAATATATAAATTACTCTAAAGAAAGGCATTGGAAAGTTTTTATTAAAAAAAAAATTTTTTTTTAACAAATTATTAACTGATATCATCGGACAATTTGTATAAATCATTTGCTCTTGTATCTTTTCTTAAAACCAACATCACAAAAAAAATTTATATTAATGAATATTTAGATAAATTATCTTTTCATATATACTTTTAGGCATTTCCTTAAAAATCTTAGTTATATGAATCTTTAATCATCAAAAACAGAATTTTTTAAAAATTTTTTAAATTTTTCAAAATTTTGGATATTATTGAATATGTGTGTATATATATAGATATAGATAGATAGATAATTAATAATATATAAGTTGTGAAAGAAAAACAATACAGTAAACATATTTTTTATAAAAATATACTTACTAAATAATCTTCCATTCTAGTGTGCTCTTTCAATTGAACAAATTTATAAATCACATTGAACAATGCTGGTGATATAGCCTTAAAAAATTTGTGAAAATCATATTTTACAGCCAATGATGCAAAAAAAGTATTATTTACTAATGCAGACCTTAAATCAGTTAATATACCAGGTGAATGCTTTTTGGGGTCTTCATATAAATGCCGCGTAATGAGGTAGTCTAGAACAGCATCACCTAAAAATTCCAGGCGTTGATAGCAATCAGTTAAAGTGTTATAACGATAAGAAGCATGAGTAAATGCCTGTAAGAGGAATGATTTGTCTTTAAAATAATAACCAATTCTTTCTTCAAAAGCTGAATAACCAGAAAGTAATTTCTGTAATTTAATATTTGACTTTGGTTCCATAATAGATATAGGTGGAGATGGAGGAAACAGATAGCCATAAGTTTCAGTATCATTACCATTATCAGACTTAACTACTGGTAGAACTTTAAGTCCTAACCATGACATAAATAACAAAGCACCTCTGGAGCCACATGACACCAAATATGCTCCAATTAATGCTTCCACGCAATCAGCAATGCTTTTATCTGGTATACTATGCTGTGTAAGTAAATTGTATGGTACCATCGAAGATCCCTTTTGATTTTCAAAGGAAACACTGTATGTATTTTCCAATGATTTTTTATCTGTTTTTTCAAGGACAGTTTGTCTGATTTCTTCCTCACTCATTTGAGTTAAATCTTTCAAGTGTCCTAAATTATAAGATCCTGAGAGTATACCAGATTCAATTAATGCTTCTTCCAATCCTTTAGGAACAACATAATTAGGAGGAAGCCAATTATCATAAGGTTCAAATTTGGAAGCAATCATTAATTCTCCAAGCCCTTTTTGTTTCCCAAGCCTATAAAGATTATAATTGCTGATTTGTTTACTTCTTAAATAGGATAATTTGCCTTCATGAATACTAGGATATGTACAAAATAAATAAACAGTTATTGCATATTTTAAAAAAGAATCCCCCACAGTTTCAAGACGTTCTAGATTGATTCCATCGTTGGCATTAGACATAGTAAGAGCCTGTAAAATTATACTTGGACAAGGACCAGGGTGTTTAGTTAAATCAGGATTTTCATCAAAACTAACACGATTCATGTTATCATATAATTGATGACTTTCTCTATCAGGAAGGAGTTCTCCAAAGGCCAATGTATTATTTTCAACAATTACTTTATCAGAAATAAATTTATTGCTCAGAGCAAAATTATCTTTTTCAATTTCAAGATCAGAATTATGGTTAAAAGAATTGGATAAAACAAGTTTTTCACTATTAATGATGTTGAAAAATATTCTTTCAAAAGTTGAGGAGTTTTCTAAGGATTCCTCATCATCTGTTTCAAAATCTAAATATTTTATTTCTGCTTGTTTAATTTGTTTTATTTCTCTTATTGGAGAAGTAGGAAGAGAATCTTCAGAATCACTATCAGAATCAAAAGATACATCAGGGGATTCTTCGTTAAAAGATTGGTATGTTAACCAACTATTTTCACATATTTCATCAAAAGTTTTGTTTGTCTTAGGTGTTTCTTGCACTTGTTCTTCCAGTTCATAATTTTTAGTAAATGTAAAACTTTCTTCATCATCACTAATAATTGATGACTCATCCATACTATCCCACATGTCATTTTTACATGCAGCTAAATCCATTGAGAGAGTTTGCATATTTACACCAGGTGCAGAAATATAACCCAAGCCATGGAAATTGACTGCTAGAAATGTATTGTCATTTATTACAGTATCCCATTCCTCTGAATCCCAATTAGAATCTTCAAAGTTACTCGGTGATCCATACCTAACTGGACAACCATCATTTTCATTTGAAACTGGTTGCCACAAAGGAACAGAATTGATTGAATTTGAAGTAAAATTAAAATCATCTAAATGATCTATATTATTAATATTTGGAAATGTATCATTGACATTAAAGATGTCTGATAATTCTTGTTCTAAGAGAGCTTCATCATCAGGAATATACACTTTACTTGGGTCAAAAACATCAATTTCAAAATCCATTGAATCACTTTTACTAGCATCAAAAGTATTTTCATAATTATTCATGTAATTAGAACTGGTATCGTAATTTAAATTTGAAAGTTGAGTGGGATTGATCGGAAAATCATTTTTTATATTTTGTTTGATAACAGATGTTTTTTTATTAATTTGATTTCTTTGAGCATTTCCTTTAGAAGTATTTTGGGAACTAAGAATATCAGCTAAAGTCCAGCCAAAATCTAAAGGTGGCCACTGATAGTTTGTTGGCAAATTTTGTATGCCAATGGATATACTGTTAGCAACAACTAAACGTAGTTGTTCAGCAAGAAGTAAAGAATTTAAACGATACAAAATACAAGGAAGGCAAACAGCTTTTCTCCAGAGGTAAGCAGGAAAGGGATGAACGGTGCAAAGTTCAGGAATCAAAATTTGTTTTTGTTGCAGATTTTCTCTCTTTGTACGTTTGGTTTGTTCACTACTGGTAGGTAATGTAACACCCTTACGATTAACATATCTTGGAGTTAAAAGATTTAATCTTGCAGAAGTATGATCAACATCTAATAAAGGTTGGTTATGATTCATTATAACAATGTCATATTTTTTACGATAATATTCTTCAAAAGTAGCATATTCTGTATCTGGAAATTCACTTAAAGGTGTCAAATTTGAGCAAATTTCAGCAACATAAAAGAATTGCGGTTTATCTAGATTTCGATACCATGGCATGACTACAGCATCTTGATAATCTTGTGTGATAAATTCAAATTTGCTTCTTTCTTCTTCAGATGCTTTATGTGGTTTCTCATTTTTCTGTTCAAAAATTAGATTCACAAAAGGCCAATCAATCACAAAATCACCAGTATTATCTGTGAAGAAATTTATTTTATTATAAAAATGCAATCTATATAAACTGAATATTTTTACAAATTGACATTTATATGTATTATTTATATGACATTTATATGTATTATTTATATGACGTTTATATGTATTTATATGTATTGACATTCTATAAAAAAATATAAAAACAGTTTACCTTTGAGAAAATAAATTAATAATAGGCATAATATTTTATATTTTTTGAGATTTTTCAAAATTAACTCCTGGCACGGTATGGTACAATACAGAAAAGTACAGTATAGCATAGCATAATATAATATAAAGCAGTATAAACATTTTAAAGAAATAAATACAATACCAAAAAATATATATTACAGGAAATATTGAGTAAAAGCAGATAAAGAAAGATATGCCAGTATAAATTAGATACAATGTGAAAAGCAATACAATAATTAAAACAAAATTTGAAAATCACTGAGAACAAAACAATATACACTTCAAAGAATAGGAGAAAATCATAGGAACCACATCTTCATCAGGAGGGAAAGGGTAAGCTACGCAAATAAAATACTCTTTTCTGACATGCAAGGACACATCTAATGATATTTGAGAAATTCTCCCGAAGAGTGTTTGCATTAAAAGAAAGCATAAAAATACTAATTTCAAAAATTAAAGTAAAAATTTATATTAAACAAAAGTAAACAAACTCACAATAGAAGGAACAACAGATATAGTTTCAAAATACTAAAACTAGAAAATCAGAATATATTTAAATATTGGTATAAAGTTGACAAAAGTAATTAAATTTAAAAAGTTAAAGTATTTATGAAACATGCCATAAATTTAAAATTAAATTGTGCTTTAAGAGATTTAAAGTTAAATTATGTTAAAGAGGTTTAAAGTGAAAGTAGGAGTTTCTTGTAAGAACTTCAATGCTTGGATGGCCCTACTGTAGTAGTAAAAACTACACACTACTTCAATCTTATAAGCGATTCCCTACTTCCTACATATTTTAAAATAAGATTGGTTGGAATGTTTTTACTTTTGAAATGATCAATTAGGGGTTTTATTTTATTTTTAGTGAATTTATAATTATTACAGATATTTTAAATGTTATTTAATTCACTAAATATAAGATTCCTATATAGTTTTATAGAAATATTAAAGTTCCATTATATAAATTTATTGACCTTAAAATTAAATTAATTCTTTTTGCCAAAACTATCAACATAAGTAATTGAATTACTGATAAATAAACCTATAAATACTGTACTAATATCAAATAAATTTGTTTTAATTAAAGAAAGTTCATTGGGGTATATAGATTTAGAAATATCTTCAAAATTTGAACTATTGAAAATAATAAAATCATCAATGTTTCTAAAAGCAAAAGGATACTAATAAATAAAACTTTTTTCAAAATAATGCAGAAACAAATTAGCAAGTATGCTAGAAAAATTAGATACTTGATGAATACCACTATTTTGAATAAATGTATTTTCACCACATTGTAGACCAAATTATAAATACACAATTTAATTGAGTGATTCAAGTATTCAAAATCAACACATTTAATAAATTTTTAGAATCCTGAAAATAACTAAATATAAGATTCCTATATAGTTTTATAGAAATATTAAAGTTCCATTAGAGATATTGAAGTAGTAGAGAATCCTGAAAATAGAGATTAAGAAGAGATATGATTGATTTCACTAGCATACCAATTGAAAAATTGGTATGCTAGTGAAATCAATCATATCTCTTCTTAATCTTAATCTTTTGTTTAAAATCAAAGGAACTAATGTAATATATACAATTACTTGATAAAAAAAAATAAAACATATCTATTATTACTAATAATTCCAGTGGCTTCAGATTTAACAATATTTTTTATAATATTTAGATACTTAACAAAATAATACCAGGTTTATTCATTTAAGATTTAAAACTTGATTAACATAATATTTTTTTATATCGTCAAACTAAATATGGAATCATTTGTCAAAATATTTCTTTCATTTCTTTTTTAAAAATTAATTACCAATTTTGTTTCTAAAGCAGATAATTTCAATGCAATTTAATAATTTCATTATTTGCAAAAAGAAAACTACTTTGAAATTGCTTCATAACACTTAGATAGATTAAACTTTTGTCAATAAAATATTAGTTATAAATAAATGAAAATTACTTTAAATTTTAATAATTTAGCATTCCTTTCTTCAACGTTTTTTTTAAAGCACAAGCATTAAAAAGTTAGATTTTAACAAATTTAGTATAAAATCAAAAAAATATACTGATATTTAAGAAGAAAAAACATAACTGTTCTCTTTTTCATCAGATAGCTATTTTCTAATGAAAAATAAAAATGCCCTAAGAGCAAAAATTACTAACACCATTGTTTATATATCTATATATATTAAAAGGACTTTCTTGATTTAAAAAATTCTAATGTAATAATGTAAATCTTTGGAACAACAATAATATTAGGTCTAAATTGATCTTATAACTAATTTATAACGTCATTCATGAATTAAAAATGTTGCCCATATAAATAATTTCATTTACAACTAAGTTTTTCCCAAAATGTCGGCTGTCAAGTGACTGTTTTTGTACTTCATTTTACAATATTGAGATAATTTAAATTATAAAACATTAATGGGGATTAGAAATCACTTAAAAAATTTACTTATTGTGACAGGAACAACATAAAAGGAAGCTTCAGATTCACTTGGTTTGTAGCTCATTGGATATTTTTCAAGACGTAAAACATCTGAAAATGTATATCTGTGAAAAAATGCAAGGCTTTCATTTTGTTCCTGAGTTAAAGTAAAATCACAAGACACAGATTTGACATTTATAGTAACTTCCCCAGACCTTGTAAAAACTGGAAATTTGCATATCTAAAATAAAAAATTATGAAATTACCATTGAAAATCATATACCATCATTATATTTTCATTGAATAACAATTAAGTAATTAAAAAGAAATAAGTTGTTTAGTTTATTATTGATTAAAATAATACAGCAATAAACTTATAGCAGACAAATAAACAAAACTTTTTAATACAAATTTTCTTAAATTAATTACATATTTTGCTTACAATTACAATATTTATGGCACTGGTTTACAAAGGAATAATTTTAAATCTAAAAATAAGCTCTACAATCAACAAATTATGTCAACAATAAATACATCCATTTCTTTAGGTACAAATAATTAATTAAAAATAATGACAATTAATGTACATTCATTTAAATTTAGAGATTTGTAGTAATTATAATTAAAATTCTTTCCATCATATATTACGGTTTAAACAAACATAACTGTTTAATTTTTTTAAAAAAAAAGTCTAATGATAGCTCATTTTAGATTATCAATTGAGAGATAAGCATTTCATTATAAGTAAACAATTTCAATAAATATTAATAAAATTATTATGTATCCAAAAATTAATTGAAATTGTTAGTGAAAATTTTATTAGTAAGAGAAACTATTTATTTTGTTAAAATAAATATTATAAATAAAAATATTTATTTATTATGAAAGCCTAATATTACATAAAACATGACATAATATTACATAACATTAACTTGAACTATTTATAATATTTTTTATAATAATAAGTAAGATTATATTATCTAATTATATTGCTATTTATATAATTGGGTAATATTCTATTTTTTATAAGCAACCATTAAATTTTATCAAAAAAGGAAGGATGAAATTCATATTAAAAATACTACAATGAATTTGTATTTTAAATTTGAAAATAAATCTAGGTCTATTAATTTTAGAAAAGAACTAATTAATTGCACAATATTTAACATTTGAAATGTAAAAATATTAAAGCAGTAATTTATTATGTGTTACTTAAAAATATACAATTTATTAGTTAATATAGAAGTAGTATTTCCCATAAAAAGTGATCTAACATTTCCTATTTTATTGCTTAACTAAAATTACCTATTATTAGAAATTTTATTTATTTAAACATTTGGTTCTAACTAGGTTAAAAAATAATCAAAACATTAAAAATTGGAAATTGGAACATAAGAAACAAATCAGATATCAGTAGACAGCCCTAACTATTTTTAATTACAAACTGAAAAAGGAAGAAAAATTTTTTATATAAATTTAAAACTTACTGACTATTGCAATTAATTTGTAATAATGTAATAATATCCTAAATATAATAAAAATATTGAGTGCATTTTAATATGGCAAATGACAGGAAGAATTAAATAGTTTAATAAGAATTATTTAATTATTATTGTTAACGATTCCAAAGACAATTTGACTCCTGTTTCTAATATTCCTCACTTCAAGAAATAACTAAAAAGTTATTTTTAAGCAATTAAAAAAAATATTTTGAAATTTAGTAAATAATTTGAACATAAAAAATCAAGATAAAAATTATCTAAATGTTACAATGGAAAAATTTTGAACCTAATGTTATAATAAAAGATATCAAGTTTGGTTAATTTGAAAAACAATATAAAGAAAACAGAAATATATAGAAAAATAAATTAATTAAAATTGTGCATCTGATTACACAACATGATGATGTTGTTGGTAATCACTTCACACCTGTAAATCTAAATACTACATTGGGTTCTGACTAAACTGAATTATCATGAAATTATTGTGGCTATACAAGATCCTTATTTTAATCAACAGTAATGAATACAACAATCAAATATCAATTGTTCTAGCCATCTAGTAGTAACATTAAGAGCGTAAATACTAAATTAGGTTTACAGGTATTTTTTTTTTTCAAAAAATCAAGTTAAAATTCCAGGAGTTTTTAAGAAAAATTATTCTTATTCCAGAAGTTGAATGAACTCTAAAAATTCATAAGGCTGATAAAAGTATTTAAAAAATGAAAGCTAGGTTCCCTGTTTCTTGTTTTAATTTCTAAACAGATAGTTCTTGGAACTTAAGTAATTAAATATGAATATCACAATTAACAAATTGAGGTGTAGTGTAACAGGCCTCCTCGTGGTGCACCCTGGGTAACGCTAAATCTGTTACAGCCTTCGTCTTTCTCTTGCATACTTCATTTCTTTATTGGACTGCAAGACTTATTATGCTCGAAAGAGCCAATAAAAGGACGTAATTAAAAAAAACAATTAATAAATTTGAATATTTGACATGGTTTTTTCTTTTTTTTTTTTTTAAATTAAAAAACAGACAAAAGTAGCCACATCATTCCATTTTTGGAATAACTTATTATTTGCAAAAATGTTGACATTGTAAGTGATGACTACTCCTCACTTGTTTCTTTATTTTCACCAAAATAGAGCAGTATATTTTTCAGAATTTTAAAGACAGAACAATCATATAAGAAAAACTGAAATTCAAAAATAAATCAATTTCTGACATATTCCAAATTATATAACTAAGCACTATACTTAAGAAGGTATTTTTTACTTTAAAATATATAATTTAATTAAATGTAATATAAGGTTTTGTTCACCTTGTTTCATTTTCTAAATACAAATATGTAATAAAGATTTGAAACATATGAGTTGAATAATTAAATAATTTTTTTAAATTAGAATTTTAAATGTAATAGTAGATTAGATGATTGATGAATTAGATTTTTAATAAACTGTTAGTTTCAAGAGCTAAAAACTCAAGTGACAACTCATTTTCTGTATTTTGCGATAAATACTATTTCAAAATCTAATTTCATTACAATATATAGCACTACTTTATAATTAAACAGATATGTAAGAAAGATAACCATAAGATCTAAATGTTATTCACAGCTCAAATACAAATTTTTTTAGAAACTTGCAGAAGAAATTTTAAGACTGACTTCAAAATAATGATTTCAGAAGATGTAGAAAAAATAAAAATTTATAAACAAAAAGTGTATGAAAATAATTACAGGTGGTATAATCTTGCCTGTTACAATCCCAAATCCTCTAGAAGTTGTTGAGGGATCATGAATTTTTCGACCTCTAGTATTTTGTTCTTCAGGAATTGGACAAGTTAATTTCATTTCAAATATATATAAATAACATGGGCTTCCTGGAAAAGGAGCACTATTCTTAAGAGCATCAGCAACCTATCAATAAAAGAAAATTATTAAGTTTTGAAATGAAAATTCAAGAATAAAAGTAAATGAAAAGTAACTTTCAATTAATTTATTTTGATGGTGACATTAAAACTGATGCCAGCAATTCAGTAATGGATTCACAAAACAAAGTTACAACAATTTCAGAATATCAATACAAAAATCACATATTTTTTCTAACAATATTATGCCTTCTAAGAGAATAATCATTCTGAATGTCAGTTGGAGATTAGATGTGTTTTAAATCAAATTAAATGCTATTAACTTCAACATAAATTTATGAATAACGTTTCAATAAAATATCCTTCACTGTACTTATTTATTTATATGTAATAAAAATTATTAAATGATAGTTGCAAATAACCTTAACTATGTACATTCATCAATTACATTTTTAAATTTCACATATCTGGAAATAAGAAAAAGAAAATTTTAAGAAATCTGAAATTGTACATTAGAAAGGATACAAAATCATTTTGCACATTGAAAACTAAGAAAATATTTTCTGACAATTAGAAGCTTCCAGACTTTTTAATAAAATCCAAAATTATTATCAAATATTTACGTAAAGACAAATTTACAAAATAAAACACATTTATTAAAAGAATTATTTTCATTATGTTTATTCAATATAATTCATTTTTATTTCAATTTTATTATAATTTAAATAGAATTTTCTTAATACTAATACTAGTGATAATACTATTATCATAATTTGTATAGCAATCTTTTAATGGAAAATATGAGAATTATTACAACCTGAAAGTTTTCAATAAGTAAAAGCATAATGCAAATTTAAAAATGCAATCTAGAACAATGTTACTTTATTTGCAAAAACATAAACAAATGTTAACTTGAAAATCTATTTTTGCTGAATGTGACATAAAGGAGGAACAACAAGTTGGGTTAAAAAAAAACTTTACAAAATCGGAAAAGGGAAAACTTTCTTTACAAAATCGGAAAAGATAGTTTGATAGCTTTATTGAAATTTATACACATTATTTAATTACTAGTTAATAAATTAATTTTTCTTATACTCACTTAATATAATACAGAAACAAACCTGTAATATACTGTTTTCCAACTTTTGAAATGTTCCAAATCTTTTGTAATCCTATGCCAAATTGTCACTTCTACATAATCACAAATACATATTTTACATAGCATAATAAGCTTAAAGTAATTAACTTAAAACATAAAATAATCACCTAAATTTCGATTAAATTTTGATTTAACATATCTAATATTTTGAACATAATCTGTAAAAGGAATAATTTCTTTATCCTTCTCTCAATTAAACTATTTCTATTATGTTTCCCACATGCATTAGTCTAGTAAATAAATACATTATGAGAATAAACATTCATGCAATTGGATACATTGGTGTAACGTGGTCAAAAGTTAAAATTGGATTCTAAAATGCTGCAATGATAATTATAATCCCCTTTTCATGTGGTACATTAAGAGCTTCACACTAGATAAGAAAATAATCCAAGATACAAAGTAAATAGGCAGTTCATATTTTTAAATTTTACAGCATATAATGTATATAGTTTTAATTTGAATTTGCAAACTAAAATATGAAGAAAATAAATTGAACATTTTTAACGTACTTATAATAAGGCAAAATAGAAATACTTAAAATTTTAAATGACAGATAAAAATTATTTTCACAATCATCAATCATCTAGCTTGAAAAAAATGAGTATTAGAAGTTTGAAAATTTATACTTAACAGTATATTGTGTAAATTTTTAATACTGCAAAATATTAATTTGGCAATATAAAATAATGCACGCATAATCTTATAACTTATTTGATTCATTCTTCTATGCATGAAAAAATAGTCTTTAATTATAATATCCACTTTTTTAAGAAACAATAATTTTTTGCAAATTTTTTAATATTTTTATTTTATTTATTATTGAAAACAATGTGAATCATGCAATATATCTACTAAAGTCCCTTGCCATCCTTTTAACTTCATAATGGCAAAAGCTATATTCATAAATGTGGTGTCTAAGTATGGTGAAGTAGACATATATTATTAAATAAAACCACTTAGGGCACCACCTGGCTGAAAATTCTGAAGTTAATATTTATATCTCAAAAATAGAATGAGATAGGGGAAAAAAGAGATTTACAAAGTTGAAGGATATCACTGATTTGGTATGAATACATATCATGGATAACAATGCAAGGAATAGAACAGTTAAAATGCATGCTTTTCATGATTGCATACACTGTGATGTGAGAAAACCATCTGAGAAGGTAAAATAACAATTATTATAACAATATACCTTTATTTAAAGTGTTCAAACTTCTCAGTGACAGTTATTACATATACTTGTATAATTGCTTCAATGTCACATTACACGCATTCGAGCATACAGCATGACACTTTAGCACAAGCAACTGCTAAACTTTGCGTGCTTCAAATTCTTGCAATATTTATGGAAGAGTGACATATACCAGTTACTTCAGATATCCCCATAGGAATAAAATTAATGGAGTCAGATCAGGTGAACATCAAGGCCAATCTCTGACACAGCCGTATTTATTTATTTGGCTTCTAAATTCCTTAAGGAAATTTGCTTCACTGGAAACGTCTTGTGATCAGGCATGCTGTCATATTAAAATTATAGATTACTAAGATTAAACAAAAATTGGTTGACCACAAAATTGGGTAGTAATAATAAATAGTCATCATACAATACTGCTCTAATGAACTCGTAATTGTAAATTGTACTTCAAATCTTAATAGCAAACAGCATTTGAAATTGAACATTGATAAAATATCTACCAACCAGAAATGGGTGTTTTGCCTATTGTACATGTCATTTTATGAAAAGCAATTCTTCTCCATGAATATTAAATTTGTCAAGAATGTTGAATTGACCTCTATCTGATTTATGACCAACTGTACCATGCATACCATCGCTCAGGATCCCCATCCAGTAAAACCTGTTGAGGTATTGAAGAGTATGAATGAAACCCTAATTTTTTTGTTTACATTTTCTGAACCTAACTTTTAGAGAAGCTACAGTGTTGATTGGTGTCTTGTGATACACTTCAAACATAAAAAGCTTATGCTAATACCTCATTCAGCAGGACTTGCCATCTTAACTTGTTAGTCTAGAATATTGACCTCAACTAGTCAAACAGCCTGTCCTCCTTAAATATTTTACAACAATAGGATGGTTTAATAAGAAGGATGCAAGCTAGCAAAGAAATGTTGTTGGTAAAACCTTGCTGTTGATCATGTTTCTTTTTGTTTCACTACAGTAAAATTAACTCACAATACTTACGATTGGAAAATCACTCCATGATCACAAGCATCGACATACTACAATCCCAAGTAGATGTCTCTTTTATAGCTGTATCAGATAAATAGGCATGACACACACACACACACATTCACATATCTATATAGTGAAAAAAATTTGAACACTGAAAGCTAGTTGAGTTTGTGCATCATTATTTTAAATGACTTATGTATTACCTTCTATTGTTTTTATAAAAAAAATTAATACAATGATGCAACTCTTAAAGTTTGAAATGCAGTCCTTTGCATTGGGAATCACAAGTGACAATGCAGTGCAATACTGCAAAGTCATACTTTGTTCAAAAAATTATCAATTCATCGTTCATTTAAGTTTAGTGACATTATAGTGTGAATGCTCAGTTGGAACTATCAGGGTAAAATCACAAAACAAATATGAATTTTAATCCTTCAATTTCCTGTACTGATTTTCAAAGTGTCTTTTTATCATACATCGATAGTGCACCATAACTTTGTCAATCACATTTTCCTTATCTTATTCTGTTTTCAAGACAAGAATGCTATAACTTCATAGTTTAGGTGACATTTAAGTTTCCCTCTCCCCCCCCCCCTAGCACATAGCTACTTTGCTACACCTAGCTGCTGCATTTATAAATAAGCAAAAGACATTCTGAATTAAACGAATGGCAAAAGACTTTAACCAACACAGTGTATAATGTGTAAAATAAAACAATATGCAAGAGTTGAAATCCTATGTAATAATACATTGCATTATACAATATTCTGAATGTATTTACGGTGTATAATTCAGAATATTGTATAATGCAATGTATTACATAGGATTTCAATTGTAACATATTGTTTTATTTTGGTGATCATAAAGTGAAAGCAATTGAAAAAAATGAACTATGAATTACATTTGAATAAATTACATTTGTTTCTCAATTTTTTAATTTTAATTTGCTATCTTTATAGACGGAAAAAAGCTCGAAATGTAATACACTAAATTTTTCTGTAATCAATTAAGCTTATTTTTTAGCGATAATTATAATAAATGTTAACATCCAAATATTCAATATTTTTAACACTAAAAGAAACAAAATATTTTGAAACAATTGGAAATAATGCAGAAACTAAAAAATACATATTTGACACATATTATCACCTACAAAAAATTTAAATAAAACGACCTAAAATATGTTCAAAAAATGCTGAACAAAACTACAAAATTATTATATCTAATGAAAATGAGACTAGAATACATCAAATATTAATTTAGACTCAAAAATGATTTTTTTCTCTGTTGCTTTCAATAAAAATTTTTCATATTTACATTTCAAAATAAAAAAATATTTCAAAACTCTTAAAATTTTACCCTAAAGATATGCATGAAGTAAGCATTTTTTTTCACAAATACTTTAGGTGTTTAGTTATTTAAAGAATTTTAGATTAGCCTTTCTTGCAATAAATGAAAATTATTACCAATTTGTGAAACGTTTAACAAAAAAACAATCTACCATAAATTTCACAAAAAAAATCATTATACAATAGTTTTACACAATTATATTAACAATAATACATTACCAAAGTATATTTAATACTTTAAACAAAAATTAATATAATCACAAAAATAAAAAACATTTTCAAACATTTTGCTTACTTGAAATACATTTTTGGTCATGTAAAGTGGACATTTAACTGAGATCAGTAAAAAATGGAAATAATAGATATAAAACAAGATTTGCAAAAAATAACAATAGAAGCTGCAAGAAAAATTAATTTTTAAAAAACTGAATTTCCAAAAATTGTTAACATTACTTCAAATTTATCTGGAGACTAGTGAATAATCTTTAAAAAAAATGCCAAAATATGATTACGGCAACACGTTATTCAGAATATTCTAGTATCTACCATAAAGATCTGCAAACAAGTTCAAAATAACATTTTGTTCATTTATATTTTAAATAAAAAAACGATTACTTTAGCTTTATAGATTTGTAGAATTTATTTAAACTAAAACTAGTGCAGAGAAGTATTTTTGTAAGAAATGTGAACACTTCCTCAACTATGATATTACGCAGAATGTTATTTCTTAAAATTAGAAAATTCAAACATACCAAAAAAAATTTAAATGTGTGTTGAAAATCAGCCTGATGGAAAACTTAAAATTTACAAATATTTCCAACTTATTTATTGATAGTTCAAAAATTTTATCAAATTCTGCTAAAACCAATTGCAACATCAGAAAATAAACCCATTTAGAATATTTGCTAGTCTTCTACATAATCAGAAAATAACAATATTTTACTTTTTTTCAAATATTTTGTCAACAAAAGCATAGCTTAAAATATGAATTATGTTTAGTAAAAAATTGATATTTAAAATGAAATCAGACTTTAACTGAAATGCTACACACATAAAGTAAATAAGTTTTATAAAGTAGTTTTGGAATAAAATCTTATAATTTTAAATTCAAACACATTAAGATATGATGAAAAATTCTCATTTAAATTAAGCTGCAATTCCAATACTGATTGACGGTAGTAACATCTATAAATATAAAATGAATTCTTATTTCATGTGTGGTGAGACAGAATGCATTATTTCTTAACAGAACAATATTACTTTCAAAGATCCATACAAAACACTAAAAAATTAACACTACATCAACACATTCAATTGGAAACATAAATCATGAAAAAATAAAAATACATAAATAAATAATACAAAGCTAAATTCTCACTAGTGAAGAAATTACAGAATTTACAAATATTAATATACTTTACATTAACATTTTTAGTGAAAATATAATTCTTTCATCTGAGAAAAAATGGGAATTTTTTATTCTTCACAAATTAAAATTTTTTTGACTTTTCCAAAAAAGTGAAACTGAAGAAGTAATAAATGAATTTTCACAATCTAATTTTTTGAAGATATTATAAGAACTAAAAATATTCTCTAAGAATTATTTTAATTGTTTTTTGAGGAAAATTATTTAGAAAGCATAATTTTGAAAGAATGGAAAAAATATTTTATTAGCATAATAAGTTATGCTTCTCCTGCAGTGGGTAAACAGGTTTACTTACTTTTTCCTGGGTACAGAAGATTCTTCATGTTGCTGCATTTAATTTCTTTATAGTGTAATGCCATAATTTTCACCATAATTATTGTCATATTAAGCACAAGATACAAAGGATCCTTGATTATAGTCTCTTATGCAAAATTTACAATTTAACAAAAAATTCAAACACAATAAGATTGAGAAATTATATATGCACATGCATATGTTGTAAAAAAATTTGTAACTAATAAATTATGTAATATATTTACTTTTTTAAAATAATAAAGTCTTCTTTTAGTAGTGCCAGGGCGAGCACCCTTCTGCAAATCTTCATCCTTTTTAAAGAGATCTTCATTACCATCCATTTTGAAATCTTCAGCTTTTACAGTTTCTTTCCCAGCTGGTAAAAGATTATCATCTAATTCTCCTATATAAAATATTTAAATCTTTATTCATACATACAATAAAACATGTGTATTATTTTTACAGAATCTATTGACAAAAGAATTGATTATTAGAGCAAATATTAGCTCTAAAGAAGTATGTTTAACTTGAATTATCAAACATTAAAAATATATTATCCCAAGAAATCTATACATACATAGTGGAAATTAATTCTATGAAAAAAATAAAAATAATATTCCATTTTAGCACAACTAAAAAATGCAAAGTTACATCAATTGGTATAATTCAATTAAAACTCAAGTAAGTGAATGTAAAATACTCCAAAAACAATACTTTGAGCACACTGAAATAAATTATTTATAAATAACATTATTATTTATACAAAAAGAATCAATAGTTAAATTATGTTGTTTAACAGGGTTCTAAAAATTCTTTAAAAAATGGGCATATTAATTACTCTTTATATTGTGTAGCCATAATAACAAAAACATTAATGACTTATTTATGAAATGTGAATTTTGCTTTAATCAGTCTAAGGATAAATTAAGACAAACATCATTTAATTCATCTCATAATTTAAATTCAATCTTTAATAGTATTAATATGGTATTAATATGACAGATAAAACTGATTTTGTTAGTTTCATGATAATTAAAACCAGACAGCTAAATATTGCATTTATTCTGACAGCCAAACACTTAATTTAGTTTTCCAATATTTTAATGTTTAAGAGTTTGATTTTTTTATTCCAAATTATAAAAACATAAAATTTTTAATTTAAGAAAATTTAGAAAACTATTTTTATTATGTATGAAAGAATATTTTTCAACTATTTATAAAAAATATATGAATAATATATGAAGAATATATTTTGAATTCATTAAAAAGGCAATTAATTTGTATATTTATACTAATTTATATAATGATTTATACATCAAAGTGTATTTTCTTTTAATCATTTATACTATTATTTATTCTGATAAAATTACATAACAACAATTTTGTATAATTCTACTAAGCTGGTAAAAAAAAAATTTTTTTTGTTTACAAAATGTAATCATAGGAATACAATAAACAATCTGAAAAATATTTGCTTTTCCACTGTAAATTCATATAGACCCAGTTTACAAAAATTAAGCTCACATCATTTAAGAAATGATACAAATAATTTCTACAATGGTCACTATTCAAAGTACAAAGTCATTATTCAAAAGCAGAAGTACAAACTTTATAATTCTAAAATTTTATGTTCTCATACACACACTAGAAACAATCTACCTTAAAGAACAGCTTAACTATAATCTAATGTTAAAAATAAAATAGTAACTGTAACATATCAAATATCTAAATTTAAACAAATTGGACAATATCTAATTTTATTAATTAATTAGACATTGTCAATTTTTTAATTTTATTTAGAAATGAATGCCTAAACAAACTTTTATTTAAAACTACAATTCACTCCTTAAATCTAAATTAAAAAATACTATATCACAACTGCATACACTTTTAAGGGAGAAAGGTTATAAAATTTTACGACTTTAAAAAGGAAATATTAAAGTATAATTAAAATTTTTCCTATTTATATTAAAAACTTCCAAGGATTTTAGAGAAACTAAGCAAAATTGTTGAATTTGAAAACAAAACTCTAATTACACATGCATACACTACTATTGCTAAAACTGTTTGTCTAAACACTATCAAGTTAGGATGAACTAAAACTTACAAATTTGCTGACAACTTCAGATTGTAAGATATAAATGTCATTAACTGTACTTTTATTTTATAAATTACAGGTTTTTCAAGTTTTTTAGAACTTTTAAACTGAAATTTTAATTTAATATACATGAAGTCAATACAAAAGTAAAATTTTAAATAATCTACATTATTTTTCATTGTAATAACTCTTTGAAATATTTTTCAATGTTTTGTATCAAACAATTAATTAACATTTAACATAGTGAACTTCTCTAATAATAATATAAAAAGAATGATTACAGACCAGCTTTGTGTAAATCTTCACAAGTTTTAAGTGCAACAGCCATTTTTGCTAGTTGTTTGCTATGCATCCTTTGCCCCTAGATTGAAAAAATACTATTTACAGTAAAAACATACGTAAAATTTGAGAACAATTAATATCTGAGCACAAAAGGATAAATTATTTTAAATACATTCAGAGTAGAAATTTTTTAACTAAGCAACTTTTATATATTTATAATGTATAGATGTAAAACTGAATAATAATAATAATGTATATATCAAGTAATAAGGACATATAAAAAGCTAATCAGATAATAATTATAGATAGAAACTAGTTAAAGAATATATTGTTGATGAATAAAATCCATAAAATCAACTCTAAAGAAATGAATTCTAAATTCTTAAAATATTGAAACTAAATAATACAATATTTATGACATGACGTTATAAAATACATTTCAATGCCTTATCTATAAATATGCAATTTTTATAAATTCTTTTTTCAAGGAAAACTGTTCAAGCAAAGAGATATAGTATTTAATTTTTCCCATTATAATATTTTTTTATTCTAAAAGTGCACTATGATCAAGAGATTATTTCTATCAAACACATTTAGACACATTCAAATATCAACAGTTCAACTTCAGTGGCACTAGTAATGCCATATCAAAGAATGACACATAAATTTACATAATAATACAAAATTTGATGTTGATTTAGAAAGACTACATTAACTTTCTGGCTAATAACTAATAAAAATAATTTAATAATAAATAATAAAAATAATTTAATAATTATAACTGTCCATTTCAAAACGAACTAAATCGTTTTAAAATAATTTGTTATATTTTAGCATTACATTAATAAGATTTTAAAGTAAGGTTTGGTTTGCCTGTCGCTCAACGGTCATTTTTTGCACACAAGGGCTAATTAGACCGGGACCTACATCTTAAAGTGGATTCCGAGCCATTACAAACATCCATGCCCAAGGTGGGATTCGAGCCCACGAACTGTTGAACCGAAAGCAAGAGCACTAACCATTCAGCTGCCATCTCAGTGATTTTAAAGTAAGATTTTAGCTTCTGAAAATGAGATTTCCTACACTTTACTGCTAGCAGAATCACAAATTTTGCAGTTAACAAATAAAATATTTAGAATTAATTTATAAGTAAAAAATATATTGTTTAGAACTAATGTTTAAAAAATGATTGATTAATAAACTAGATTGCATGACGAATTTCATTACAATATATAGAAGATTGTTTTGTAAACATATAAGATAAGGCCAATCACAAAAGAACATCCATTATGTGCTTAACATGTACTCAAAAATATTAATTTAGTTTATAAAATTTATTCATAAGCAATACTGATTGACCATGACTATATAGCTCATTTATTTCAAATGAATTCTAAAATCCTGCAATTTAAAATTTTAGTTAAAATTTATGATAATTTCAATTATCATTAATTCAATAATTATTATGATAAGAACAATATCCATCTATACACATGAATACAGGTTTCTAAATGAATATTTAATAGTAATAATATCACAGTAAAACAATGATGCTCAGATAAATCTGAAAGACAAATAAGTTTAGTTAAACATACCATGTGCTAAAAAGATAATGTCTTTAAATTAAAAAAATCTCATCAAAGTTTTTATACAAATATCAAAATATTTGGAGACTATTTAAATGCATTTAAAAAATTGCTATATAAAAATAAATATTCTTAGTAAAAATGCTGGAAAAATAAAAGGCTATTTACTAATTGATAAAATCTGTTAATAAAAATTATATTAAATTTTACTTATTAAAAAGCTACGATATTTAAAAATAAAATTCTCATTAAGAATAATGGGGAAAATATATTTTTAGTGATCAGTAATTCCTAGATAATCTAAAATAAATCTTTTAATAATTAGCAAATAGATCAAAGCATTTTTACTTCTATGCTTAACAAAAACCCTTCTCATTAAGTTCAAAAATACATATTTCAGAGTGATATAAAAAATATATATATAATAAAGTATTACTTTGAAATAATGGAAACTGTTATCTTTAAGTATTACTTAGAGAACAACAATTTCCAAGTAACAGTATGAATATCCTTGTAAACAAGTAAAACAATTCTTTAACCAGATAAAGATAAAGAAAATAATGAATTCAATCTGGTATTTAAAAGTAATGACAGAGTTTAGAGTTTAACAAAGCAATAGGACTACAGTTTAATGGCATGATTTCAAAATAAATAGGGTTTAAAATAGTTAGCATAAAATTGTTCAAACTAAAACAAATGTAATAAAATAAACTTTAAATACTATTATATTTCATTATTTAACATAAGTTAGACAAGAGAAGATCATAAAATATGCCTAACATCCTCAAATACAGTTGTTCTCAAATTGTAATGAAATAAACTGTAATTACAAAGTTTTGGTGAGAATATGCTTCATACCAATGCAACATATAAATTTAAATGTATTATTACACCAAATTTTAATACAATATAAACAAATCAAATTACATTTACAATATAATATGGAAGCTTTTTAGCAATTTATAAATTTCAAAAGCTGTAGAAATAATGGTATGAGACACTGAAATATTGTATAATCATCAATTAAGCATCTCATTCATTGAGATAGCAAATATCCGTAGCAGGATTGAGATTAATTTTGATAGCCAACTTTTGCTCAAAACTTGAGGTGGGATTTAAAGCTGTTAAACTGCGAAGATTTTAAACTGAAGACAAAAAGCTAACTAACTGGCCAATAAATCAGTTTTACACTTTTCTTCCTGATCACCAGCAGATCAGGAAGGAAGGCAAAAATGGCCTGTAGTATCATTCCAATGTAATTGAGGAATATTTGGATTGCCGACTTCAAGTAAGAAATATTAACGTGATTTTCAAAAGGAACATTTATTAATATGTAATAATCAAAATACTTGTAAATACTGTAAAACAACTCAATAACAGGTAGTCAATATTCCCAAGAAAAATATTTGAATTTAGAGAACTGTCTACTATAAAGCATTGTTCCTTAAAATCAAAGAAAAATATTTGAAAACTAAAATAATTAATGAAACCACATATTTAGAAAAAAGATTGCAAAAAAGATTTTATGATAATCAATTAATACTAAAGTCAAAAAATATTACTGAAAAATATTTTAGTTGACAATGGCATAATAAATCAAGATAAAATAACAATACAAAAATTATTTAACATGAGCACCATCTAAAATATGAAACACTAATAACAATGATAAAAGCTTATAGAAGAGGAGTGTTTAAAATTATTTCTTGATAAGTGGATAACTTATGTATTAAGCATGTGTTTAAAGACTCATGGAAATTATGATTTTGTTTAGCACATAAATATTAATACAATTAATATTATACACCATTATTATTTGAGCATAACACACTGTTCAAAACAATTAAGCAATATTGTAAGACTTTTATAAAATAACAATATTAGCAATATTTATATATATATATATATATTAACGTGATTTTCAAAAGGAACATTAACTTTATAGTATGCAAATTTTTTTGTATTGAAGACAATGCTTTAGCAGCAGCAAATAAGATTTGGTTTTGAACTTAATGCAAGACAAAGTGGAAAAGAATGATAAACATTCAATGCATTGTTTCAATGAGTGTGATATCTCCCCAAATTCATTCACTGAGTAAATAATGGAAGTTTATTTAACCAAATTAGAGTTAGGAAAGTTGTTGATCAGTTAAAAGGGGACCAAATACAACTCGAGCCATTGAAGTTTCACAGTATGATTTCAAGGATTTGGAACCATTTTTTGGATATTAGAAATGGAGGCCAAAGATCAGAAGAAGATCATAGGCATGCAACAATGCCAAATGAAGAACATTATTTATCAATAATAGCTTGGAGACACTGAAATATGAATGCCTCTCTTTTTTAAGAACACCTACATTTGGTTATTAGTACCAGTTTCAACAAACTGTACAAAACCATCTTCATGCCATAGATCTGCATGCTTGCTGACCAATGGTGTGTGTCATATTAACAGCCAAGCACCATTGTGCTTGCAGAGAAACAAGAGCAACAGAGTATGTGAACTAGAGGTGAAATGAATTATGCAATATTCATCTCTTTGATCAGTCCCATTTTCCACTTCATTCTGATAGCAGCTATGTTTCTATCTGGACAGAATGTGGAAAATTATTATGAATTAAAGTGTCAGACTTAGTGATGGGAGAGTTATGGTCTATGCTGGCATCTCTATTTATGGACGCACTGGTCTCCATCATTCAAAATGAAGCTCTAACCAGTTATCAATATAGTGATGAGATCCTCAGATCTACTGTAGTCCCTTGCATTGCAACAATTGCAGGTGATTTCATGTTACTAGCCAACAAATGCAAGTCACAATGTGCTAACTTGTTGAATGATTTCTTTAAAAAGAAAGAATCATATGAATGGAATAGCCAGCATATTCTTAAGACATGAACCTAAAAAATCAGGTTTGGGTCATTTCGAAGCAGACGAGTTGCTTGACAATTATTATCTCCACAAACTCTTCAAGAACTGAAAAGAGCTCACCAGAGGACTAGGATGAATTACTCCTGCCCTCATTAAAAGCCTCATTGACTCACTGCCACACAGATGTGCAATATCTCTGGCCATTCAAGGGAAACCATAGCCCCTATTAAAGACGATTTTCCTTTAAGGAATATACCTTTTTTATTTTTTTCAAATACAAAAATTGTTTCTTTTTTTCTTCTTTTGTACCCAAATGCTCAATAAAATCCATTTTTTTCTGCCAAATCCATGTTATTTTTATCTTGAATAGCTTACTATATCTGTCAACAGTGTATCAGTCTACCAAGTAATTCTCCAAGGTTAACACACAATCTCAAAATCTTTCAATTGCTTTGAGCAGCGTATTTATAGGTATTGAAAAGTCCATTTAAAATTTCTAAAACTATTCGAAATAAAATTGATTTATATTTAAAGCTAGCTAATAATAAATGTTATCAAATAATGACACATCATAAATAAATATATTTCGTTAAATTGTTTGCTTTTATTTTTTTTTAGTAAACACTTTACATTTACGTTACAAAATATATCACAACTTCTACTATTCTATCCATACCATACTGTAATTTTGATATTAATTACTATGTTATACATGAAAATGATCAATTTGAGAAAAACAATAACATCCAAATTCAGAGGTCTCATTATACTCTATCAATAATTTACAAGCAATATCAATTAAAATGGAAATTTTTGTGTGGATTACATGAAGTATCATTAATGAAGAAGTAGGTGTTAATTAAGAGATGTGTTAATGTAATATTTTTTTAAGGATAATGTTCAGTCCTAAAGCGCTTGTTCCTGATAAGTATGAAGTCCAATGTTCAGTCCCTGAAAAGTCTATATACAATTTAGAAATGAATGCCATATGGCTAGCATGAGTATACCATGGTTAAGAATTCAAAGATCGTTAAGATCTGTAATGTGCTACATGTAACAAAAAATAATTATTTATAGAGGAATCAATCATATATTGTTGAAACTTATTCTAATTTCACTTGATCTAAAGTGAAGCAACTGTTTTCCTTCCTTGTAAAAGAAGAGAATAAAGAAAAGAAAAACGAATTTAGCAAAAAAAACTTGATGGTTTTTGTTTATGTATGCAAAGAGTTTACAACATTGTTATGATACATGTCACAATTGTTTGTAGAACAATTAGTTTTTCCTTTTAATTAAATGTTATTCAGTTATGAAATAGATATTTTAATGATTTATTAAAACTAGACAATTGTTATTCATCAGAGGGATGCATCAGACCCCATTTATAATAAATCAATTCTGCACATACAACACTGCTAAGATAAAATCATTTTGTTATCAAGTATATTATTAAACCTTGTGAAAATTCATATATTTGCTTGAATTATTGTTTAAAGTCACTGTCAGTAAAAGGTGATGTTAGTTAGAGCCCTGTAATGATTGCTTATATATTGCATATCTTTGATAACTATTTGAATTTTTTGTCTCAAAAATTTGAAGATCTAAAGATTAATTACATTTGACATGTATTATGATATATATAAAGCTTATACATTAAAACATACTCATCAACAGTTGTAAAATAAACAAAAAGTTTCATTCGTGTAATTTTTTTTTTTTTTTTTTTTTTTTTTTAATGTAGAAAATTTTTCTGAAATTAACAATTTAAATATATCCTTTCTTAATTTTATAATTCTGACAACATAAATAAATATAGCAACTAGTCTGCATTTTTTAATTTCATTTTTATTGACAGTAAAAATGGCTCAACCACAAATACACAAGATTGGTGGCTCTTATTCTAATTGTTCACCTACTTATTATTTCAATTTAAAAGGAAAAAAAAACATGATATTAAGGTATAATACTAACTTTAAATAAATAGCATTATTAAAAAATATACACAATTTCCAAGAAATATATAAAATTAGCAATTTAATTTTTTCATCAAAAATAATGAATCAAAAGGAATAATTACTGAAAGCATAAAATTCACTAAAAGTTAAGTATATTTATGCAGATTATGTATCAAAATAATGGGCAGAGAAATGAGTTTTGTAGAAAAATACATTTAAGATTAGTTTCTTGAATTCATTTAACTGCTTCACAGGGCCAGTAAAATAAATCATTAAACTTACGATGATTGGCTTTTTTAATGGAGAATTTATAGGTAATTTAAGAATGCACTGGAAATATGGAGGAGTAACTGAATTATCTTCTTTAATATCCCATGTTGGAGTAAGTCGAGTAAATGTATCACTAGGAAGTTTGGCACAATATCTAAAAATTAAAATACATTTTTGTTTTAAACAAAAAAAAAACTTATTTTCGTGAAAAATTAGTATCTTTCCTTAGAATATAAAAGAATTTTAAATTTGATCTGCCACATTAATTGGATTTTTAAAAATAGTATACAGTTTATTAAAGCCTAAACAAAATGATGAAAGATAAGCAGATTAAAGAAAAATGCACGAGATATTACATTTTTGAAAAAATATTACTAAGCAGATATTTCTTAAAATTTAATGCTTTTTATTATGGATTTTTACTGCTTTTTACAGATATTAAAAAAACACTTAAACATAATTATTAAAGTAATTTATTAAATTTTTAATCACTTAAAATAACTTAATAATTTAATATAAAAAATAATACTAAACTATTTTTTCAATGTAAAATAATAAATATTGATATACAAGATATTTATTTCACAATTGTTATCATGTTAACATATTTTCAACTGGCAATAAAAATAGTCATTTCAAACATTTTCAAAAATTTAATAAAATATTTAGAATTCTTAATCTGAGAACTGATAAATATGCTAATAATCATAAAATCAGTAAATGAAGCAAGTAAAAAATCTGTTTCAAAATAAATTAAAATATTATAACAGAAAAATAAAGGAAGAAACACCTAACTCTTTTTTTTTCTCTCAAATTAAGAAATTTATATAAAATAAGCTGGCTTAATAGTTTAGAAAATGAAAGCATGACAACATAATATTATCCAAGAAACAAGATAAAAAAAATAGTTCTGCATAAATTTTTTAATGAAAGTAAATAGTAAATTCTAAATATTAATAAAACATATACAAAAATTTGTCATAAATATTGAAAACATATTGCATTATAGATAATAAACAATATCAAATGAGGATTCAGTCTTCTCAGGAATAGTTTGAAATGCTGAAGTTTAATCCTAGAATAAATAACATGGGGGATTTGGAGAGACTGGCAATTTTTGGGAGAGTGATAAAGTTTGCATCCAAGGCTTCATTATGTGAATTAGTACTAGTGCCAAGTGCAGCAAACATGTACATTAATGAGCAGGAATTGTTGAGTGATTATATGAATTATTCCAGTGTGCGCAATTCCTTTTGCAGTAAGCCTTGAAGATTACATTTTTATTTTTCAGTTTATTTTTAAATAGTTGTGAGTGTGAAATTATAATTTTCTCACAATTTAAAATTTAATAACATGTTATTCAGATGCTATGATTTTGTAAAATTGATTAATTTATAATTTATATGATTAAAAGTCATTTTTGAAATTGAATTTATATTTTGAAAGTTATTTTCAAAATTGATTTTCATTTTTGGTAGTTATTTTAGAAACAAATTTTAATTTGGAGAGTGAAGATAGTTGATTAGATAAGTACTCTTACTTTGTGTTATTCTATTTAATCTGCTATTTCATACAGTGAAATGTGTGTAATTTATTATGTAAGTTCAGAAATATTTAAGACATATTTCTTTTTCAATGATACTATTCAATTAATTAAAGATAAAATAATGTGCTTTTTTGAGATGGGCACCAGTGAATAGTTAATTGGAAACCCAAATTTTCACAAAAAGTTATGCAACAGTTTTTAATACCTGTTTGGTTTTGTTATATACTTATTTTTAAGCTTTTTATTTCTTTGGAGTAATTAAAAAAAATTATAAAATTGATTATGATTATATTTTATTGATTGATTGTGAATAAAAGTATTGACTTTTAGAAATTTATATTTCTTTCATAATACATAAATTTTGCAATCTGCAGTTAA
This sequence comes from Latrodectus elegans, assembly GCA_030067965.1. Classification (NCBI taxonomy): domain Eukaryota; kingdom Metazoa; phylum Arthropoda; class Arachnida; order Araneae; family Theridiidae; genus Latrodectus; species Latrodectus elegans. The sequence goes on from CM057815.1 coordinate 63,536,471, forward strand.
GTTTATAGCTTTAAGTTTTGTAGCAGTTCTTTAGTAAGTAAATGTAATAAAATACTGAAAATTGAAATATTTGAAATCAAAAATAGTACGATATTGCAGTATTCAAAATTGGAGATGAGTATGTGACCAAGATTTTGAAAACTGTAATTTTACTGTGAGCTGTTGTTCCTTTTGGATGAGTTTTTTTTTTTTTTTTTTTTTTTTTTAATTTCTCATTTGAAAATCTAGTAAGTTAGCTATTAAAGATATTTTGGAAAAATCACACAAACACATTACATAAACTAGAATTTTACTGAATAAAAAACAGGAACATTTGTAGCAAATTTTAACACATTAAAATGTTAATTGAAAAAAGTTACACTTTAAATAACAGAAAAATTGAATTGTTAAAATAACAGTAAGATACTGAGAAGTAAATATAACTTCTAAGCAAAGAAACCTATTGTCACAGTTCAGCTGCACAAAATTTGAAAACCTATAACTTTTTTTCTAAGTTTCTATAGCTTTTCAAATTTTGTGCAGCTGAACTGTGACAATAGGTTTAAGCTATAAGCAATTAAAGCTGTAAACAAATTCAAAATTGTGAATAAAATATTTTTCTGTTTTATTCACCATTTTGAATTTACAAAAAGTAAGTGTGTAAGGAGACTACTTACCTACTTCTAAAACTATTTTAATAATCTTATTTCTTTTTTTATATTTTAATTAAATAATGACTGTGATAAAAGATCTTATAAATAATATGTATATGAAAAATGTAAAAAGAAAAATAATAAAATTAAACCATCAATATTATTCTTAAATACATTATTAGTATGCCTTTTTGAGGAAAAACTTGAAAGCTGAAAAAGTAATAACTATTTAAGTAAGGGAAAATAAATACAATATTTAATTAATTTTAAGTCTTTAAAAATATACATATAAAAAACAGAAAATTAAATCTAAAACCTGAAAAAAACATAGAAATAACATCAAATCATAAAACTAATAATTTATGTAAATTTTTCTTCCAAGATAACATATTTGCTTTACTTTTATTAAAAATTAATGACATGAAACAGATTTTGATTTTCATAATAATATTTACCTATTTACAAGAGCTATTGCAGAAGAAAGAGTAACTTTAGGAGCACCATCTGTTTTTACTGGCATATATGGTTCAATTAAATCATCGATATTATTTTCAAGTATAGTTGCTTCCATATCCTTATCAGCTTTATGACATCTTTTTAACAGTACCTAAAATGTTATTTCAAAAAGTTAAAAATTTTTAAAAATGAATACACAGAATATAAATTTTAAATGTTTGATTATTAAGATGTTTATTCATCAAGAAACAAAATTGAATTTTTTAAAAACTTAATACAGGTTTCAGTTTCTCAAGAAAAGATTCTAGGAAGTTTAAAAAGTTTTCCAAGAGTCTTAAATCTTTGCAAATGATCGAGAATTCATATGATAAACAAATATTAATCGATTATTTTTAAAACACATTTATTTTTTAAAAGCACATACTTCTGAATCAAATTTTCAAATGATAGGGAAAATATTTGTAGGAATTATAATTATTTTTTTACTTAAATCACATATTTAAAATTGGTTATTGCAAAATAATTAAATAACTCTGAAATTAATAAAAACTATTTCATTTAAGTATTCAAAATTTTTTACAATAAATATTATATTCCACATAAATATGAATAGTTTGAGGATTTTTTAATTACTTTACACTGTTCCTATATACTAATTTAATGTGAATGTAACCAATATTGAACATTTTCTGTTTAATTCAGAATGTTCAAATAAAATTGGATGACAAATATGAAAAAGTATGCAAATACAATTATTGTTTACATAAAGTTATAGAGAAACCAAAATACTAATCCCCCCCCCCTCTGAAATCCTACCACTGTATGTTTTAACTTGGCAATTAATTTTCATTTCTCAAGATCTTTTAATTTCTCTTGCACAATCCATCATAGATTTTTCAAATTTATTCATCTTTTATCAAAGCATTTATTTTTTTAAGTAAGTTGAACTTCCTTAAGTAAAACTTTACAGTTCTAACTAACATTAAGTGAACTCTACAGTTCTATTCTCTTTTTTCAGATTTTGTTCATCTAACTATAATATCTGCCTGGAGCTTGTAATAAAACTGACTTTTAAGCAGAATATAGCTGACTTACAACTGTATTCTACTTATAGTTGGCTGTAATCTACTTATAGGTGACTATTAGTAGACTATAGATGATGCTGTGGTAGCCCGATGGTTAGGGCATCGGCCTTCCATCCAGAAAAGCAAGGTTCGATTCTTGATGACACCAAAGACCCACGAAGTACATACATGCTCATTAAATCTATTTAATCAAAAGTCCTGTGGTCGGTCATTGAGAAGCTACCATGCATGAAATGATCTGGAGAAAATCTCCTCCCCCTTCAAAACAATGTCAAAATTGAGGGAATGGATCTTCTGGTAGTGCCATCTATTGGAAGATTTGAAGGGCAAAGTTCTGCTTTCCTCTTGGTGGTGCTCAAATTAAGCAAAAGACGCTCCCTACTGACTTAAATTTGCATAACCAAGGTATAGCAAGCTTGGCTTGTTCAAGTTTCATAAGTAAAAACAACAACAGACTATAGATGACTTCTCTTGTTTCAGATACAATATTAATGACATATTTAATCATAATTGATTTTTTAAATTTCTTTTGATAATATGGTTTTTGCAGAAAATACACATTTTGCGATTTTTCTGTGAACACCAGTTGATTTACAATTAGAAAGAGTACAAAATCAAACTAAGTACTTCCATAAATGATAACAATTTTCTTTAATGGATAGTTCATTAAAATAAAATTGTATCCCATCTTTAGTATATAATCAAATAGTTATCAACATAATTTAGAATTCATACAGAAAACCCTTTTATATGGAAATAGGAAATTTAAAAGTCAAACTCATATTCTGATATATTAATTTTTAAGTTATATAGAAAATAACAAAAATATACTTCTGCATTTTATTCAAATTATTTTATTTATTTCTTATCGCATTTCAAAATTAAATTATGAAAGATTTTCAATAAAGATTTTAAAAATATCATATCAGCCACAAAATTTAAATTTGAAATCTTCCAATTTTCCTGATTTTTTTTACTCATTACATGAAACATACATTAACAATAGATGTAAGAGATTAATTTTCTTTAACAACATCGCATTTGGTGTTATGTTTGTCGTCCTAGATAACTTCAAGGGTTGAATTGACTGGGGTTTTAAGTTCAATGGATTTTAAATAACCAACTATTTATGTGTCCAAAGTAAAAATGAAAGACACTAAGAATTAAACTGACAGTTAGAACACTAATTATTCCCCTAGTAGCTGGAAAGCACCTAGAAGAAAAGCCAAATAAAAATTGTTTCATGGAAATGGCTGAAAGATGGGGGGGGGGATATGATGTAAAGATATAAGTGCAAATGCTTTTAAATTTGGTTTGTCTGTCAGTTTTTTCTGACATGAGAGGTTAATTTAATTTAACTTATAATTTACAGTGTATTTTTAGTTACTATATGTAATTAACCCAAAATGAGAAATGAACCCATGAACTGTTAAAATAATGGCTACTGAACAAATCATTCAGCAAACAGGTGCCTTTAGAGAATATTGCTTAATCAATAAAATGCATAATACCAAAATTGAACAGCTTTAATATAATTGTAATGAATTTATCAATGTAACTGATTATAATGTATCTGTAACACATAATAATTCTGAATGTATATATACACACAAACACACACACATATGTATACATATACACAGCTAAAAGAAAATTAATTTAAGGTTCAGGACTTAATAAAAATAAGAAAATATTTTTATTTCTTAAAATAATTAATATAAATGATTAAAATTTTGGTAATTTTCCATTTAGGGGGGGGGCATAAAATAATACCCAATAAAACTGCCAGCAAATTCAAAATACTGCCAATCTTAAATTCAAAATTCTCTATATATAATGAAATAATAATCCTCAGTATACATATATAGAAATTTCTTTTTTCCGTGAATGAGTGTAAATGTTTGAGCTTTCATGTTTCTGGATTGTTGTTATCGATTTTTGCTGCTTATCATTTCATATCTGTGTTTGTGCTATTTCTTTCTTCCTCTTGTTACAGATTTCAAATTTACAATTGCAGGATGCTGCAGTGGATTTATATGAAACAAGAGAATTTTTTATGAATAAAAATATTTTGTTGTTTATTTTTTGGCTTGGTGATTTGAAGAAAATGGCTTCTTTCATAACCCCCAAAACAGAAAGGTGCCAAATATTTTTGAAAAAACAAACTCAAAAATTACAATTTTCATGCATAAATATTTTTATAGATATTAAAGCAAAATATTTTCATGAATTAAAGTTAAATCATTAGCCTTACTTCTTCAGATGTTTTGTAATCTGAAAGTGCATCTTTGAAGTCTTCTTTTTCAGTTGATTTAACCATTAAAATATAAGATGAGTCATTAACTCTTGCTCTACTCTTAGATTGCACATAAGCACGAAAATTTTCTGGCAAATCAAATCGAATGACAAGATTACACTTAGGAATGTCCATACCTTCTTCTATAACAGAAGTAGCAAAAACAAGATTATAAACTTTAGTTCTAAATTTTTGTAAGACCTCTTCTTGTTTTTGATAGTTCATTTGAGCCCTTTTCATACCACAAGTATTTTTACCATGTCCAATAATATAGCTAGGAGATAGAAAATTAAAATCAGAATAATTTTCTTTAACTTTTATAAGCCATTCACTAAGGAGATAAGCAACCATGCGATGTTGTACAAAAACTAAACAACATAACGATTTACTGTCATCAAATAAGTTACTTTGCTTGGTTTTCCGTCTAAAAGTGCTACGTTTCCCAGCAAAAGTATCAGATGGAGAACTATTTACTGTATTTTCTGGTGATGCTTGATTATTACAAGATGATTTAAGGTCTTGCTTGGAATTAGAAATTGGAGAATCTGTCATAACATTGGAATCACTTGGTACATTTTCAACTATGGCAGAAATATCATTCTCATAATTAACAGAATTGTCACAAACAGTTTGTGGTTTATATGGCTTTAAAATTTCAAGCAATCTCTTTAACTTTGGAGGAATATATTCAATTAGATTTGAAATTAAATCTTTCTTGAATAAAAAACTTTCAATTTCTTTTTCAACAATTAACAATGTAGTCCTAGTTACAAGAAGAAATGTTTTATGAGTATGTGAATGCAAATTTTCTAGAGTGAGATCAATTTCTTCAATAAACAATAAAATAGCTTTCTTGGCACACCAAAAACCTAAAGATGAAATTACATAAGATAATTCAATTAAATACATTCTTGGTTGACAGCAAGGATCAGGTAAATGATCATCCTCATCATATGTAATATTTACTGAGCTAAGAAATAAAACAGCATCTTCAATTTTCTTCATAATAGAAATTAAAACAGGTTCACTGTCAGAATATGGTCTATACAGAGCTATGAACTCATTTGGTTTTGAACCATATTTACTTAAAGATGTTAATTCACTAGCAGTTTCAACAGTTGAATTTAAAGTTTTTTCAAGAATTTTTATTTGATGTTCTATCTTTGATGGTTTACATTTATTACTTACTAATGATGCACTAAGACCCAAAATCCGCGGAAGGCTTACATTCTCATATGATTGAAAATGTTTCAGAATTTCATGGTATGGATGGTTTTTCACAGCTTTATAGCATTCATCAAAAATTATAATATTTACAGATGAGAGAGGTAAAATTTCTTGTTTAAGAATAATTTCAAAAATTTCTGGTATCATCACAATAACTTGATTTTTATCAATTTCTTTAATCCAATTTTCTTTTGTCCATTCTTCAAAACTACTTCCAAAATATTGTCCAACTTGCAAATCTGTACAATCTTTGATAAACTTTGCTTGCTGAATGACTAGTGGTACTAAATAAAACAGAAAAAAAATCTAATAAATTATATTACAAAACAAATTTATAAAATGCAGATATAAATAAAATTATGTATATATTTATTTAAATTTATAAGTTGCATAGAAATTAAATGTATTTTCATGACTTTCAAAATTATAAAATATTCAGATTAGTAAATCAAATATTACAAGCAAAGAGAACAAAACTTAGACAAAGAAATGTAAAAAAAGACAACAATAATTTCTAAAACAGCTATAAATGACCTGAATAACTGTTGAAAATTTAATTTGAATGAGTAATCCATTACTGATCTTAATCAAAAATGATTACATTTAAAATTGAGACTTAATTTCTTTCATAAATTAATGTACTATCATAAGTAATTTTTAATAAAAATTAGAGCATTATTTCAAAGAAAATAAAAATATTAATTTATTTCTTTAGTACTAAAAACTACATGTTTTTTGTACTAAAGAAATAAATTAATATTTTTATTAACTAGTCATTATTTATGGAAAAAGAATAATCTTTTAATTACAAAAAATAATGTTTTAATTATTTATTGAAAAATATTGATGTCTTTCATAAAGATTAGCTTTATATGACACAATCTCTATAGTAAAATATTGGATAATTAGTTCAATTTTAAATTTAAATTATTTAGGTTTGGTTTGTTTGTCATTCAATTTTTTTTTTTTTTTTTTTTTTTTTTTTTATGCACATGAGGGCTAGTGAGACCAGAACATACAGTTTGAAATGGTTTCTGAGCCTCTACAAACATCAAAGCCCAAAGTGGTTGGTTTATTTGTTGTGCAACGGTCCTCTTTTGAACATGAAGGCTAATTAGGCCTGAACTTACAATTTAAATTGGATTCCAAACTACAACAAACATCCATGTCCAAAGTGGGATTCAAACCAAGGAACTGTTGAACAAGAACTAATTCACTACCAGCTCAGTGATCAGATATATGGAGGAGGGTATAATATGAAAATTGTAGCTGAAGTTCAGAATCACTAAGTGCTGTTTCATGTGCTTGGAGCTTTCTAAACCATTGCTACACATGTTACAAGGGTTGATAGTGACCTCCCAAGGAAACAACAATAGAGTATGATGAATATATTGTCTCATAGGCTAAAAGAGCCTGATATATATACATTCAAGTCAGCATGTATTATTCCTCAGCAACTGCATAGTACTGGGAAGAGGATTATATAAGGAAGATATGATCTATTTGGTTATATATTTGAAGTAGATTGGGAATATACATTTTCAATTACATATTCATAAAATTTTGTTCTATTATAAATTTTAAACATTTCTATAAAAAATTAAATTATGAGGAGAAAAATCATTTTAACCATACACAAATATATATATATATCCTCAAAAAAATCCTTATTTTTGATTCTATGAGTTATTATGTAAATTTGAATTAAAAAATATATAATATTGTACAACAAGTGATTTTTAATCAGGTAGAGTTCACTTAACTTCACTAACAAAGCATAAGCATAAGAAAATTTTAATTCATTAGATTTTCAAATTGATAATTTTTGAAATTTAAATTTTTTTTAAATTAGCCCAATAAAATTTTTTATAAATCTTGTGTTACCAATATTGATTTTAAATTTTATATCGACTTGTTAGTAAATAATTATTTATCAATAAATTTTTTTCAGTAGTTTCTACAGTTTGTTATTCCTTTCACGCATCCAAGATTAAAAGAATGTAAGCTTTAAAACACAATAAATATTCATTTTTTATTATTTTAATTATGATTTTACTTCCTAAATTAAAAATATTACCAGGATATAAACTTTTAAAATTAATATTATTGCAGAAAATATTAGTCTGCAATCAAGTAAAAGAAAATTACCTACTAAAATAAAAATAAATTATTGTAATTTTTAAATCATTCAATTATTGTCACAAAAATTATAAATATAAGCAGTAGAAAATATAAGATGTAAATTATATAATTACATGAGCAAAACTTGTATGGAAAACAATATGCAAAATCTGTATGTGAAAAATTTAATTTGGAAATTATTCCAATACTAAATTTTTCACATCTTCAAATTAATTAAAAATGAGAGCAGATTTGATAGATTTCATTAAATTTTTTAAACTCTATCATATATACTCTATCATAATATATTGACTGACTCTATAATAATATATCTAAGTATTAGTCATTATTCCAAATCAGCATTTATCAAAAAAACATTTTGCTTTATTTGATCATAATTTAACTATGAAAATTTTTTATTATTTATAAGTCTTAAGATTTCTCATTAGTTAAAACAATAACAAAAATTTATTTAACATAATGCAGCTGAAAACTGTCCTCCAATATTTCTATCTTTGCGATCTAGAGGAACTTTTCACAGATAATGGAACATCTTAGTATAAAGCAAGGAAAAAAAAAAACCCAAAATACTGCACCAAGAACCAACTTCAAATATGCATGCAAGAAAAAGAAATGCAACACCAGTGTTCCTCAGCACACTAAAATTTCCAATCGAAAATAGAATCTTACTTTAAAAAAAAGAGAGTAATCTCCAATCCCAACATTTGGCCAACAGTTTTTCTATGATTAGTTTAATCAAAATAAAATTCAATGATAAGGCAAAACTAACAGTAAGAAAATTGGTAAACTCTTATAAGTTAGTATTAGTTTGGCACAAATTTGCAAGTTCCACAACAGCACAGCTATCCTACCAATCAAAATTATGTCACTTCAAGCAGTATTCAGTTTTCAAAATCCTGGATGTATTTAAACTTAAGCTTGAATATTCAATTTTCATGCTACTTTCAATTTCAACTATTGAAATTTTGAACATTATAATTACTTACTACAGAAATATTATGAAACAAATATAAAATAACTAGAAAAATCAATACTACTATTCCTATTTGGCTAATAAATTACACATAATCAATTTTTAGGATTATTTTCTTTCAATTATTCTAAAACAGGCACTTAACTAATATATTTATAATATACAGTAGGTATTAACAGCACTATAAATAGAAATCAATATAACAAAAAGTGTGCCCACCTAAAATAAAATCAGCATAAACACAATCTAAACGAGAATCAACCAAGAAATAAAGATAAAACAATAACGTAAATATATACTCTTAAGAAATACTTGAGTTTTAATTAACAGAACGATGGCAGCCACTTTAAATATTAGTATAAATGCAATCTAGACAAGAGACAACTGTACAATAAAGCTAAATTATTAAAAATTGAAGTTGACGAAAGTGTGGCAAATTTTTCCAATTTTCGCAGAAAGCATTGCATTTTTCTCACCAACTCAAAATACATCACTTCAATTCGTCTACAAAATCTCAATCACCCATAAACTGGAATTTTGAATATCGCAATCAAATACAATTTTCAATTTCAAATATTAAAAATTATGAATACTTATTATAATTGCTAACTACAGAAATATTCATAATAAATATTCATAATAATTCCTTTGATTATTTTCTTTTAATTAATCAAAAGAATACAAACACATCAGAAATACACAGTACATAATGATACCAAGCATTTACTAACTGCACTATAAATCTAAATAACATAAAGATACATTTTAGGAAAATTTGGATTTCAATTAACCAGGAAGTAGTGTCCACTTTAAAAAAATCACCAGTATAGTAGCAATCAAATATGGGATACAACTTGGCAATAAAACTAAATCAATAATGAAAGAAACAAGCATTTTTATGAAAACTTCAATTTCTAATTAGCCAGCATTACAATTCAAATAAACCCAAACACATGTGTCAATTATTTCTACACAAAACATTTAATAAATTATAACTTACAACATCAATTTTAACTAAATAACACATACAATAAAAATATTCCCCAAATCCTGACCTGAAAGATAATTTTAAAAACAAATTAAAAAATGTAAACATAATTTAACATTTCCTCTTTTTCACTTCCTGCATACAAATACTAAAATTCAAACACTTAACAACAAAATATAATCTTAAATCGTTACATTTAAATTTGCGATACTTTCCAAACAAAGTATAACATTAAACACTTAACTTTCAAAAATAAATGAAGAAAATAAAACACTTTTAAAAAACTTCAAGTGTTATAAAAGCTCCAAGCAAATTTCCTGCATGCATCATCATTATATGATGAACGTAAAAAAGAATCTCAAGAATCCATTTTGGTACAGTAAAATACTAATTTGGTGCTTAGGCACCCAAACTGACTCATTGGATTTGGAAAATATTTCAATAATTTTGAAATATCTTCTTTTCAGTTTACGTTAAAATTATAAATGGAGATTAATACAAATTCTACAAATAAATTTTCTTTTCTTTTAGTCAGCAAGTTCAACCATTCAAATAATATTATTTCTTTTTAAATAATTACTATGTTTACAAAATAAATTAAAATTTATGTCAAATCATTTATCTGATTTTTAACATTGAATATTAATATTAATAACTATTTTGAAAGCTGTAACTATCAAATATGAAACTTTTAAAAAATATTTTTTAAATATATTATTTTTTTGCTTTTATAAAAAATAGTATTTGAAAAAGAAGCTGGGAAACACTTTTGCATTTATGTGCGTACAACTGAAAACTATAATATTCCACCATATGTGACGTCGGATTACTACTTTACAGGAGATTAAAAAAATGATAAGGATACAGCAGAAGTAATAACACAAAAAATCCATTAAGTTTCAATTCTGACAGAATGTAAATATGTTGAGAAAAGAAATTCACAAGAATAAATTACTCATGTTTGTTACTTTTAAAGCAGCATTTTTTTTTTAGAATATTTATAATAGTAATAAAATAAAAGTGTCAAATACCTGTTGGAGATAAGAATACAGTTCGTTTCCCTCCATTAGAAAAAAAATTCCGTATCTGATGTGAAAATTCCTTTATTAACATTACGGCAATAAATGTTTTTCCAATTCCAGTACCTAGACATATTATTGTATTTTTTTTCCGAGCCGAATCAAGAAGTTCAACCTAAAAGAAGAAAGCATAAACAAAGTTTTATTTAAGAAAGTATTATTCCTTAAATTATTTTCGATGAAAATAGAATACAATGTTGCCAATTTAATAAATACTGTAAAATTTTTATAATTTTGAATGTTAATAAATTCTGTTAAAAATAAAAGTTTACAGAATGATTTAAATTATGCATAAATGCAAACTTCTTAAAACAAGCTTTAAAAAATTTTAAAATAATTTACTTTGAATAATTTAATTTCTGTACAAACCCCAATTATGTATTTAAAATTGAAATTTGTATTCAAATTTCAATATTTGCATAAGTAAACTTCTAATACATATTTAAAACTTCACTTGAACATAGATTACAATAAGTCAGGATTTTAAAAAATTCGATATCCATTATGTGAATAATAAACAAAAACTAAATATATTATACAAGAAGTTACAAATACTTTTCCATTATGCATCTGTATGATAATCGCCATAGCAGGAGAGAAAAGATAAATTCGCAAATATTCCATATATAAAAGTCATATATATAAAGTAAATATTCCATTTGCATGCCTCATGTATTACTTAAAAAGATTTACAGTTTAGAAACTACTAAAAAATATGAACATATTATATTTACTTTTATAATCTAAATGATTATCACTTATTGCCAAAACTTATTTAAACACCAATGTTTATTTCTGATGAAAACTGTTTAGCAATTACATCAGTGATCAACTGCATGTATATGTATAATGTAAAGACTAAGTATAATGTAATACTACTTTTTTTCAGTAAAACATAATTAAATTTTGCTGGATTTGGTTGTTTTTCACCATTGGTGAATTATAACCATAATGCTCCTTTTAACAGACAAAATTTTCACCAAGCAATCTTTTTACACCAATTAACTTTAGCTTTGTGTAGTATTTAGCTTGTTTATCACTTTTTAGTCAATTTTTGCACAAAAAATCCAACTGGTATTTATTATATTTAAAAAATTTAGCCAATAAAATCATCTTATCTAAGTAATATTATTTTCGCTTTTCCATAAAAAAACATGTTATTCCTTTAGGATCATAAGTGGAAGTACAATAGAAAAGTACAATTTTAAATCAACTACCTGATTGGTAATGTTACCTGATATTCTTTAGGAATAAATGTTTTTGAACCAATGCTCTCTAAAATATGATAACGGCGAAGTTTAGGTGGTTTGAAAGTATGAGTGCTCATCTGAAATCAATAAAATATAAATTTAGAAAAATTACACAGAAAAATTCTTTATAAAGAACTATTCTTTTCTCAAACATAGATAAAAATATTTTTCTTAAAAAGCTAAAAATAAAATTAATGGACTATACTAATTAAAATTTTAATAGACATGCATACAGATCTTATGTAGATACTATACAATGTCACGAAAAGCTACAAACTTTAATCCGTTTTTTATTTTATTTTATTTATTTTTCAAAATATGAGGAGGAAAATAGAATTGTTATCTAACTTGTGCTATCAGTTAAACAAATAGTTAAAATTTTTATCTTATATTTCAATTTTTTTAATTATAAATTTAGAACTTGCAAGTGATAAAAATAAGAAATATAAAAAAATGCTTGAATTTAATAATGAATATAAAATGTGAATCTAATAAATAAACTGCAACATTAAGCAAAATATATTTTTAAGAAATGTTTAGCACGAAAATGTCTAGGTACAAGAAAAACAAACATTATAGAGGATTAATTAAGAGAAACTTGATAAAGTTTAGTAAATGTAAATTTCTTTTCATAAATACTGAGTCCTCATTCAAAAGAAGCTATTTTCTTTCTCATTAGAGATTAAGGAATTGGAAAAACAACAAAACAAGTTTTAAAGCAAATTGTTAATAACAAGAATGCATAGTTTAAAAGATAAAAAACAACAATAAATATCTAATATAAAACAACAGCAATGCGATTAATTTTTCTTAACATTGATGAACAAACTGAGGGTAGAATGAGAAATTTTTTTCAAATTCTCTAAAATCCATCTTACTCTTATAATGAATTTGCAGACTACATTTCAAATTAAATATTTAACAATATCAAAATAAAATATAATGAAAATTCTTTCCTAAGAAAACTGAACATATTTAAAAACTAATAATAAAAATAAAATGCAATTTTTTATATAACATATAATTTTGATATGAAGATAAAAAAAATTCAATAGCTGCATATAATTATAACAAGTTACTACATAAGTATTCTATTAATAAATTAAAAAATATATATATTCCATTCAACAGATAATATAAGCATTATTCTAAAGAAATATTTGGAAAGCAAACAGTTCTGCATAATCTTTGTAAAGAAAAATTGTTATTACCATTTGCCTTTATTTATCCCGTAAATTAAGATTAAATTTCAAAATTATTTGTAACTTTAAAAAAGTTTATAAAATGAAGAAAGGATAAAATTTCAGCACTAAAATAATATTCCCTCAATATCTTTTTCTGTAAAACGTAGCATGAATTGGAGACATTATAAAAATTATTTCTAAAAAAGTTTCATAATATTGCAGTCATTTCTCAGTATAAAAATTCATAACTAAAGTACAAATAATTGCCTTGTGTTTTTATAAATGGATACATATTAGTTAACTACAAAATTTTAAGGAATTTAATTTTTCAACATCGATTAAAATATTTACAAATAAAATTATGAAATTCAAAAAACAGTTAAAAGCACATACATAAAATAACAATTTACCGGATGTTTTTAAAAAAATTTTCTATTTTTCCATATCAGTTAAAGTAAACATTTAAAGTGAAACTAAGAGATACATTCAAAACAGTCTACATAATACGATCATATAATGAAAAATTAGATTCAAAGCAACAAATTTTTAACAAAACACAAAAATTTAGGAACAAATTAAACACAAAAACCAAAACATTATTCCCAATTTCCTAGTTTATAAGTAGAAAATGTAAATTACTTTTTAATTTAACCAGCAAGAAATTGAAGATAGGATAAATGCTAATCAATAAAACAACAGTAAATTATACTCTAAGCTTGTGTAAATCAGGGATCAAGACTTACTTTAACATCAATGTTATTTAACAATACAAATAAAACTTAAGAAGGAAGACTTCAAATTTTGACATAAATTATTTCTTTAATAACATTTACTTAAGGCTACATTTCACGAATATTCTGGCATTTAATACTATTGACGCAAGGAAAATTTTTAGATTCTAATATGTTCCCAACATGTAATTTTATTTAAATATTATTTAAAAGTTAATGAAATACAATCTAATAATGCTCATTACTTATTTAAATAAATAAGTTCTAATTACAACAAATTAATTAAAATTTCAAGCTTAACATTATAAAAAAATTAATAACATGAAACTCTTATGATTAAGGTTTTAAAATGAAAACGCCGTGAAAGACAACTTTGATTTGTTTGTTATGCTTCCATTTTAACATTTATGCCGACTAGAAATCGTTTTACAAAACCAACCACATCAAAATTTGAATCCCGATAAAGTGACGGGAGTAGCAGCTGAGTTGGTAAAACTTTCTAAGTTTTTACACCACTCTAGCGAAGAAATATTGGAATGATCATTATAAAAATAGACTTTTTTACCTATCAACATTGTTCCAACATCACTATTTTAAAAAATAAATTTACTATTTCGTTTCATACAATGTATAAAAATCTATCTTTTCTACATTAATTTCTATAAATGATATTATTTTGTAATTATCTTTTCTAGATTCTGACAATATGAATTATTAAAATGTATTAACATTCCAGAAATGATAATTTTCTTTCAAAGGTATTCATTATATTGATTTTAGATTTGCATTACATTTGACACGACATCTAAGGTAGTAGCATATTCCCTCATCATCCATTTAAACTGGAATTCAATCCGAATTTTTTATGAAAGAAGGGGAAAAATTCAAATTATAGGAATATTGTAAGAACAAATTACATAATAAAAGTTTCGCTTTTCATTTTATTCCACTAATATGTTCCTTAAGTTGTAATCTCCAAATTTTTCCGATAACTCAACCTTTTTATCAACATTGTTCTAATTCTGGCTTTGAAAGAACGTATACGTGAACATTAAATTTGCGAATTTTACTATACAGTCAAATATGAATTATTTAGATATGATGACGTTTACAGTTACATTTCATTTTTTATAAAATAGGTGAAAAATTGTAAATTGATGTTATCTTTTAAATTTATAATTTTATTTTAATTACTATAAGAAAAATCATTAACATAAAGATTTCATTAAGAAAAAAATAAGCATTATTAAATGTTCCTATGCAGGAGTTTCTTTTTAAGAAAAATTCTAATTTGCATTATTACTACCCAAGAAATTTGTTTATATGTGAAATAATCTCCTTGTGTGAAAAGGGAAACATGAGAAAGAATAATTAGAAGCGATAAACCCTTGTTTTATATTGTATTTAGTATTCTATTGTATTTAGTGTAAACTTTCCTGTGTATTTTTGTTGATTCTCAATATGAGTTTAAAACAAAATTAAGCGTTTCTTCTAAATTAAAATAATAATTTGAATCATCAAGATTTTTACCAAATTGAAGTCTATTTACCTTTTGTAAATTTCAGCAACTGTTTTATTTCAAAAAAATTATAAAAGTGATCTCTCGAGAGGCTTTTTAATGAAATTTAAATAATAAAAAATAAATGCAGCTGACACACTTGCTTTCACTAACCTCTAATTTAAGAATACTCACGATTCTACGAATAAATGGCTATAGTCTTCATGGTCTCATAAACCCAATAATAATTTTAAATAAATACTTTCACTTTGAAAAGTAGAAGACAGCTGAGGACGGAAAACATGTGGGTCGTTTATTTGTTCTTTAAATGTTCCATCAGATTTTAGAGACCCACTAAAATTAAATACATAAATAGATATGTTTTTTTTTTTTTTTAATTTTTACTCATGTACGATTCTAATTTCTTTTTTGTTTATTTCTGCATGCTAATTCATCAAGGTATACTGCCTGCGAATTACAGCAAGGATTACTACCCAAGAAAAATCGCAACTCATCTTTATTTTCAATTTTTCTCTAGAGAGAAAACATATAATTTCATCCTCGTGGGTCCGATGACGTCATAACCTCTTTTTTTCAAACTTATTTTTACTATTTTTTTTTTATTCGAAAGGAAACTCTTTGTATTAAGATGCTAAAAACATAGTATAAAAATATGGCATACTCCCCTTACATAAATGCAATGAAGATAATGGTAAAAATAAATAAATTCCAAGGAATAGTTGTGTGAAGCTAAGTAAATTGTAACACAATAAGACTTAAGGCATTGGAATAACGTTCTTAAAATAGACAAATTTTTAAATAAAATAGAAATTTTCATGATAAGTAAAAGTTAATATAAATGTTAGAAAAAAACAATCTTACAAATTAGTAGCTTTTTTCAAATCAGCATTTAATGTAAATGCAAAACATAACTTTATGGAATTATATGAATAAATCAAATGGTCATCAATGAAACTGATATTATAATCAAACTAATATTATAATATTATAAAATGTAATACAGTTATATTACGTACATAATTACATAGGTAATAATTAAAAAAAATTACTGTTATTAAATATAGCTTCATATGTTTGGTAAGTTTTTTCAGAGTAATTTATAAATCAGAATGAAACTTCTAAAGCAATACTAAAATTAGTAACAGTTTGAATACTAAATAAGCTTTATTAATTTATTATTCTTTATTAAACAGAAGTCACACGCACAATTCAAAGTTCAAATAGAACAAGATGGAAATAAACTTAAATTTATGCCATTCACCAAGCAGTTACAAATTGAAAGTACTTAGTAACATTCTTGAAACAATTACTAATTAGTGTCCGATATAAATAATTTTAAATAAATCAATAAAAAAAATTTTTTTTTTAATATAGTACTTTGATTGGGTGAAAAATTGATATAAATGTTAAATATGATGGATCTAGATTATATTCATGAGCTCTGTAATATGTAAAGTCAGAGTTCAATAAATGTGACATTAATGTAAAATAAAATAAGCACTTTAGCATTTTTCAAGTAGAAACATTAGAAAGGGTATTTAATGTTATGTTATTAAAGAGAAATGTAAAATTATCGTTATAATCATACCTTTAATAAAGCCTTAATTTTTAAATAAGTTATATTAATGTATCTCTAGGCATATTATCACTCATGCTGTTATAGAAAAATTTAATATAATTTTAAACAGAAATCATTGTTACACAGGCTGCTAATTTCAGATGAAAATATATATTCATCTTCAATGTTTATAATTTTAAATATGAATAATAATTAAAAAATTACATAAATACACTACTTTAATATTTTCATACTTCAGAAAGTAATTCACTAATTAGAAGAAAGTTTGAATAATTATTAAACTGTTGTAAAAATACTGTTTCTGTTCTGTGTGTGATAAAGATGCAAATAATGTTTTACGAAATGTTATGGATTTTATTTACTTTGAAACTGTAAAACACAATTCTAGAAAGATATTCCAAAGAGTTACTGCTAAATCAGTATAATGATAATGGCCTCTTGAGGACTTATAATATTAAAAAGGGAAAAACACAGGTCCTTTGTATTTGAAAGTGAATAATGTAAGTTATATCAAACATTATTTTGCCAAAGTAGCGAAAAAAATATTCTTAATAAATAAAATATAAAAATTTTAAAAAATCATGGTAAACAATATACAAAAACTATAATGATCTATAACTAATTAATGACATAAATGTTATTCATTTTTTGGCATCATAAGTAATAAAAAATACTAAATTTCAAGGGCATATTTAGAATACCATGAATTTAAATCACAACAATAATTCTTTTCGAATGATATTTTGTAAAGACACATAAGAAATTTATATGTGATTAAATCAACATAGGTAAATATTTGTGCAGCCTAATTATTGTTGTTTTTTAATACATAACAATAACATTGGATTTTGGAGTAGTTTCATAGTTCATAATATACAGAACAAGAGCAAAGGAAAAATAAAAATTAATTTTGATTTCGATTATAATTTAAGTTTAAACAGAAAACACATTTTCATGGTAATCAAATTTTGTTATGAAAAACACAAGAAAAATCAAACTTACAAACACAGACTTTTTTTTAAAACATCCTTGATAAAGAAAGAAATTAAAGGTTTGTTGATAAACAAAAGAATAAAACCGTAACGATTAAAATTCAAGAATCGAAGAAATTAATAATATTTAATCTCAATTAGTAAGTAAATTCTTACTAAACAAAAATACAATCAAACAGCTTAGAAAAATTAGCCATATTAAATTTAACTTGTTATAGTATATTTTTTCAAAATTTTGACTACCTTTATAGGGCCAATAGTGGTTTATCATGGCATACTCGGGAAAACTTGGCAACGCCAATCACTCCAATATTGGTTTATCGTGGCATTTTCTACATTGGGGAAACCTTGGTGCCCATGATAAGACCAGTCTTGGTTCATCTTAGCATACCTAATATTGGGAAAAACGTTGCTCCTGTTATCGGTCCATTATTGGGCTTATCTTGGCATGCTGTATATTGGGAAAACTTGACGCCTATCATTGGTCTATTATTGTTGTCATCTTGGCAAGTTTGTCAATATTGGGCCAGGTTAATGCTACTTGGGAAGGAATATGATTAAATGATTCAAAAAATATTGAATGAAATATAAAAGAACTTTCAGATATAAAACTAGAAGAAAATGACAAAGTTCTTTTAGTGTCAACAAAACAAGCAAGAGAATGGCCCACAAAATTATGAACTTCTTTTTGAAAAGCAGAAGTAAAATGCTTTCTTACATTAAATAAAATAGAAAAGGAGTTTTTAAAAATATCGTTTCAAACACAAAAAGTATTTTATTACTTACTTTTCTTTTTCATCAATAAAATGAAATTTAAGAATGGATTTTAGTTTGCATGTGTTTCCTATATAGATAAATTTTTCTAATATTATTTAAATGCTATTATATAATCAGCTTCGTAAAAATTTGATTTTATGATTCAACATGCATTTTTTTTTTTATCAATTTTAGAAATTTTCGATTTTAAAACTATTTTACCAGTTCCTACGAATTCGTAATAGTAAATGTTGCTATTATATAATCAGCTTCGTAAAAATTTGATTTTATGATTCAACATGCATTTTTTTTTTATCAATTTTAGAAATTTTCGATTTTAAAACTATTTTACCAGTTCCTACGAGTTCGTAATAGTAAATGTCTAGTTGTGTGCACTCAGAATCTACCATTATAAGTGTTAAAACTTTTTGCAGGTTAGTTAAATATATTAAATTTTTTTAACAAAAGGAACATAAGTTATGCAGGGATTTATAACAAGGCATATTGTTTCTGTTCCTCTCCAATCACAACTGGTATGGAAAAAAGAAAAATTTAATCTAGAGAAATCGACGGATACAGGAGTGTAGAAAATTTGCGGTATATATTACAACCTGGGTTAGAAAGATCTTCTAGATAAGACCATTTGGCACCCGAAAAAGAGAAACTTCAGTGGCTCAACTGTTTGGAAACAGATTTAAGAATTTTAAAAATAATTATATGGATCTCCATGGCCAAGAATATAAGAGCTTGGAATTCGATTCTAAGGAAACTAAGAGCCCTTCCTGGACTGTCTGGCCATTGAAGAAGAAGAAGTATTATGTGGTTTAAATATGCAAGATATTATAAAGATGAAGAAAATAAATGTATGGTCATTTACCTCACCTACAAGGTTAAGCAGCACATAATATTTTCATAATTTAATACTGCAAAATATTTAATAATTTTAGATACAATCATGTCTATGTAAAGAAAATAACTTTTGAAGTGTCAAGGACAGAATGTTAACAGGAAAGAAAAGAGAAATCTTCAATAAGCCTCAATATGTCAGTTTTCTTAGTTACCTAATAATTTTGACATCTAAATTATTCCTTCTTCAGAAGTTAAAATTCAAGCTTAAGCTTGAAAAGAAAACTCTGCAAAAACTACATGATTTTATAATGAAAATTTTGAAAATACTAATTTCATTGAAGAAACATGTTTATTGACGTTATTTTGTGAACAGCCGATCAGCCAAAGACTGTTAATAAAACATTTTAATATTCATCGAGTAAATTCGGAATTACTTTTCTTAGTCAACAGGTCGTATTCAAGTATCACATGGGAAGAAACTCAAAAATTTTAAAGCACCTAGCCAATAGGTGCGCATGCAAAAAATAGAACAACATACATATCCATTGTCCAACAGTGTCCGGGATCAAGCCCAAGACCTTGTGTTTCTATGAACTGTTTCAACTACTAATCCACTGTGAACCTAGAATTATAGTAAATCACATCAGATTACCATATTATTTAAAATATTTTCATGTATTTTCTTATTTGCATTCAGAGACACGTAAGCAAAGCTCTTTAAGGTTTGAATAAATTAAAATTTCATACCCGTAATTTGTAAAAAATCTAACTACATTTTAGACTTAAGGTTAGGAAAATGCTTCTTAGTTTCAATAATAAATATTAAATTTTTGAAGCTTCTATTCAGAAATTTTAGTTTTCATACAATATTCTAGAGAAAGCTGTGAAATGACCATGAAGACATGGTTCAATTGTAACTGCTCCACAAAAGACTGAGAAATGAATGAGCTGTTTTGTTACGAGAGAAATAGCTGTCTTGTTACTCTGAGAAATAGAGATTTATGGTCAAATATGATTCTTGATAAGTTAAGAATATTTTTCGTTAAAACTAGTCCTGTATAACTGAAAGCAATTTTTGCTCTGAATATTAAATAACAGAGTATTTTTAACAACGTACTATTTAAAAAAATGTGGGAAGTACTGAAATCCAGTTTCAAAGTTGGTTAATTTCCTGAAAAACCCATGACTCAATATTTTGTTTCTGTTGTACACTATTTTTCAAAAGAAGAGAATTAACTTACAGGATTTGTTAATGGATATAATTACTAGATAAAGTTGTTAACATAATTTAAAATCATCAGCATTATACAAGTCACTTAAATTCTTTTATGGTTTGAATCTTTTATGGTACAAATCAAGTCAATATAAATAAGGAAATAAAATAATTTATATAACTATTTCAAAAAATTGTAATCATGACTCTCTTTAAAATATATAGTCTTGTACTTCAAAAAATCTGAGAAATAATAGGAACATCTAACAATGAAAATTTTTTTAAACGTAATTGAATCATTAAATGAATATAGTAACATGCACTTATGGATCACATAAATAAAATTAAATTAAATTTTAAAAAATGATGGGGATTACTTTAGCACATAATTCACAAAAACAAATTATTTCTGCTATATTAAATGAAGCCTATTACAAAATTAAAGACAATATCAAAACAATTACATTCTATCCATATAAATTGAATTTCTAAGATATTTTTGATAAAAAAAAGTTTTAATCATCATTGTGTAAATTTTAAAGAAAAAAAAAAGAAAACTATAAATGTGAGTCATTTATAAGGTTAATTGAAGTAGAGATAGCGCCAAACAACGAAGAGATAGCTGGACCTGGTAGAGAAAAACCCTTGTACTACACGCAGCTTATATTTCAGGATTTCCAAATTTGACCATCTGGTAGATCCTATACACTAAAGACATTTACCTCAATCAAATTCTGACCTGCATTTACTGGACGACGGATTTTTACTCCGTGATTGACCTTTGTAAGTAGTATTAGATGCGCACAAAAGATCACCGTTACCAAACTACCATTTTAATCATCAATAAGGCGATTTCACGTCGAAGGAAAAGCTCAGTTTGCATAACATTCATGTGTTGTCATGTAGAACTCCCGTGTAACAAGAACCAATGCAGATCACAAATGTATTCCAGTAAATATATGAACCGGCATAGTAGCAGACTTCTTCTTTCAACCATACTTGTTGTTCCTTGGTTTGACAAGGGAAAAATACCTGTTCCTTTTTTAATAAATATTACTGTAGCTGTTAGACAAAGCATACGCATTCATTGCTATATGTGTTCTCAGTATTTAATGGGTGAGGATTATGGTTTACGCATAATCCTTGCCCATTCAGCACTGACATTCATCTCCATCTGAATGTGTAGTATGGCAAACAGTGTGTCGGCTGAGTAGTCTAGTGATTTCGGCCATTTACACACCAGACCTCCCTTGCGTTGAGAATTTCCTTGTTTAGACACATACAGACATTGGTACACGGAACACCTCTGAATAGTTCTGAGGACCTTGTTGCACACATCTTAGCAACTAATAGGGAAGTCTTGGAATACACCCGATATTTTTGCTAACATTAGACTTTTACTCTGCCAAAGATGCGAAGCCTACATCTCATCCCGCAATGGTAATTTTAAATTTCTTTTTATGACGATCGTTGTCCTTTTTCATTTTTTTCTCTTTTCTTTCTGTACTAAGAATAATAAATGTTTTCCATCTTACTTGTATCTTTCTTGTGTTTTGTGTCGTCACTACCGCGTCATGAAAGTGCTTCCGATTACGCCATTTCTATATTGTATTACATCATATGGATGTATTCTATATTTCGTAAAAATTTGTAAACACTATAATGACATAATCTGTATTAAGCACTGAAATAAGAAAATGAAAAATGAATGTAACTTTTAAGTAATTAAAATATTAGCAAAAATATTTTCTTTCTTTCTATGAAAATTTTAAGTTTACAAATAATTTCTTGCAACCAGGATCCTTTATCAAAAAGACCTGCTCTATCTGGATGTTTTGATTGTTTTCAATTTGTCTTTCAAACCATTTATATAAATTTAACTGCTTATAACTTCATAAAAATTTAAAATTTCAGTTCAACTTTCTGATTTTAAGCAATTATAAATAAAATAATTATGTCTACAGTATATTTTGTATCATATACAAAATAAATGTTACACACAAAACAATAATTATTTATATTAACATGATGAGATTATCTTTCAATTTTAAATACCAACTGTGCAAGAAGTATAAATAAAATAGCAAGCTTATTTTATTTATTCATTTTACTTACAGTATAAAAATAATTATATACTAAAAATATTTTATAAATGCAAATTTTATGTGTGAAGGAAATTAATACACTGCTTGGCTCCCAAATTGCAACAACAAGAAAGGCAACAGATATCAAAACAAAATTTATTTTGCAGATAACATGTTGACCAAGTATCAAATGATTAAATTTATAGACTTCTGTGAAGTACCCTTCCTGCCAAAATCAGTAGTCAGAGTAGCCGCCATTGTTGAAGATCACAACTGCCACGCGTCTAGGCATTGATTTAAAGACACTTTACGTGTTCTTGAGGTACAGCAGACCAAGCGACTTCCACATGTTGCCAAAGTTGATCTGGTGTGGCAGCTGGGGATGTAATACTGGTCAATCGTTAAGCAACTTTGGACCGCATGTTTTCTACCGGTGAAAGATCTGAATATCAAACTGGCAAGGGAAGCAATTCAATCTGGCGATTGACGAAGAACCCTTGGACAATGTGTACTACGTGTGGTCGTGCATTATCCTGTTGAAATGGCTTTGGGTAAACCCTGAAAGTAAGGAAGGACAACTGGCTCCAACACTTCGGAGATGTAGTGCTGGATGTTTAAAGTACCACGAATGCATACTAAAAGAGTGCGAGAATGATATCTAATACCACCCCATACAATAATACTCTACGCAGGACCATTATGGCTCCTCAGTAAATACAATTTCATTCCATTCTGTCGTCCACTTCCTTCTTTCATCGCACCGTTGAGGGTGGAGACGTAGGTGGTTTTGCGGCAGGGGTAGACGAAGCAATGGACGTTCAATTCAACAACCTTGTCAAATGCACTGAAAATATTAACATATTTATTCTGTTTTACATTTGATGAAATTAAAGGTGATAACAAAATTTATTTTCGTGTGTTCCTAATTGAATATATTTGATTAAATAGTAGTGGCTATTTATTTACTTGATGAATATTTTTTTAAAAAAAGAAGTTGAATGCATACTTAATTTTTTATATGGTATATCTAAAAGAACTGTATTGAACTTTATAAATAATTTTTCTGAGCCAGAAAGTATTACCAGTATCAATCTTGTATTCGGGAAGCAACCAAGGTATTTTTTCATACCCTTTTTTGTTATTAATATCCTTTTTTTAAACTAATTTGGATGTATATGAAATAAAAAATTATTAATTTAAACACGAAATATAGTTTTAAATCACGTAAATTGATCTTCAGTTAATAAACTGGCTAATTATTTCATAACTTATTATTCATTTTGAAATGTTCAATAATTTCACATATTCAGTTAAAAATAATTTGAGTTAGTATAAATTTATAAGAAAAACTGTTGCA
Source organism: Latrodectus elegans (assembly GCA_030067965.1). Lineage (NCBI taxonomy): Eukaryota > Metazoa > Arthropoda > Arachnida > Araneae > Theridiidae > Latrodectus > Latrodectus elegans. Next base: position 63,560,863 of record CM057815.1, read on the forward strand.
TCATGAATTTCTTTAAAAGAAAAATGCTCCATAATCTACATTCTTAATTGAAAATTCTTTAACGATAATAAACTAGTTATTATTTTAATATTTGTTTAAGCAATCAAGGCTGAACTTGAACAAGCGAAAACCTTAGGTAATTATAATAACTGCAAGGCTTTATTTTCATGTACTAGTGACTTTTGTTTAAATTTGCTAGTGTAACAACCATTTTTCCGTATCTTATAAGGTCACAAATCTATGCAATATGCTGCTGCGTATGGCACTTTTTAGATTTGTTCATGGCTCCTGGTAATGTGTGAAATGAATAGAAGAAAGTTTCATATTTACTTACAGTGGAATTCGTAGGGGAGGCTTAAAATTACATTTAAAGATTGGGGAAGGACATGCATTTTTAGTGGGTCTCCAAAACAAATTAAAAGAAAGTTGCAAGGGTCCTTCAGAGACTTTTGACTTTTCTTTTCGTTCGGTAAAATCACTGATTGAAAGAAGACCTTGGTGCTAGCTTAAAACAGAAGGCATTATGTGATTCTGACAGTAAGCCTTGGGCTTTTCTGATTCAGAGGTCTGATTTTCTTGGAAGTGCAAGCATGGCACAGTTTCCCCTTTCTACAGTCTACGATTGTTTGCTGGCGTATTTGTATTGATTTAAACTTTTGAGTTTTCCCTTATTTCCTTTGTGTAAACAAGATAAAATTTTTAACACTGACTATCTTGACTAGTGCCCTGCACTTGTGATTTTAATGTGTACTATTCAGATATATTGGAAGAGCAGAGAACTAATGGTGTCAAATTCAATTTCCTGGTCATTTTTAGTAAATAAATAAGAGAAAATAACTTTTAGATTCCGTATTAAAGCAGCAAACTTATCGTTACACTTATCAATGATAAATAATGCACTTTCGATAAAGCTCGTGCATAAATTGACAAATAAAAAACTTAAACTTGAGTGCGTACGTCTGTGTATTTTTGTAACCACAATTGATGGCAAAAAGATATTGTTATTTCTGATATAATGGGATTATTAAACATCTATTTTTAAATCAAAGCTTAAGGGAATGTTACCAAATATATTTTTTTATGAGCACAAGAACATCACGCACACAAAATATAAAATCCATACCTTATGGCTATCAGAGAAGAAAAGAACACAAAATGATTACATAATTTAATATATAAATGAGAAATATTGAAAATATATTCATATTTATGAATGTACTTATATTCATTTAATGAAAGAACAATTCGTATGAGATTGATATTGTCTGATTGCCTGCATAATATCGCAACAACCAGATGTTAAACTGAAGTAGAAAGAAAAGATTTAAATTTTACTAACAAAAACTAGTTATAGACCATTTTTAAAACCATTTTTAAAATGACAATAGAGTACGTTTACTCTTTTAAATGCACGTAAACGCAACGCTTTTAGAAACCAAGTATTGCTAAATCTAACTTTTACATCTTTAAGCACCACAGCGTTTCCTTAAGAAATTATGGAAGAGTTTATTATAAAATAAGCTTTTATAATTAAAATTTACTGATGCTCATATTGAGATTTAAAATCATAACTACTTTTGTGCCATCAATTAAAAGAATAATTTACTATTAATTTGTAAAAATTTAATTTACAGAAGATATGCATAAAATTTAAATTTCAATCTAACTGAAATAGGGATAGAGTATTATAGATTTTTTTTGATTGGAAAATTTGGGGGTAGCAAATGTAGAGTTTGCCCTGGAAAATAAAAATTCACATTATATCATTGAATTGTTATTTGTCTTTCTTTCTTCTCCCGCCTCATAAACAATCTACCTTTACACCCTTTTGTGTTGATATAACGTTTACTCTCTATACTGCATACGTTCTGCAACTGGATTTTCCATGATCAGGTACTTTATCACTGAGTTAAATGCGGTACTTTGTTGCCGATGTATTTTCAATAAGCACATTTCACGTGTATTGGCTATTTTGTCTGTGGTCTAAACTTTCTTGAGAACTTGTAATTTAAGTGAGTTCGAATTTATTTAAATCAGTTTTAAGAACTGACTTAAATACGTTTCAACTGCTTTAGCGCCATCTTGTTGTCAGTGTTTGTTGAAATATCGAAACCCATCAAAATAAATGCAAGGGAAGCAAAATTAAAAAAATAATAACACAGAAATATTTACACAAGTATTAAATAAAAATAAATTATATTAAGTTAGAGCAGAAATAGGTTTGTCAACGACATTCTTTTGTTTCGTATTCCTCCTTTGAAATATCATAATCTTAATTAATGTCATCTGTAATTACGTAATAAACGTGCTCAAATAAAAAAAAATCGAAAATATATTATTTGTAATAACAAACGATAAATATGGTTTTGAACAAAAATCAATACTTTGTAAATCAGGATGTGCAAACGCTATTTTCATCATGGTGTTTAAGTTAAATCAGATTTAACTTTAAATTGATTTAAAAAGGACAGTGCGAACGGGGTATAACTGACAACGGTTTTCAAATAACAGTGCCAATAAATAACGACCATCCCTGCATCACAGTCACGCCACACTCATCATTAGCTATTAGTAACGTGACCAGACGTTCCTTCTTGAACGGGACTATCCCTTTTTACAATTACGGGTCCCTGTGTCATCGAAATGGACAGTGGGACGTAAAATTGTCCCGTTTTCAGAAGCTCCGAGAAAATTCGAGTAGTACGCTGAATTTTTGAATTTAAAATTTGAAAGCACTGCACGCTGCTGCGATGTGACGCCCACACCAACCGGATGCGAGCTAGTAGTGTGCGAGAGCGAGATCGCATCCACGTGGACGCAATGATACCCGAGAGTGGCCACGACGTCATATTGCTCGTGTTTTGTAGACTTATTGACTATTGTTTGACAAAATTTTCATTTGCCTACTTCTCGCTATTTATTTGTTTTTGTTTGATGGTCATGTAGTAAATAATTTAAATTTCTTTTGCTTTAGAATCACAAGTTAAAATGCCGAAACGCAAGTGTTCGTTCAATATTAGCTTACAAGAAAAATATCCATTTATCAAGCAAATAAATGCTCCATCAGATGTCAGTTGGGAAAAGTGTTGTACAGAATTTAGTGTTTCTTACAGTGGTGCGATGATATTGAACAGCATTTAAAGTATGACAAACATAAAAATGCCGATCGTGCCACCGCTTCCAGTTCTTCATTGTTAAACTTTTTCAAGAAATTGGACGCGCTATCTTTGAAGGACTTGAATATCGCCACGGCAGAAGGTGCCTGGGCTTATCACACGATACGAGAAAAACACAGTTTTCGTTCTAATGATTATGCATCGAAATTATTTCAATGATGTTTTGATCTCAAATTTACATGCGCGCGTTCGAAATCATAAGCTATTCTAGTATATGTTTTGACGCCTACAGCAATGAAAAAATTAAAAGATGATCGTGATAATTGCAACTGTATTACAATACTAAACTACGCGTCAAACCAAGGTAGTAAGAAAATATATCCCATAGTAGTGCGCTTTTTTCAACCTTACGTAGGTGTTCAAGTAAAAAATTTAGATTTCCAAGACCAACCTGGTGAAACTTCTGACATCACTGTCAATTATTTAAACCAAGTGTTAACAGATAATAACTTAGCTGCAAAATTCGTAGCATTTTATGGGGACAATGCCAACGTCAATTTTGGAGGTGCAGCTAGGCGAGAAACTAACAATGTATTAATGAAATTACAATCAGCTCGGAAAAAAGAATTAATATTGTATATGGAGCCCATGTAATTCGCAATGCAATAAAATCTGCTGCAGGTGGGCTACCCGTAGATTACGAAAGTGTTATTGTGAGGATATATTCATTTTTTATATTTATCCGATTCGATTTGAAACTCTAAAGGAGTTTTGAGCCGAAACTGAAACGGAATGTCGACAAATGATTGGCTATAGCAAAACCAGATGGCTTGCTCTTATGCTTGCTTTGGAGAGGGTTTTAAAAATGTATCAGCCGTTAAAAAGCTACCTATTGAGTATTGAAAAATGTCCCATTTGTTATTAAAAAACTTTTTGAAGATCCCACATCCGAATCAGGGTTTTATTTTTACACGCTCAGTCAGCAAGTTTTTATCTAGCTGTCTTAAGGCTTGAAGGACAGACTGCATCGGCAATTGAAGCTGCAAAAGAAATTATTCAATTAAAATACAATTTAACTCAGAAACAGACCAAATAGTTTCTACCATTTATGTTAAAATTGAAAGATAATGGTACTGATAAGAATTTGTTAAAGGACAGCTATAGAATTTTATAAAACAAGCCGTGAATATCTGGAGCATAACTTGCGTTCTGACCAAAGAAATCGATAGATTTTATTGGGCAGATTTAAAAAAGGTCCCCACATGGGAAGACGGAAAAACACAGAATGCATTAATTGAAAAAGAATATATTGACTGTAGTAAAGATACTGATGATTTTGACGAATTTCCGTTAATTCCTAATCACATTAGATCACAAAAAATAACGGAAAGGAATAATATAAATGTTTCCACACAAAACCATTGGGAGGAAGTATTCAAACGTTTTCGCGCTAACAATCTTCAACATGAAAACATTTCAATTGTAATTGAATATATTTTATGTTTGCCCGCTACAAAGGCTCCAGTAGAAATAATATTTTCGATTATGAACGAATTCAAGACATCTGAGAAAACCCAGTTACAAATTTCACTTCTAAAGGAGATGTTGATAATTAAGGTGAAAATAAAAAAACGTGACAAGAGTTTAATTCTTACTTAAAATTGTCACCAGCTATATTAAGACAAATTTGTGTTCTTCTAACATTTAACATAAAATATAACTAAACATTTTGGGTACCTATATTTTGTGATTCGTAACTTTTAAGTTAACTAATCTTTTCTGAATAAAAAAACTTTAAGAAAGTGTTTTTTTCATTGACTACCAATGATTTGACCTAAATAAACCTATGTCCGGTTTTGAGTGAAAAAACGAAATGGTCACGTTAGCTATTTGGATTCCCGCTCCAGCAGCTGAGCTGATAAGATGTGTTTTTCACTTGCTCTTCAAACTAGTTCCTGAAGTTTCTCATCACTACAATGGACGTTGCAAGACGAGCTAAGCCTTTTTCATCCCGCGTGCTGAGCTATCTAGAGCATTCACTATTTCGCCTTCACCAAAGATAATTTTTTGAATTCAGTTCGAACAAGAACAGCACTTTTTAGTGCTATCAACTGCTGCTTTTTTAAAGCTGATTGATTTTCTTGACCTCTGACTGAACCTGACTGGGACAATGGCTGCAAATAAAGGAATAATACAACCTGTCAAGCTGACGGATATTATGAATCCTAAATACAATAATACCTCGGAACACCATCTGAAGCAACTATTAGAAATCCAGACGGTGCTAATGGGTAGCAGAGACTGCACTACTGAAGTACATCCACAACGAAACATCTTAGACATGCTGGATATCAACATTAAACCTGCAGAGAAACTTTAAAGATTGGAAGCACAGGTAGATATAATCTTGTTTCTGATATGGCAAACCCATCTACTACCCCCATAATAGTAAAAGTGACTATTATTGCAATTCAAAATGATAAATTTATTAAAAACAAACTAATGATGGTGAGGAGCCTTTCATTTCCCCACGAAAACAGCCAAGGCTTGAGAGTGTCATCAAGACCCCCATAGCTGTGGCTAATGCGTTCAATGCGCTAATTCCAGAGGAAGAAAACCACGAAAAAAATGGATGACCAGTCAGTAACTGAAATAGCCCCTAAAATTCCACCCATAATTTTAAGGTATGGTAAAAGTCATGTTTCATTCTTGGCCAAACTAAAAAATGAATTAAGAATAAATATTGAAGCGAAAACTTCAGGTGAAATTTTGAAATTGCTGCCCAAAACAGCAGACCACGACAGGGAAATTACAAAATTTCTTGAATATAACAAGGAATGTATCCTCTTAAGAGGAAAAGATGAGAAACCCAGTAAATTTGTAATCAGGGGACTTCCAAAGATCACAAAAAGTGAGGAAATTTTTTCTGATCAATGTTGTGGATCTTATAGCCAATCAAGGCTATAAAATCCACAACGTAAACAGGATGACTAGCCAGAGTAATGGAAGACCCCTACCTCTATTTTTGGTCCAACTCTACAATGGCTTAGAAATAAGTGCTATATTTAAACTAAAAAGTTTGTGTCATATTTTAAACCCTACCATAGAACATTATAGGGGAAACAAAACAGTTATGCAGTGTTTTAATTGCCAACGTTTTCCCCCCTCAAGCGATTTCTGTCATATGGCACTTCACTGCGAGAAATGTGCAGAAGCACATAATACAAAAGAATGTCCCAAGGACAAAAAACTAGAATCCCCAATCTGCTGCAACTGTAATGGGAACCATCCTGCAAGCTACCGGGGATGTGAGAAATTCCCTAAACCCAAACCGAAAACGAAAATATTTAAAAATAACCATACAAGAGAAGAGATCTCATACACAAATATAGTGGCTGGTAATAAGGAAACCTCCGCTACCGTGGCACTCAAATCTGGACCTCCCTCAACCACTGCAACTGTTCCAAGCAATGGACAAAATCAAAATAAAAACGACTTTAATGATTTATTCACACTCTTAAGAGAAATAAGAGAAGTATTTAATAGTATTATTCTCGAAGCCATTAAAAGAATTCAGTCTAAAACTGACCCAATGGATAAAACGTTAGTCTTCTTGGACATGTTTAAGCGAATTAATAACACCCCTTATTGTGTGCCACACAACGGAGATTTCTAGTTTTATCATGGAATTCCTGTGGTATTAGAAACAAAATGGTCGAATTTCGTGACTTTGTAAATGAGCATAATCCAGATATAATCTTAATTCAGGAATCATTCCTAACAAATAATGTAAACATTCAAATCCTAGGATATGCGTGTTATGAAAATGATCGCCCAAGAAATGCCACCCTAGCTGGGAGGGGGACAATTATTTTTGTGAAGTCTTCCACACTACCAAAACACAACACACAAATTAATTACAATAGAGGCAACCTTGGTCACATTGGCACTGCCAACCATACCCCATATTACATTCTGCTCCACATATATCAAACTTAGACCACAATATCAATACATAAACATGGATCTTGAAGCAATGCTTACAACAAACTATGATATTTTAATAGTTGGAGATCTTAATGCTAAGCACACCGCATGAAACTGTAGGTCACACAACAAAACAGGTCAAATAATTAAAAAATTCGCTGATATAGCCAAATTAAAAATCCATGCACCTGACATAACCATATATTTTAGTGCTAATTCAGCAACAACAATTGATATTGCACTCATCAGAGGAATTAATTATAACACTAAAATTTACACTATCACGGAACTCAGTTCTGGTGATAACCCAGTCATGGTCGAGTTTGACTTTAATATTCCTTTGATTAATAGTCCCACTCTTCATAACATGGATTGGATCAAATACAACCAAATTTTAAATAATATCCCGTTTAATATAAATAATACAAACACAGGAGATGAAATTGAAAATGAAACGATTCGCTTGGAGGCGGAACTGCTTGCAGATCACCATGAATCAGAAAACCTCACTCCTCCCGTCCCACTCACCTCCTACCCCGCTGTGTCAGAATTTTGGAAGCAAATAGAAACAGACTCAGGAAACTATATCAAATTAGCAGAGACCTCCAAATAAAAAATCAATATAATAAAGCGAATAACGAATTTAGTGCTAAGATATGTTCATTAAATACACAGAAATGGAGAGAATAATTAGAATCATTAAATACTCACGACCCATCCATTTGGAAGGCCGTCAGTATGTTCAAGAAGAAACCACAGTAATTCCGCCCATTCAAGACCGAAATACAATTGCATACACAGACAAACAAAAAACAGAAGCAATTGCTGACGTTTTTAAAACACAATTCACTACTAATGACCAACACGACACCAGAACCGAAGATCTGGTTGCAAGAAACGTGCTCAGATTTCTCTCCAGACCACACACATAAGTCATACAAAGCACCACCCCTTTGGAAGTAATGGCAATAATTAAGAAATTAAAGGATAATAAATCCACAGGAATTGAAGGAATAACAATCAAATTGCTAAAGAAAATTCCAAACTAAGCGTTATTCAAAATTACGATGCTTATTAACCAGATATTAAGAATAGCGTATTTTCGTCAAAAATGGAAAATTGCAGTAATAGTACCGATATTAAAACCAAAACAAGACAACTACCTTCCCTCAAGCTATAGACCTATCAGTCTACTGGCGTCTCTAAGCAAAATAACCGAAGCAATTATTCTAAATAGACTAGATGAATTTTTAGAAAACAATAGTATTCTTATCCCTGAACAACACGGGTTCAGAAAATCACATTCATCAACGCATCAACTTATGAGAGTAGGGGAAATCATTACCCAGGGATTTCAACATAAAAAAGTACAGGAGCAGTTTCTCTTGATATTGCCAAAGCTTTTGATCGAGTTTGGATTGGTGGACTTGTACACAAACTCATTAATATTGGTCTACCCGACCCACTCATTAAAATACTAATTTCCTATCTTTTGCAACGAAAGTTCCAGGTTCACTTTGGTACTACATACTCAACACATAGACAAATCTTAGCCGGCGTGCCGCGAGGGTCCGAATTGGGACCAAGACTCTTATCTATGTGAACGACATTCTAACACCAACACTAACTTCCCTGACCTTTTTGCAGACGGCACATTTATACTAGCACAAGGTAGAAAAACATGATATATCACAGAATCACTCAACAAACATTTAGAACAGCTTGAGCTCTGGTTCATTAAATGGAAAATTCTTATTAATGTAAATAAAAGTATCCATAATTTTTTATAAAAAAAGACTATTTCCACCCAGTGTAATTAAGATCAACAAAAAATTTTACCATGTTCACAAACCTGTAAATATTTACGAGTAACTTTCGACAGAAAATTAACATATATTCCCATTTGATCAAAATTATTAACAAATTTAAACGGCAAACATCTGCATTATACTCACTTATCAACTAGAATTCAAAACTTTCCATGGAAAATAAAGTGCTCATTTATAAAGCATATCTTCGACCACTTATTTCCTATGCCTGCCCTATCTGGGATTACATCCATGATAGTAAAATTAAAAAACTGGAAACTCTCCAAAATAAAGCCCTCAGATGGGCAGTTAAGTCTCCCTGGTTCATTAGAAATAAAAAAATCAGACAAGAATTAATCCCTACCCTGAGGGAATTCTTCGCGAAAATAATGTATAAAGTGATTAAAAATATTTTGATAAAACTAATAACGAAACAATAATTAGCCTTCCATCCTATAATGACCTAAGTACCCATAATAAATTCGGTCCTCGCTCATTGCTCAAATATTGCCCAAAGTTTCCTCACCAACCGCCATCAAATAAACTGTAAATAGAAAATTTTTCTTTGATAACTACTTCTTTATTCGGGAAAAAAGAGACTACTAAAAAGATAAAAGGATTTTATTTTGTTACATCAAATTTTTTATGTGAAAATAAAACTAATAAAAATAAAAAGGATGATGAAAAATGCATATATAAGTGTGCATATACTAAATGTATATAAAACAGATAAATTTTTTAAATATATATGTATATGTAAATACATAAAATATAAAAAAAGAGATATTATATTGCAGACCAAGTTATACCTTGTAAGTGTATAAATTCTTGTAAATTCCTTTACCTGTTCCTATGTAAATATTCTTATTTCTCTCAATTTATTCCTCAACTATTTCTTTTATTATTCTATTTAGTTTCATTTAATTTAAATATATATTTCTCATGAATAATAAATTAATCAACAATAACTTTTTAAAGTCTGAAATCAATCTTATAAAATAACCATAGTCCCGACCATTAAAATTTCAAACTCATTTTAAGCCATCAGACTCAAGTTATAGCTCACCAACCAAGAACCAGCTATCTAATGAGGGTAGAGGACTACCAGATCCAGGGACCTCTGAAAACTGCCAGACGGCGAATAATCCAGTACGTTAGCTATTAGCATTATTGGCAACAGTCTTACAACGGTTTCTCCGGCCAACCGCTTGCTTATCTTGATTGCATTTGTCCAATCAGTTTACTAACAGTACGTTTACTAACATAGGAATTATCTTTGAGCTTATTTTGTAATTTTGTCTCACGTTTTTTCTGATTTCTGAATCATATTTTTCATTTTGTGATAAACGACAAGATAATGAATTTAATATGGTGGTTATGTTGGAGTAGACTGATTTAAAAGCTGCAGGAGGTAATATTTCATAGGTAAACCGAATTTCATCTTGTTTTATTTGTATTTTTATTTATTAGAAGTGTAAAATGAAACTGTTATTCCATCGATTTTTTAACCAGCTGTTGTATGTTAAAAAATACACAGTTTATGTTTAATATTCCTCTATAGAGAGTGATGACACTTGAACATATTTGTTTTACTGTATGTTAAGTATTTATATAATTCTTTTGGTTGAGATTTGTATGCATATTCTAATAATTTATACTTTATTAAAATGTACGAATTATTTTAAAAGTTATAATATATTAAGAGAGTTTTTTGAGGCACTAAGAATAATTGATAAGAAGTTTAGCTGATATGCGGATTGGTAAATTTATTTCGACAGTTTGTTCGTTTGTCATCAATGTCACATTTCAGTAAAAATAATTATCAAATTTTACCAAAAAAAAACCCTTTTAAAATTTTCTAAAATGTTTATTTTTCGATCGAACTTAAGAAAATTTCCCGTGTTAATAAACGCGTGCTTAACTTGGCAACAAAAAAAATTCGCCGCGTTCGCCAATAGATGGGGATACTGAACTTGTTCAGTTTTTATAAAAGCTTGTACTAATATTCGATTAGTTCTAGATGAGTCAAGAAATTCAATGTTATTTAAGTTAACGTAATTTTATTGCCTGAATCTCTTTAGTTCTGCCTAATAAGAGCAAAACAAGATGTTTTCCCTTAGGTTGATACAACTACTGGAGTTGTTAATGTATTCAATTATTATAAAACATAATTCAGTTTACTGGCTTATTAAAAATGAACTTATTTAGTTATAGTTCTTTATCTGGCAAAACAGGTACCTGTAAATACAAAATGTAACATAAAATATGATATTGAAATTTAAGAACTGGGTTAAATTGTGTTCTTTAAGTTGGTAAAAACTTAAAATCAAAGACAATAACTATAATTTTAATGATTTTTTTGGCACAGGTGCCCTATAATCCAAGATGCCAAAGCCTAAGATTTCCCAATTTTTTGACAGATTTTCTTATGTATCTGGCAAAATCGTTTTTATTATGTCACATATATGGAGACCTATAAGAATTGTGCAGAAAATTCTATTTTGTTAACCCTAGTATTTACGTCATCATGTACATCACGATACATAATCTGGGCAACATTTCTTCATTCCCAAAAAAAATTTTTATCGTGGAGTATATGGGATCTGTGCCATTTTTTTCTTCAGATAAGTCATTTTATTAGTCTAGTTATGTCTATCTCATAACTTTAAAATAGTTTTGTATATAGCTTGATATACAAATTCTTTTTTTTTTCTTTATCACTTTTAATTATTTTGGCTTTTAACTATTTTAATTATTTAAATCTTTTCTTTAACTGCCAAAATGGTTAATATTTTGTTAAAATAATTAACATTAATGCATAGTTTTCAACATGCTTAAATAACTAACATTAATGCATGCATAATATCTTTAAATGTAAATTGTCTATATAATTAAAGTATAGCTACATCATAAACCCTAAAAGCTTTTAGTTCAATGAAATTCAAATGAATGAGCAAACAATGTGAATTTTTCCTTACTAAAACTGTAATTTATAATAAATTTGAGTTATTTCATGGCCCTTAAGGTGCTTGTTAACAATGGTTTTTTTCTGTATTAGTTACTAATGAAATTTTGCAATAAATTTTTATATTATTATAACAATGAATATTATATGACTTCAATATTTATTGATTTTTTAAGTTTCTTGACACAAAAAATGGGGCATCCTAGAGTGCAATTATCTCTTTTAAAGTAAAGTAAAAAAAAGAAACAGTAGATTGAGATGAAATTCTGGCCTCAAGAGAAAAAAAGTTTTCGAAACTGAAATTTAGTTACTTCCCATTCAAAAATGAAAAGCTGATGATCAGATTTTGAAACTGGGCATAGAAACTAAAGAGTTTGAAAGAATTACTTATCTGTCCTGGAGACATTATTCAGTCTTGAAAAATTTTAATGAGATTTAAATTTTAAAATTCTTTTCAATTGATAATGTAAAAGTAATTCATTTAAAGAAACTATTCAAGATAAGTTTAATCTGTGGATTAAACTGATCTACAATGCAAAGTTATTCTTGGCACACAACTTTCATGTTACTATGATTCTACTAGGTAAAATTCGATATTTTGGTCTGCCTTGGTGGAATTTTTTTTGCCAAGCAGAGGAGACTAGGGTATTGGAATTTGATTAGCAACCCAGGATAGGCACCAATTGACATAAGAAATCAGGGTTTCCCCTTCCTCTACCTAACACTAAAGTAGAAAACAATAATAGCAACAATGTAAATAACACATGATTTTACCCCCCGATTTCAAATTGCTAATGGTAACGGTATACAAGAGAACTGTAATCGTTATAAATATTGATTAAAAATTCGATTTAAAAATATTTCAGAATTAAAATTAAAAGAAATAAAGTAGCAAAAATAATGAATTTCAGTGATTTAAGATAGAATGTTACAAGTCATTACTACAGAAAAATAGACAAATCTAGAATAATTAAAAAAAATTAGAATAATTCTATATTTTATTAGAAATTTAACTATTTAACATACAATTCTAGGACTTTTATGCCTGCAGAAAACAATCAAGATAAAATCCTCATCTTTATTTTTTGCCCAATGCTCTACATCACAGCAAAATCTAAAATGAACATGAAAATCAGTTTAATTTCTGGCACAATATCCATAGTAGAATACAAAACAAATATAAAAGATAGTATTGAAATTCTGGCAATGTATCCACATTGAAACAAAAAATGTAAATATAAAAGACAATATTTATAGTCTGCACTACATCCGAAGTGAAATAAAATATAAATATGTAAAAACAGGATTTAAATTTCCATGCTTTATATCTGATAAAAAAAAAATCCAAAATGAAAATAGCAAACATTTCTGGGATGTATGGTAGCGAGACATTCCAATGCTGTATTTGGTGACACATTTGGAAACTAATCACTTTTGTTAATTTTTTTGCGAGGAATAAAGCACCAAATTTGGTGACTTTTCGTGATTGGCAAGATGAGACCGTAATATTAAGTTTAGCCATTTTTTATATCTGTCAGTATTTGTAACTGTTGAATTTGAATTAAATACATTGGATTATTAGTTTCAGAGTTAATTGAAATTAAAAAAAATTTACTGTTATTGTTATTAAAAATATTCTGAATAGATACTTGTGAGTGGTCATTTTCATAGTAATGGTATTAAAATTTGAGTGAGTGAAATAATTTAAATTTTGTATTTTGTTTTCAAGAAAGATAAATTGCAGCAATTAATGAAAAGTATACAGACCTGTACAAGATTGGCCCGATTTCAAATTTTTGCAGCAAGTACTCTACAGCTCTGTCTCCAACCTAAATTACGTTACTACGACTGCAAAGCCTGTCTGTTTACAATTCTTGGTAGTATAAAATTAATTTATATTATTTAACAAATAGTTAAAACATTTGATAAATTATTCTCAGAATATATAATAAAGAGTAAAATTGTATTTTTGTGTCACTCCCATTTTAAACATTCTGTTTCAAGGAAAAATGTTGCTAGTTTTGTCTCCTGATTTCCCCTCCCCTAATATGAGTATAATCTACTGATTTTTTTCCTCCAAGGTTGGCAGGTATACCTTTATCTGCTGAAAATAATACTTAAAATTTCTGATTAGTTTTAAATAATTATTTGAAAGTTTATAGAAATTGGCAAAAAACTTGTTGGGGACAATAGATTGAACATAGGTGTTCGTAAATGACTTAAATTCTTTTGTATATGCAGGTTCAGCAGACACACTGTCATAATTTGTTTTTTAGCTGGTATCAGAATATAAAAGTTCAAGACCTTATGTCCAAAATTTCTACTCAATAAGTTTGTTCATGAAAAGTCCTTTTGACAGGGGATCAGTTGGATTGTCGTTTGATTTAACATTTCATTTGAATTTGCTTGTAAAGTCCATTATTTGGATAACTGTTGGCTACAAAGCATTTAAAATGGTGAGGTAGTGCTTATATCCATCAAAGAACAATAGTTGAATAAATAAGGTTTAAAGAATAATTTTGTTATTTTTTCCAAATATCCAAGATTTTCTTTTTTGCAAAAATCATGATAAAGTTCTTTAACAATTTAATTCCTATAAAGGCGAATTATAGTACTATTAAGTCTAATGATCAAATCTCCGGATAAATCAACTTTGATCTATTTTTTTTAAGGATATTTCAACTATATAACGACTGTTAATATCTCTAGAATGAGTGGCATTAAAATGCTCCAAGCTATATTTCAATTTATTACTCGTACTCATAGGAGACTTTTCTTCCAGAACGACCTTAATGTTTCGCCTAGTTTACTCTCTTCTATGACTTAGTGACAAAAATTTTTGTTAGTAGAATTACATAGCATACTTCCATTAATTAAATATCCAAAATATGTTATTTTGTAGCAAAATATGTTTATTCTAATTTGACTAGGTTTCAAAATTTCACAAAAAGTTTTAGCTATAAGCAAAATATCTTTGATTGTTCAAAAAAATTTTTGATGGTTAAAAAAAATCAAGAATCTGCAACAGCGATATCTGTAGGCAGTTGTAAATTGCAAATATCTAATTGTTGTGAGTGTCAAATCAGTGATTTTAGGAAGTATTAAGAAATTAATATCTGTCAAAAATTCATTATCTTTACTAGAATTACTATATTTACTAAATGTCCCATAAACTAATGACCCATTTAATCTTATTTCTTTTTAATGCCAGGTATGTTGCATAATCATTAGTAATAAACCAAGCTTTGGAGGTGCTATTCATTATAGCTCTACATCTAAATTTTCATTGAAAATTTTTCATATAAATAAAAACAGTACTGAGAAGAATTTGAGTTTTTGTTCGTGAAATAAAATTCTGAATCACTTTCTCTTGCTTCAGTATGCTGGATGTAGAGCCATCATTTTTGACTGATGACTGGTGGAGGATAAAATGGGGAAATCAGATTGGAAGATTTCGGAATTATTTATGATCACTGTTTGTCAAATATGTTTTGAAAAAGGCTGCATATTTGATCTGTGGAAATGAGAGATGTTTTTGGTTTCTTTCGACACATCTAGATTTAGACAAGCATTCATTTAATTTATGTAACAAATTCTGATAGTTCAAACACTCATCTTTAGATTCAATAAAGGATTTAAATCACAAACAATGCAATTTTTTAAAGCAGATGTAATCAAAAAAGGCTTAGGTTTGTAAGAGGAAAATGAGGTTTTTTCCTTTAATATTAATAAAGTTCAAAAACTTTGGTTTCGAATCAAAACAAGCAGCTTTTAATTTTTCTAATACTTGATATTGTTTTTCTAAGAAATTGATAAAAGCATCTCGAGTTGGCTCTTCTTGAGAATCATCAGTTAATTGAAATTGTCTTTTGAGTTTATTTTCCTAATTAATTTATACACAATTCACACAAAAATTTTTCAAATTTTTTGCATTTAAATTTCAATGCTTTAAAAAAACGGAGCTTTTTCTGCAACTTAATCCAGTAGAACTTTGTATGCTTATTAATTTCTTTTGTTAGTGGTTTGTGCAATAATATTTTGATCATGGTTTGTAACAATCATTTTCAATTCTTCTAACAAAGCGTGAAAGCTTTAAGCAACCTCTAATTATCATTTGGTGACAGCTGCACCTGTTTTTTAACATTTTTAAGCAAAGCATTCAAATAGAAAAACTTCTGAGAGTTTGATAAAGTTGGGTTATTTTTTCTTAGATTTTGAATTTGTTGCTTAAAAGAGCTTCAGTTATTAAATTGATCATCAAATTGTAATAAAGGAATTTTGTTAATTGAATACTTTTTTCAACACAAGAACTTTCGTTTTTAAGCTCAATTGGCTTGTAAAGAAAAAGTTTTACACTGCCCTGACATTTTTTAATATCTTTATAAATTTACTCCAAAATTTTTTTTTGCTTCTTTAAATTCCTTGTCATTTTCTGTTTCAAAATATTTATGATTTTTAGGACTTGAGATTGGTTTTAATATCCCCTAATGAGTCTGCAACTGCACAAAGCTCAGATTCTTATATATCTTTTAATGTTTTCATTGAAAGTTTAGTTGGTTGGCCTTGAATACTGCTGCGTTTTCAATTTAATAACTTAATGGATGGCATAGTTCCTGTTTTGTTCTCTCTGGTTCATACAGTGAAAAATGCTGTATATTCTTAAAATAATACTTATATTTTGATTCAAGTGAAATTTTATTCAGCATATTACAACTGTATTGAGTTATACCTACTTTCAAGCAAGCTAAGAAAATAACAAGCAAACAATAATGACAAAAAATTAGTATTTTATTTCATAGCCCTTTGGGTTTGTTGATGTGCTTAGCAAAAGGAAAAAATAATCACCATTCAAAGTATTGGTGCCAACAGCAAGATACATAGGATTTTACAAATTCTTCTGCTTCTTTGTAACAGATTAGCTCTTAATTTTTGCCTGTCAATCTTTTGTTTTGATAACTCCAAGAAACAGATGTACCTTCATGATAAGCTATTTTGAGTTTTTCTCTGAACTCTTTTGGAATGACTAATAAATTCTCATGTCGAAATTTATCTACTTTTCTTTTGAGTATAAGTTCATTCTTCACTATATAATTTGTTGACTTTTCCTGGCTAGACTTCCTTAACTTTTCAAACAAGGATTTAAGATCTTCACTAGCTCTTTGACATTCTTTGAATTTTTATTTATCAATCTTAAGTAAGGAAACTAAGGGATTATCAACTTTTGGTAAAACTCTTATTCTTCTTATCCACAACCTCTTCAATGGAATTTACTTCCTGATCATCTACTGGTTTGCTTATCTTCAACAACTCTTCTATATGTTTCTGATTTCTCTTCTGTACATTATTTATCTGATTTGTCAAATTCTTATTTTCCTCCTTTTCTTATATTAACGAAGCTGCATGTTTTCCTAATAGAAATCTCCTACAATCCAATTCATTTGCTGTAATAGCAGTTTAATTATTAGTGGATTGCTATACTGATGTAAATACCCACAAGTATGCTAATTCTCAAAGAGTTATTACTATAAAGTAGAGCTATAACTATTCACACACAATGCTTAGTAAAATAAAAGAAACACTAGCTATTAGTTTAAATATACATAAAGTATTTATACATATAACCTGATTTATTAAAAATAATAGTATATCAATAATTAGACTTTCTATTTTTCATTTAATTTCAGTTTTATTAATTTTAAACACAATAAAATACACAACATATATTAAATTTAAAATTTCATAACAGGTAAAATAAAACATTTCAGTCAAATTATTCATTATCGTTACAAATAAAAATAAATAAATTATAATACCAGTGCATTACACTTTAACAAAAAAAAAAAAACAAAAAAAAAACTGCGAGACAACAGAGATTTGAATGCATCGAACAAAACTTTGCTGATTCTTTTAACCTATTCCTTTTAATTAATAATAATCTGGGATATTTATAATATCTGAAATATCTGATATGTTTGAACTGGCATGCATATATAATTAAAGATAGTTAAATAAAACAAAATAAATAAATTTGAATAAAATAATGCTAGATCGGCAAAGTTCTAAGTGCATTAGCAATACAAAACTTTGTTACTAGTATGCTGGTTAGGCATAGTAGAAAAATGAATTTAAATAATATGATAAGAACACTAGACACAGAAATTTAGTTTAGATAAGGGTAGCAAAAACTACAAATCAAATCAAATTGACTGTTTACCGATCTCTGAGCTCTAAATCTAATTCTCATATTACCTATCCTGCTATTCATTTGATATCTGTAAATCTGAATTTTCCTCATACATGGCTGCCTATTGCCAAAATATATGCAGTTTCAGAAAGGTGACTTATATCAAACTTAACTTTCTAATCTATTTATTTCATAAAAATCCACTTTGTGTGTCAGCATGTTTTATTGAATGAAGAGTAAGCAAACCGAAGTTAGTTTTTAAGAATCAAGAATAGCAGCACCTTAAAGTGTTTCATTTTCAACTTATGCAAAGGGTTATATAAAGCAGAGTTGTTGACTTACACTTCACCAATAGAAAGTTTCTTATGTATTAGTACAGATGTTTAAAGGTATTAGTATTAGTATTCTTAGTATTAGTACAGATGTTTAAAGGTATTCCTAATATTGCTAAATAGGAAATTCAATTTCACAGGCTGTCTGAATGCTGCTTCTTCACGAGTTTACTAGTCTTTGCCATCAAACTCATATTGTTGTTGTTACTAATCCCATCCATAAGGCCGTAAACCTTAAAAAAAGTGAGGAAAATGAGAGATCTCTCTAGAAACTCTTCCACAGTAAAATCCAGGCAATCAAGTTGGTGTTGAGGACTAGCCTCGCTGGAATTGCACTTCTTGCAGGTTGGGAAGAGCTTAATTTGTCCCATGAAAGTGAGACTCGTTGTATGACCACTGGTAAATCTACAGGTAGTGGTCTATTCAGCACAAGACTCTTGCATGCCAAGGGCTCCACCAGGATACCTGCGGTGATACCAGTTGTGACTTGGAGGGACAATTCAAACTTTGTTGACATTAGTTTTGTGGAGAGAAAACAATTCTGAAAAAGTGAGGGTCAAATCTGGAGAGGCTGGAAGGGAAGTACCGCCCTTAGCCAACTGGTCAGCACGTTCATTTTCAAAGTCCCTTGTGAGAAGGTATACACTGAATATGGATACCGTGGGAGGCAGATAGGGCAATTAACATATGAAGGATAGAAGCACCAGCTTGGTCTGTTAATCTATCCCAATTGCTCAAGTGTTCAATACAGCTTCGACTGTCAGTGAAGATCCATATTTTATCAAAGGGGGTTCCAAATTTGATATTTTCCAGACCAGTTTGAATGGCAAGAAGCTCACTGCGAAACACAGAAAAAAAATCTGGGTTTTTAAAGGATCTTGATTCATGAACTTCAGCAGAGTAAATAGTGTAAATTCCATCTCTGGCATGGTGATGGTCATCACCACTACCATCTGTGTAGATCTTTAGAGCTTCAGCAAGAACATTGTTAATTATCTCCAAAATCAATTGTTCTAAATAATCTGGAGGGTGGTTGCTTTTGGTTACTTCAGAGAGAAGGACTGTATAGAAAAACTCTGTAGCAGGCCTACATTTGGTTTAACCAGACTGCAAGGGAATTGTGGATCTACGTTGAGCTTGATTGCCTCAATCGAAAGGTCCCAAGAAATAGGACTGTCCTTTTTCAATCTTTGGTGATTCTGCCAAGTAAAAATTCTGCTGTCCGATTCTGAGTGCCAAGGCTAGTTAATTTGGCAGAATATTTTACAAGATTATATTCCCTTCTCATTTCCAATGGCTGTAGATTTGTTTCATAGTAGAATTTGGTTCGGGCATCTATGCATACCAAAAATTACTCTGGCTGCACTAAGCTGAACTTTCTCAAATTTCTGCAGATTACTGGTTGAAGCACAGGAATATACCTGAAAACCATATTCCATTAGGGGTCTCACGAGATCAGTGTAGGTAGATCTAAGGCTGGCAGAGTCGGCTCCCCAGTCTCTGCCAGCGATATACTTAAGGATATTAAGATGACCTCTACTCTTATCAATCAGTCTTCCTGCTGGACCCAGATGCGTCAATATATGGCCAAAAATATCATCTGGTCCAGGTGACTTGGAGGGATTAAAATTCTTGAGGGCACGATCTAGTTCGCGAAAAAAAAAACAGTCTCTAAAAATAGAAATGTTGCCAGTAGAGCTGCTGCATCCATGAACTAGTCTTCTGGCTTTAATCTCAGTAAACTTGTTATTTTTGATTGAAGGATAAATGGTTTGTTCTGCTGTAATGGTCACTTAATAAATCTGCAGTGGACTTATTCTGTGGGATGTTACCTTGTTGTCTTAGTATGGTGTTAGAGTTTTCACTTTGTGGCTGATTTTTTCCAAGACATTTGGCAAGTTTCCATAACTTGGTGACTGGAGTTTTGAAATCTATTTTTTTGCAGAAATCCTTCCACTTGCTTCTCTTTAAATCACAGTATATGCATTTAATTTCAGCATTCATTTCCTTGAGCTTTGCCCTTTGAGAACTAGTGTTACTGTTCATTAGGGTACTGTATAATCTATTTCTTTCTTCAATAAGAGGTTTAAGTATTTCAGAACAATGAGTAAAATATGGTGAAAATTTTTTGATTTTTTGCCCCTCTTAGGAATGGATTGCTTGGCAGCATGAATGATAATTTGCTTGAAAATGGACCAGCAACTTTCAGTATCTTCAAAGAAGCCAGAGTTGTTAAAGACTTGTTCAGTGAGCATTTCAAAAGCTTGCCAATTAGCCTTTCTAAAGTTCCAATGATGGTTTTTTGAACTTGGTTTTTGAGTGCTCCTATTAATTTCGATAAGGATTGGCAGGTGGTCACTACCCACATTATGAAGGACTTGCCAACTACAAGAAGGAAAGATGTCGGAGCTTGTAAACGTTACATCAAGTGCTTCGGTTGAACTGTAGCTAAAGGAGGAGTGAGTAGGCGTCCAATCTGTAAGGAACAGAAATGACTTATTATTCATCATATCCAGAAGATCTAATCCACATAGATTGTTATCAGAACAACTACAAGAGGTATGTTTGGTATTAAGATCTCCAACACAAAAATACCTTAATCAGATTGGTGAAGAAAGGTCTCAGGTAAAGTATTGGAGTTGGGAGGGTGGTAGGCATTGATTAGCTTAACAAGGCTGCCTCTCCAGGGAAAGGAAATATTCTGAACTTCTAGATCGGAACCCGAAGAAGATGGAAAATCAATGCTGTTACAATTAATGTCTCTAATAAGTAGAGCCAATCCGCCACCACTTCCAGAATTCCTATCTGCACTCAAAATACGAAAATCCTTAACTTTAAAATTGGTCCTCACACTTAGTTTGGTTTCTTGAAGAGCAATAGTCTGGGCTTTAAGTACCTGCTAGATCCAGTAATTGATCAAGCTTCACACCCGTGGCATAAGTAGATACACTGTTGATGTTACATTGAAGAATTCTCAAATATCCATTTCCTGTTGGAGACTGTCGTTGACTTGTCAGACTTCTGTCTAAATTCTAATTGCGCCCCTGATTTCTGCGTCATGAGTGATGCAGAATGAACAATTGAAGGAGACAAACTCATGGTAAAGGGTACAGTTTCTGTTGATCAAAGATCAGGAGCACCAGTGGTAGAAGTCTGATTTGGCTCCATTCACCTACTAGCCTTAGCTGGACATAATAGGATGGCCTTCATGCCTAGGGTGACCCTACCAGGAGATAAACTCCTGACATACTTCATCCATCTTGTCAAGTGCCACCCCCTCCCCTGCCACAAGGAGGCGGCATAGTAGGACTTAGAGGGGGGATCAAACTCATACTTTTCATCAGCTGTTATGGATTCGTAAGTCTTTTAATTTATGATAGATGTTTCTCTGAAGTTTATTAAATAAAGATTCTATTGAATTTTAGTTTAACCTTTCAGAGTTTTAGTTTTATATTACCTGTTGTCTATTTACATTAGGGAATATTGAATTTTGAGATTGTTTATTATTATTGAAATGCTATTGTATATGTCAGCCTTAATTTACCTAAACTATAATTTTGTCTAATGATTTTTGTAAATAGTTATTGTTATGGAATAAATTTAATCTTGTTTTTAAAATACTGTCTGTATTATTTCAACAAGGTTAGCTGTAGATTTATGGTAATTGTATTATAGTCATTCAGTCCACAGATATTACTGTTGCAATTGGCTAACATTTCGCATTCTGTCTTGACCTGAGCTGTTTTGCTTTGAAAACATTCAGATTCATGTATGTAGAAGCAAAAACTATTAAGTTATGAATTAAATCTTAAACCAAAAGCTATAGAAAAGGCAAATAAATTGTTGACATACCTGTTAATGTATGGAAGAAAACAAAGAATGCATGGTATAAAAGAAAACAATTTATTCAATGCATTGTTAGAAAAGGATATATTTTTTTCATTTGATTATTATTGAAACAAAAATATTTTACTTTTAAAATATGTTTATGCTCAATTTGAAATTTATTAAAAACTAAAAATTGCTAAATTTTTCTGGAATCTTCCCTGATCTTGATTGATATTAAGCTTTCATTTCAGTTTATATTTTAAATGGATCCAAACGGATCTTTTTCATTTATAAATATTTCTTTACAATTTGTTTAGGTTTTAAATTATACTATGTATTTTTATTATATTTGGCACCAAGTTATCAATAGATTATGTATAATATTTTCCACTATTCATCAGAAAAATTGCAGAGCAGATTATGTGACCCTTTTTTCCTTTTACTCTAAAAAACATCTTGTCGATAATACCTGGCTGTAAATTATATACAGGAAAATATGTTATTTAAAAATAAAGCTCTGTGTAAAACACAAATTCCTTATTATGAAAATTTTTTATTTTCTCTCAACTCATTATTAGAAAAGAATTTATTTGAAATGTAATAATTTATGTATAATGAAAGAGTTAATTTTAATATTTAAACATATTTATAAAGTGTAGTATTAGATATGTATTGTAAAGTAATTGTTAAAGTACTGGCTTAAAAATTAATAGTAATCTTAACAGATTACTTTGATTTAAAACTAGTCTTAATCTTCCTAGACATTAAAACAATAGGAAAGAGGTTTCAAATGTTTGGTTTTATTTTTGTGTATTTTTTTATGATACATTACTTTTCTCAAACATATACACACAGGTGTGCTCACAGGTCAGTAATTTTTTTTTAATATGTAAATATAAAACTTGCTGCAAAATGTTAAAACATAGGTTAATATTTTAAATTCAGAAATGTGTTAGATTTTCAAAAATAAAAACTAAGGAATAAATATCATTATTTTATTACTACTGATTATTAATTGATACAGTTCTTGAGCTACTAACCAAATAGTTAGTACTGTTTTTCTGTCAATAATTCATGACTTTGATTTTCCCCTTGGTCATTGATGTGCATCTTGTTTTAGTATGGGCTTAGGTGTAGTTTTATGCATATGAAATTAGTTCAAGTGATCATAGAGTGACAAATAAAATTATCATTAATACAGTATGTTCATAATAGTTTTTGTTAATTTTATTTTAAAAATGTTTTTTTTTAATTGAAACTATTGGAAAGCAAAACTTTTGCTAGCTGCATTTGATTTTACGAGTTACTTAGGTCCAAAGGACCTCTAACCCTTAACTGGAATTGCTGCTGTATGGTAAGTTATAGCTGAAGCTAACTGGCATATTATTATTTGAAAAAAATTAGGAGAAGCTAAGGAAAAAAGGTTCTAGGGTCACAGATGAAAAATAAAAAAGACTAATTTTATGTTAATATTAAGTTTAAATATTGATGTTAAATAATTATTTTAAGTTAAATTTAAGATAATTAAGGAACAAATATTTAAAATAGTTAATTGACATTTATTTTTTTAAATCCTGAAAGTAGGATGTTAATTTAAATAATTTGTCCATTGGGGACTTGATATCTTGGAGTTCGCTTAATAGTTTTTTAATAGGAATTACGCTAAAAATATCTTTAATTTCATTAATTAGCAGTATAAGGTTTGAAAATTCTCCATTATTCACTGAAGAAGCGATCAGATTAATTTGCTGGATGGAAGGAGTAAGGGTGGGAGAAGTGGTTCGTACATATGAAACTCCAGATCTTGATAAGTTAGGTTTTAAGTGGGGTTTAATACCCGTGATATATATATATATATATAATATATATATATATATATATATATATATATATATATATATATATATATATATATATATATATATATATATATATATATATATATATATATATATAATATATTAGATTTTTCGCTACTCTTGGTTTGGGGAAATTTAAGCTAACTTTATAGTTAGCCGAGTGGTTACCCTGACAATTAGTGTCATGGACTCCAGCACACTTTTAGCATTTGGAAGCCATATAGCACATATCTGCCATATGATTGAATTTTTGACATTTGAAGCACTACATCACTGATTTGGATCCTCTGTAGTATTGAACTGTCACTCCCGAAACATAGCATAACGACTTAATGTCATACATAGTGGTGCCATCTTGTGACATGAAAATATTCGCTAAGAAGAGGGGCATTGCTTTGCTAGCTTTAGGATGAGTCATTTGACTCACCCTAGCCATTTTATAACTAGTTAAGCATAAATTTTTTGTTTGGTGGTTTTGTATTTAGTTTGTTTTGAGTAATTTATATTAGGTTTTAGTAGTTATGGGGAGATATCTAATCATGTACTTTTTTGACTTCTCATTCTTGCTCTTAATAATAATATATTCTGTTTCCTGCTCGTCGAATAATTTGGTGAAAGCTTTGTGGACATCAATAGATTTTATGAAAATCTTGAGGTTTCAACCAGCTGTCTTAGTATTGAGTTCAAATGAAAATTTAGTTTCCAGATCTTTAATGAAATTCTATGTGGTTTTTACCATATCTATTAATGATGGAGAGGGGGCTTTCCTCAACTGGTGGAGCTGTATTTGCAGGTTGTTCGACCTCCTGAGTAGAGTTATGCAGATCAAAAGGATTGCTGGTGGTTATGGGGACCATTGGTTCCACCAAAATAACCTTTGCCATTTTCTTGGGTTTGACAGACTTCTGAATGCTTGTTCAGTGCATGTTTCTTTAACTTCTTATTTTTAGTGCTATTAGCAACATATATTTCAGAATTGTTAGAATCAATAACTGGTTAGAGGAAAGCCAGATTCGAAGTAGCATAGCTACCTGAACTGGTTGGCTTGTCAGTTTTTCTGAAGGTGTATGTGGATGTTTTATTAATAGCAGGCTGGGGGATTTGGCTGTACATACGTTGCATATCAGCGATGACTCCTGATATTAGAAAGCTAACTGTTCAGTGTGACTTTATTATAGTTGCATACTGCTATATATATATACATATAATATGATATACAAAGCTCTTTTTGAACAATTGCAAAAATTGAATGTTTAAGAAATATTTTATTCATGAAATCAAAGTAAATATGTTTTACATTGTTTCTACAAAAGTTAACAGGTTTTGGGCTTTAATGTTTTGTTTCCTAAGTATGAATCTTATGTTAAATGAAAATTTATTCATTAAATAAATGGTAAAAAAACTCACATTTTATGAAAAGTAAGTTGAGTTGTATTTTGATTTTAATCGGTATTTTTGCAATTATTGGAATCAGCGTTTATCACCAGAATATCCTTAAATGTGTAACTAATACTACTTTTTTAATCAGAAGAACTTTTTTCACAATTCTTGAATGGAATGAAAATTCCATTCATGGAATTCAAATAGTATGGGAATATAACTAAGTTTAGGTGGATGTGTTGATCAGTTTTTAATGTTCATAATTTTTCATTGTTAGCTTTATCTATGATTAAATGAATTTTAGATGTTTTCATTCACTTGTTAGTTTTATATTTTAACAATATTTATTCTTGGAGACAATTTTTTATAAATTTGCAAATTTATTTTTTTATTATATGAATCTAACTTCAGTACAATAACCTGCTAAGAATCTTAATTATTTAATCATTTTCTACCAAAAATTGTTTTTAATTGCTTTACCATCTATTTTCTTGAAAAAATGTATAATGAAAATTCAATTCAACTGCTTATAGCAGTGGTTCTCAACCGCCGTTCCGCGGAACACTGGTGTTCCGCGAAGCTGTCCCAGGTGTTCCGCGAAAATTTTGAATATAATAAGAAACAAGAAGTTTTTTTATTATTATAAAATAAATACTACATAGTTTTGTTAATTATTTGAAATTTAGCAAAAATATTCAATATTATTCTAAATTTTCGCGGAACAGTCAATAATATTAACAGTGTAATTATCAAACGACGCAGTTACGTCGTTTGGAGTTACTCCAGGAATACCACTAAATTTCTAATGTACTCGATAATACAGGGAGCGCTACGTAGTGTTGATTTCGTGCTGTTTCTCTTTCTTCGTACGAAATAACAAAAGCGCAATTTCGACCTGAGGTTCAGCCATAATTTAATATAAATATCTAGTTTTCGTGAGTGTGTTTTTATTATATATATATATATTTTATATTGTTGGAAATTGATAAGATGAAATGCAAGTTGTGTAGTTTTAACAGTATTCTTATCTTTTTAGTTGCTTATTTTAACATTTATACAAGACTTTTAAATCTGAAATATGGACAAATTTTTTGAAAAGAAAGAGTGAAAGTGAGGTTAATGTTGGGGCGAGTACAAGCAGGTCTTCTTCAATTGAAGGTGATATGCAAGACAACAAAAATGCCGAAAATAAACGTAAAAAGATATCCGAATCAGTTCGGAATTATTCGGAAGAATATCTGAAGTTTGGTTTTACATGGAGCGGTAGTCAAGATGTTCCTATTCCGAGATGTATTATATGTGGTGAAAAATTGGCTAACAGTGCAATGGTCCCAGCTAAGTTACAGCGACACCTTTCAACAAAACATTCTTGTCTAACTTCAAAAGGTAAAGATTATTTCGAAAGATTGCTGAAAAATCAAGAAGTGCAAGCAACATGCTTTCGAAAGAGCGTTACAATTTCGGATAAAGCGCAAATCGCTTCTTATAAAGTGGCAGAACTAATTGCATTGAAGCAAAAGCCGCATGATATCGCAGAATCGCTAATTTTGCCCGCATGTTTAGAAATTGTTAAGATTATGTTTGGCAATGAAGCGCAGCGAGACGTCCTAAAAATTCCCGTTTCGGACGATACGATAAAATGAAGAATTATAGATATGTCAGGTTTTATAGAGAACGCGGTGACGTCGAAATTAAGTACAAAAATTTTGCGCTGCAAATTGACGAATCCACTGACATAAGTGGCAAAGCCCAATTAATCGGATTTATTCG
This sequence comes from Latrodectus elegans, assembly GCA_030067965.1. Taxonomy (NCBI): domain Eukaryota; kingdom Metazoa; phylum Arthropoda; class Arachnida; order Araneae; family Theridiidae; genus Latrodectus; species Latrodectus elegans. Next base: position 63,588,092 of record CM057815.1, read on the forward strand.
CTTTGTTGACGACACTGAAATAATAAATCAGTTTTTATTCTGCAAGGAACTTATTGGTCACGCAACTGGAGAAGACATATTTAATTCAGTATCATCTTATTTGGAAGAATGGAAATTATCCTGGGAAAATTGCGCAGGAATCTGTACTGATGGAGCTCCAGCCATGCGTGGCAGTATTAAGGATTTTGTAGTCGAGTTAAAGCAATAAATTCAAATATAGTCTCTACTCACTGCTTTCTGCACAGGGAATCTTTGATTTCGAAGAGTCTACCAGCAAACTTAAAGTCTGTTTTGGAGCAAGTCGTACATATGGTGAATTATATTAAATCGAGACCATTAAAAACCCGTATGTTCAAACAACTTTGTAACACCATGGAATCCAAATATGAATGTTTGCTTTTGCACTCTGAAGTGAGGTGGCTCTCAAGAGGAAAAGTGCTAACCCGAGTTCATGAGTTGAAACAGGAATTGCTAGTTCTTTTTAGACAAGAGGGTAATGATGTATACGTAAAATATTTGGAAAATGATGCATGGTGTACTAAGCTAGCATATTTAGCCGATATCTTCAGCTACTTAAATTCAGTCAATACATCTCTTCAAGGAAAAAATGAAAATATTCTGACATCCACAGACAAATTGCTAGCTTTCCAGAAAAAGCTTTTGCTTTGGAAAAATCGTATTGCTCAAAATCGCAAATTTGATATGTTTCCGTTATTAGCAACGGAAAATATTGTTAACATTAACAGAAATGATTTCAAATGTGACAGAGCATTTGTCAATATTGCAGGACAAAATAACTCATTACTTTCCATCTCTTAATATTGAAGACTTTGATTGGGCACGAAATCCATTTGGTGAATTTGATATAATGAACCAAGATTTTTCTATTCAGGAAGCAGATGAGTTTATTAATATATCAACGGATCGAACGTTACAACTAAAATTCAAAGAAGAAGGAGTGGAAAGGTTTTGGATTTCCATCGAGAATGAACATCCATTTATTGCAAAACGAGCGTTGAATATCTTGTTGCTCTTTTCGACGTCCTATCTGTGCGAACTTGGATTTTCAACTCTAACAAATATTAAAAGCAAAAAAAGAGAAAGACTTATCAATTTAGAAGAAGAAATGAGAGTAGCGCTCTCTTACATAAGACCCAACCTTGAGGAAATTTGTAAAGGTCGTCAAGCGCAAATTTCTCATTAAAATAAGTTACCATGTAATATATATCTTTATTTCAATTAAATATTAATCTTCCAATTATTTTGTGTGATTTACATTAGATTTACAAATTTTATGATAATGGTGTTCCGCCAAAATCGAGACCACTTAAAAGTGTTCCGTGATCCCAAAAAGGTTGAGAGCCACTGGCTTATAGGTTTGTGATATTCACTTAGTGTGAGTATTGGTTCACCTTGTAAAGGTCCCAAATTAATTTTTATCATTACATCATGGTTAAATTTGTTATTTGCAAGAACTTTAAGAAGTATATAAATCTTCAGTTATATAAATTTTTAAAATGAATCTTTTAATAAAACTTTATTAATTTTCTGTTATATAAAATTTACCTTTTCATTTCCGTCTATAATTATAAAATTTTTTAATTTTAAATCAATGTAAAAATCTAATAAGTGTCATTTTCTTATTTTAGGTAGTGCCTCAAAGTTATGAACATTCTTGTAAAAACGAACTGAAAAATAGGATGTGCCTCTTTACCTATATATTACTTATCTGGTGAATTTTCTTGGAGTTGCTTTCTCTTCAGTACAGCATATTTTGTTTCTTTGCACATCCACTGAAGTGAAAATATGCAGAACCTGTCTTCTCAAGGTGTCCCTAATGTTACATAATCCTGTACTCACAATTGCTGAGTGACACACATTTTATCTGTTCATTTTGAAGGATCCAGTTGAAAGAACACCTTGAAACGTCAAGAGCAAATGCTTTTTTGAGCTGAGCACTTCTGAAATAGCAATACTGCTACTCTAACTCAATCAACATCTTGTGGTGTTATAATGCATCTTTCAGGTCCTCTTTGTATAGTTGATGCATCCTCTGTTGTTCTGCATGCGTTTACCCAATTTACAATAGATTGCCATTGAGGAACATGTCAGCATGGGGGAATTACAAATAAAAAAACATTCTTTTATTTGTAATTCAGTGATTGAGTGGGAATTCGGAAAATACATCCATCACAAAATGACCTCCTATCTGTTATTTTATTATAATTTTCTTCATATATTTATTTCATTTAATCATTAGATTGGCATAAATTCTTGTGTAAATATTCTTTATGCAAATTTCTTTCACAGTTTTTTACTAAATGGTTCATTATCAGTTCCATAAACTATAGCTGGAATGTTCTAAATCATTATCGTGCTGTTGATGATTTGTTTTGCTATAGCTTAAGGTCTTATTTACGGTTACAAATTAATAGAAATTAGATGCAGTTAATTGAAATATTTCCTTTTTCCATAATTCTATAGATTGTTGATCAAAATTTTTTTGTTTTTGATCCCCTATTTTATCTAAATCAAAAGATAAAGTTTTAATTAATAACCACATGTCTTGCTAATAAAGAGTCTGATCTTATTATAAGAATAATAGCAGGCAATGATATTGTGGGAGTTTTAGCAGCTTTTCATTCACTTACATATATTATAAGTTTCCTGTGAATAATGTTTTATAATTTACAGGATTTAAATTAATTTTTGAATATATTATGGCATTTTGGGGATAACTTTTACAGCTTTTGGTCAGGATTGCAACTGTTCTGTAGAAATTAAATATATTTTTTCTCTGCTGTATTCTTCAAAAGGGTGCAGCATTGCAAATACATATTTGAAAAAATGAGGACAAGGACCATTTGGACAATTGCAATCAAGAACCTAAACATATTAATTAAAATTATAGTATCACACATACACTAAAAATTAATTTAGAATAATAAACTACTAGAGATAAAGTGAAACTACTAAACAGCAGTTTTTTACATAAAACTAAATATTTTTCTCTACTTATGTGAAGTATATACACACAATTATAATTCAATGTATTATAAATTATTTGAATTTCAATATTTTCATTATTTAATTTTAAAACACTTCACGAATAAAATTATTTATTTTATCAGTATGGTTGCCTCGAAAGAGGTTGAAGGCTCCCCTTTAGTAGCTGTCGCCGCTCTGTTGCTATTAGCTACTCTTGTGGATTAAATCACCCACGTGTTTGCCGTGCGTGGAGACCCGTGTCCCTGGAAATGAGGATCCTGGTAATTGAGGCCTCCAGAGACCAACACATTGCTTTGGCCTCTGCTTCAGGTAAACGGGAGGTGTGTAGTGGTCCTCAGCACATCAATCGGCTTTATGGATCAAGCAATCGGTACATCTACCAGGTGACTCGTTAAGGGTGGAGTCCACCTCAGGGATGTACTGTGAGCGTATAGGGACTGAATAGCACTGATACAGCTAACCTGTATCCCCTTGTAGGGCTCCGTGGTGGGTGGTGCCGTCTGGTCCCTGAATTTATATTAATGTTATATGGATAAAAACACATTCTCCTCACTCCCTCGGGAGCAACAAATGTTAAATGTTAGCGCCAAATATTTTATCATAAAAAGGATCGGAAATACTTTTGAATATGTTTTACCTTTTCTAATTGAAAAGGGTATTACTTCTTACTTTGGAGAAGTAAAATCAATCAAGAAATTACGTTCGGGTGTTCTGCTAGTGGAAACTGCAACCGAAAAACAATCAATCCTGATGCAAAACCTGAAAACAATTGGTGACATCGCCGTAAGTGTTGAACCTCATAAAAATTTAAATTTTTCACGAGGTGTTATTTCTTCGGAGGACTTGTTTCATACTCCCACCGAAGAAATACTGGAAAATTTGAAAACACAAAAAGTCTGCGCTGTGAAAAGAATAACGATAAAGAGAGATGGTATTGTTCTAAACACAAAGCATCTCATCTTGAGTTTCTCGACACCAGACTTGCCACAAAACATCAAAGTGGCTTATATGAGATGTTCTGTACGGCCTTTTATACCTAATCCTCTAAGATGCTTCCAATGTCTACGATTTGGACTTTCTAAAATGGCTTGCAGAGGAAAACTCGCATGTGCCCGTTGTTTTGACGTTGGCCATGAAAGTACTACCTGTGATGCCAAAGAAGTGTGTGTCAAGTGTAAAGGTAACCACACTTCTTATTCTAGATCGTGTCCCGTTTGATACAGGAAAAAGAAATTGTTACCATCAAAATGAAGAACAATGTTTCCTATTCAGAAGCTCGTCGATTGGTTAATTCTCGTACTCCCACCCCTGGTGTAAGTTATGCAAATATAACAAAAAAAGTAACCCGATCTTGCAGCACACAGACACACATTCTGTTTCTACAATTAGCTTACTCTCACGGCAAAAAAACACAGAAATTACTACACCTGTAATCGCCAAATCAGCTTTGGCAAAATCAAAAGCCTTAAAGGCTGGGGAATTAAAAATAGCTAAAGAAGGCGTTCGGAAGCCTTCGTTAACTGCAAGAAAAGCTCTTCTGTGTATGGATGCAGACACTGCCAAACTGCATCCTTCAGATGATGATTTCATATTGGAAGATTCATCTGAGATGACATTGAGCAATAGTGACAATGGCTAGATTATATTGCATCAATGACTTCCTTTGTTTCATGGAATTGTCGTGGTTTTCGGACCCGAATTGATGATATCAGATCAATTATGTCATCCTATAACCCCGCATGTATGGCTCTCCAGGAAACATTCCTGAAACCCAATATTATCACCAAAATGCGTGGGTTTCAATGCTACAGAAAGGATAATGGTGGTGATGCAGCTGTGTCTGGAGGAGTTTGTATAATTACATCAAACAATTATCCCAATACATCACATCTGTTAAAAACTTCACTCTAGGCTGTTGCTGTGAGAATTCACACCGCATGTCTGATTACAGTTTGTAGCCTCTACTTACCACCGAATGATGTCATCCAAGAAAAGAAACTAAACGACTTAATTGACCAACTCCCAGCTCCATTTTTATTGCTTGGTGACTTTAACGGACATAGTCCTCTGAGGTAGCAATGATACGAATTCTCGCGGTCAACAGATAGAGCAACTTATTTCTGACAATTGCCTTTGTCTGCTAAATACCGACGAGAAAACTCATTTCGACGAACCTACACGGACATTTCACTCTCTGGACTTAGCTATTTGTTCTCCATCACTACTATCATTGCTGAATTTTGCTGTTGGAAATGACGTCTATAATAGTGGTCATTTCCCTCTAATCGTCACTCAGGCTGGAAGTAATAGTGTGTGTCACAAACCACCTAATTATGTGTACAGTCGAGCCGATTGGACACTTTTCACGCAATTGGCTGTGATCAGTGAGACAAAAGTTAAGACAGATATGATAGATGATGCCGTTAATTATGTCACCGACACAATACTACGAGCAGCGGATGTTGCTATCCCTAAAAATTCCACCATTCCACATAAACACCGAAAACCTTGCTGGAATGAAAAGTGCCAACTCTCCTATAAGAAACAAAGGAAGCAATGGAATATATTCCGAAGATCCCCTACTACGGAGAATCTGGTTGCTTTTAAAAAAGCCAAAGTTCAAGCTCGAAGAGTTAGACATCAGAGTCAAAGAGAATCTTGGATTTGCTACGTGTCGTCAATCAATTCATCGACAACAAGTAAACAATTATGGAGGAAAGTTAAAGTAGCCAATGGTATTTATCAGGAGTATTCCATTCCTGTATTAAAAACCGGAGCTGCAATACACTCCTCAGCGGTAGACATTGCTAATGTCATCGGTGAAACCTTTGCTAGTATTTCCAGCTCTGATTCATAGAATAATACTTTTCGAAGGATTAAAAGAATCGCTGAGCGGACATCTTTAAGCTTTCATGATCGACATAATCTACAATATAATTGTGATTTTGAATTGTCAGAATTGAAGACTGCATTATCTAAAGCAAACGACACCACCCCAGGACCTGATGGAATCTCGTATGAAATGCTCCGTCACTTAAATCATGATTCTTTATTAAACATACTTTCATTGTTTAATAGAATCTGGACTGAGCATACCTATCCTACATCATGGAAAGAAGCGATAGTGATTCCAATATTAAAACCTGGCAAAGATTCAACTGACCCACTGAGTTATCGTCCAATAGCTCTCACGAGTTGCTTGTGCAATACCTTTGAGCGTGTGATCAATGCTAGACTCATTTACATCTTAGTGAAGAATAATTGCACACCCCTTCAAAGCGGATTTTGAAGAGGACGATCCACTATTGACAACATAGTAGATCTGGAATGCCAAATTCAAAATGCTTTCGTGAAGAGAAACCATCTTTTTGCAATCTTCTTCGATATTGAGAAAGCATACGATCGTACGTGGCGTTATGGCGTTCTCCGTAATATGCATAATCTTGGATTTAAGGGTAATCTTCCAATATTTATACAGAATTTTCTAGCTACTAGGCTATTTAAAGTACGTATTGGAAGTACAGTTTCCAATACTTTTACTCAAGCTGAAGGTATCCCTCAAGGTAGCGTTTTAAGCGTAACCCTTTTTTACCTTTTCATCAATAACATACTTCATCAGTTACCATCTTCAGTTCATAGGAATTTATATGTTGATGGCTTACAAATTTCTTATCAGGGTTCAAACATGAATATAATTGAGAGACAATTGCAAACAGCTGTAAACAATCTAACTACTTGGTGTGAACGAAATGGTCTTAGTATATCTCCTAGTAAGAGTCACTGTGTCCATTTCTGTAGGAAAACTAGTCTTCATCCCGATCCTGTGCTTCACATAAGGAATAGACCTATTCCTGTGGTCAACGAGATAAAATTCCTCGGGGTAATTTTCGATAAGAAGTTAACTTTCCTTCCGCATACTTTATATCTGCGGAAGAAGTGCGAGCGATTGCTCAATATCCTCAAGGTGTTGTCTAATACATTTTGGGGTGCAGATCGCACTTCATTGCTCCGAATTTATCAATCAATCATTTTATCTCGTATTGACTATGGTTGTGTTGCTTATGGATCGGCTAGATCTTCCACTTTACGCAGATTAAACACCGTCCACTACTCTGCTTTAAGGATTTGCTATGGAGCATTTCGTACATCACACGTCCATAGTCTATATGTAATTTACCAACAATTACCATTAGACCTGCGGCGGATGCAGCTGTCTCTTAATTATTATTCTAAAATCATATCCACTCCTCATCATCCCTTACGTTCCACGATTCCAAGTGCTACGGTTAAGAGATTATATAATGCTAGACCATCAAACATTCCACCTTTTCTCTCGTATTAAATCTATTATTTTGCTTTCTGACCTATGTTATGTCCTTATCGAGTCTACCGACCTTTACGCACATTCGCCTTGGTATAATCCACACGTTATTGTGTTAAATCCCTTTGGTAAAAATAAAAAATCAGACACAAACACTGCTATTCTTCAACAGCTTTATTCATCCATCGCTGTCAGTACACTATGTACACTCCAGTATTTACGGATGGATCCAAGTGTCCAGGATCAGTTGGTTGTGTAGTTTATCTTGATACCTCCTACAGTTATAGCCTTCACAAATCCTGCTCCATCTTCACCGCTGCCCCTCAGGGGGTTTACCTTCTTTAGGTAAACACGGGTGTCACAATCCCGAGGTACCCGATCTTTCCTCTTCTTTATTTTCTTCTCTCCTCTCCTCTTCTGCTTTTTCTTCTTTATCATCCTCGTTGTGGTTGCCTCGCAGGAGGTTGAGGGTTCCCCTTGAATAGCTTTCGCCACTCTGTTGCTATTAGCTACTCTTGAGGACTAAATCACCCACGTGTTTGCCGTGCGTGGAGACCCGTGTCCCTGGAAAGGAGGATCCTGGTATTTGAGGCCTCCTGAGACCAACACATTGCTTTGGCCTCTGCTTCAGGTAAACGGGAGGTGTGTTGTGGTCCTCAGCACATCAATCGGCTTTATGGATCAAGCGATCGGTACATCTACTGGGTGACTCGTTAAGGGTGGAGTCCACTTCAGGGATGTACGGTGAGCGTATAGGGACTGACTAGCACTGGTACAATAACCTGTATCCCCTCGTAGGGCTCCGTGGTGGGTGGTGCCGTCTAGTCCCTGAATTTTATGATATTCTACATGAATATTTCTATTAATTCTTTCCTCCCTTTGGAGCAACAATTGTCAATGATGAACGCTAAATATTTCATAGTTAAAAGAACTGAAGGAGGTTCTTTCCAATTTGTATCACCTTTTCTCATTGAAAAGAGTATTTCATCTTGTGTAGGTGAATTAAAAAATATTAGAAGACTAAGAACTGGGGATATTTTAGTTGAGATTGCTTCCGAAAGGCAAGCAATACTTATACAGTCACTAAAATCAATTGGAAATGTGGATGTTGTCGTTCAGCCTCATACGACATTAAACTTTTCCAAGGGAGTAATTTCTGCAGCGGATCTAATATATACGTCTACAGACGAAATACTGGAAAATTTAATATCTCAAAAAGTCTGTGGTGTCAAACGGATAACTCTTAAACGAGATGGTGTTTCAATCAACACAAAACATCTGATTTTGACATTTTCAACACCTGATTTGCCACAACATATTAAAGTTGCCTATATGCGATGCTCTGTAAGACCCTATTTACCAAATCCGCTTCGCTGCTTTCAATGCCAACGATTTGGTCATTCAAAAATAGCTTGCAGAGGTAAACTTACGTGTGCCCATTGTGCAGACGTTGGCCACGATAGTGTTACCTGCAATGCTAAGGAGGTTTGTGTCAACTGCAAAGGCGACCATCCTGCCTATTCACGATCTTGCCCATCATGGCAGTTGGAAAAAGAAATTACTTCCGTCAAAATCAAAAATAGTGTGTCTTATCCGGAGGCTCGACGAATTGTCGCCGCACGTACACCACAGCCAGGTATCAGCTATGCGACTGTTACTAAGAAAGTAAGTAGATCTTGTTGCACCCAAACTGATCCTATTTTAGAAAATACAATAAAGCCCAGCCAAAAGATACAAAATCTTCAACCGCTATGCACAAACTGTCTCTTGCAAAATCAAGAGCATCTCAAGCAAAAAAATTAAAACTTGCCAAGGAAGGCGTTCGTAGGTCTTCCTTGACAGAAAGAAAAGCCAGGTTAGCGTTGGAAGAAGATACTGTTAAACTCTATCCTTCAGATAGAGAAGGTTTTGAGGATTCATCAGAAACTCAGATGAGTACTGCTGGTGAATAACATTCATCCCATTAATGACTTCCTTTGTTTCATGGAATTGTCGAGGTTTTCGTTCTCGAATAGACGACGTCAAATCTGTTATCTCTCACTTTAACCCCGCATGTGTGGCTGTCCAGGAAACATTCCTGAAGCCCACTGTTAGCACCAAACTGCGTGGGTTTCAATGCTTCAGAAAGGATAATGGTGGTGATGCGTCTGTATCTGGAGGAGTTTGCATATTCACATCAAACTCATATGCAAGTACAGCACATCAACTAAGAACTACATTACAAGCTGTAGCAGTGAAAATTCACGTAACCTAACTGATCACTGTTTGCAACCTGTATTTACCACCACATGACGTCGTAAATTCGGAGGAACTAGATGATTTACTTGACCAACTCCCAGCTCCATTTGTGCTTCTAGGTGATTTTAATGGACATAATACTCTGTGGGGAAGTGAAGATACGAATTCTCGCGGTCGTCAGATAGAGCAGTTCATATCTGACAATTGCCTTTTTCTGCTGAATACCGACGAGAAAACTTATTTTCACGAACCTACACGGACATTTCACTCTCTGGATTTAGCTATATGTTCTCCATCACTCTTGCCATTGCTGAATTTTGAAGTTGGAAAGGACCTTCACAACAGTGATCATTTCCCTCTAATCGTGTCCCAGGCTGGAAATAATAGTGTGTGTCACAACCCACCTTGTTATGTGTACAGTCGAGCCGATTGGACACTTTTCACGCAATTGGCTGTGATCAGTGAGACAAGAGTTAAGACAGATATAATAGATGATGCCGTTAAATATGTCACCGACACAATAATCCGAGCTGCGGATGTTGCTATCCCTAAAAATTCCATCATTCCTCATAAACACAGGAAACCTTGGTGGAATGAAAAGTGTCAACTCCTATAAGAAACAAAGGAAGCAATGGAATATATTTCGAAGATACCCTGCTACAGAGAATCTGGTTGCATTTAAAAAAGCCAAAGCTCAAGCTCGAAGAGTTAGACGTCAGAGTCAAAGAGAATCTTGGATTCGCTACGTGTCGTCAATCAATTCATTGACAACAAGTCAACAATTATGGAGGAAAGTTAAAGCAGCCAATGGTATTTATCAGGATTATTCCATTCCTGTATTAAAAACCGGAGCTGCAATACACTCCTCAGCGGTAGATATTGCTAATGTCATCGGTGAAACCTTTGGTAGTGTTTCCAGCTCTGATTCATATAATCCTACTTTTCTAGGGATTAAACGAATCGCTGAGCGGACACATCTAAGATTTCATGATCGACATAATCTACCATATAATTGTGATTTTGAATTGTCAGAATTGAAGACTGCTTTATCTAAAGCAAAGGACACTAGCCCAGGACCAGATGGAATCTCGTATCAAATGCTCCGTCATTTATATCATGATTCTTTATTAAACATACTTTCACTGTTTAATAGAATCTGGATTGAGCATGCTTATCCTACGTCATGGAGAGAAGCGATAGTGATTCCAATATTGAAACCTGGCGAAGATTCATCTGACCCTCTGAGTTATCGTCCAATAGCTCTCACGAGTTGCTTGTGCAAAACGTTTGAGCGTATGGTCAATGCTAGACTCATTTACATCTTAGAGAAGAATAATTGCATACCCCTTCAACAAAGCGGATTTTGAAGAGGACGATCCACTATTGACAACATAGTAGATCTGGAATCCCAAATTCGAAATGCTTTTGTGAGGAGAAACCATCTTGTTGCAATTTTCTTCGATATTGAGAAAGCATACGATCGTACGTGGCGTTTTGGCATTCTCCGCAATAGGCATAATCTTGGATTTAAGGGTAATCTTCCAATATTTATACAGAATTTTCTAGCTACTAGGCTATTTAAAGTATGTATTGGCAGTACAGTTTCGAATACTTTTACTCAAGCTGAGGGTGTCCCTCAAGGTAGCGTTTTAAGCGTAACCCTTTTTAACCTTTTCATCAATAACATACTTCATCAGTTACCATCTTCAGTTCATAGGAATTTATATGTTGATGACTTACAAATTTCATATCAGGGTTCAAACATGAATATAATTGAGAGACAATTGCAAACAGCTGTAAACAATCTAACTACTTGGTGTGAAAGAAATGTTCTTAGTATATCTCCTAGTAAGAGTCACTGTGTCCATTTCTGTAGGAAAACAAGTCTTCATCCCGATCCTGTGCTTCACATAAGCAATAGACCTATTCCTGTGGTCAACGAGATAAAATTCCTCGGGGTAATTTTCGATAAGAAATTAACTTTCCTTCCGCATACTTTATATCTGCGGAAGAAGTGCGAGCGATTGCTCAATATCCTCAAGGTGTTGTCTAATACATTTTGGGGTGCATTGCTCCGAATTTATCAATCAATCATTTTATCTCGTATTGACTATGGTTGTGTTGCTTATGGATCGGCTAGATCTTCCATTTTACGTAGATTGTATACCGTCCACCACTCTGCTTTAAGGATTTGCTGTGGAGCATTTTGTACATCACCCGTCCAGAGTCTATATGTAATCTGCCAACAATTACCATTAGACCTGCGATTGATGCAGCTGTCTCTTAATTATTATTCTAAAATCATATCCACTCCTCATCATCCCTTACGTTCCACGATTCCAAGTGCTGCTCTTAAGAGAGTATATAATGCTAGACTATCAAGCATTCAACCTTTTCTCTGTCGTATGAAATCTATTATTTTGCTTTCTGACCTATGTGATGTCCGAATCGAGTCTACCGACCTTTACGCACATTCACCTTGGTATAATCCACACATTATTGTGTTAAATCCCTTTGGTAAAAACAAAAAATCAGACACAAGTACTGCTATTCTTCAACAGCTTTATTCATTCCATCGCTGTCAGTACACTATGTACACTCCAGTATTTACGGATGGATCCAAATGTCCAGGATCATTTGGCTGTGGAGTTTATCTTGATGATACCTCCTACAGTTATAGCCTTCACAAATCCTGCTCCATCTTCACCGCTGAGGCTACGGCTATATACCGAGCACTTCAGCTGCTACAAACTAAAAATGAACGTAAATTCTGTGTGTACACTGACAGTATGAGTGTGTTAGAAGCTTTGAGGAATAACAACTATAATTGCCATCCAGTTGTGTCAAAGATATTCAAATTAATTGATACTGTTACTAACAAGGGATTTGAGATACTGTTTTGTTGGATTCTAAGCCACATAGAAATAGATGGCAATGAGAATGCTGATGCTGCTGCTAAATCTGCAGCTACTTCCATTTCGCCTTCAATACCATCAATGGACATGAGAAAAGGATTCAAAAATTTCATATATTCTCTTTGGCAAGAATCCTGGAACCTGCAAGTCAGCAACAAACTCCATTCCATATTTTCATACATCATTCCATTATCTGTTTTATCTCCACGATGTGCAGACGTCAGACTGACTAGCCTTCGAATTGGTCACACGCGTTTCACCCACAAGCATTTGATCTTAAGTGATCTCCAACCATGGTGTGAAAAGTGTGATGAACCATTTGCAGTATATCACATTTTAATTGTGTCTCCAGATTTTAACCATCAGCGTTTTAGATATTTTAATAGTAATATTTTAACATTAGAAGATCTGCTTGGAGAACCACCCCATCGCAATTTATTTGCGTTTTTAAAAGACATAGGATTTATGAATTTTATCTGATTTAGAAATATTTTATTTAAATACAAGTTTTTAATCTTATACATGTGTTTATTGTATGTTTACATACTTTTAATATATATTTTAACTATATTGCTATTTTATACTTTTTATGTACATTTTAACTATATTTCTATTTTATACTTTTTATGTACATTTTAACTATATTTCTATTTTATACTCTTAATGGATGAAAAGAAAACTGAGGTATAATATCTTGTGATTGGCGCAGCTTGTCCTTATCTGGACCTTGCGCCATAAAAACCAACCAACCAACCCTTTCCTGATCTGTAAACGAATATCGGGTATTGTTGGGGAAGTTACGATGGTTCTGAAAATGCGCTCAGGTGACTTACTTGTTGAGGCAGTTTCTGACTCACAAGCAGATATTCTGGCAAGCAGGAAATCTCTGGCTAACATGGAAGTGACTGTGTCGCCTCACGGAAACCTTAATTTCTCCTGTGGTGTTATCTCTCCTAGGGATTTGCTGTTCTCGCCGACGGAAGAGATTCTGGAAAATTTACAGAATCAGAAGGTCTGCGGCGTTAGACGCATAACAGTCAGGCGGGATGGCCTTGATACTAAGCACCTCGTTCTGACTTTTGCGTCGCCAGACCTTCCGCAGTATGTAAAAGCTGCTTATATGAATTTGCCCGTCAGGCCATACATCCCAAATCCCTTGTTTGATCCAAAGCGATGTTTCCAGTGTCAGCGCTTTGGACACTCGAGAAATGCCTGCAGAGGCAAAAACACCTGCGCACGCTGCGCGGTGGTTGGCCACGATAGTACGAACTCCACAGCAAAGGAGGCATGTGTCAACTGTCATGGTGACCATCCCTCCTATTTTCGAAGTTGTCCTCAGTATATGATGGAAAAAGAGATAGCCACAATTAAGGTTAACAGAAAATGTTCTTATCCTGAGGCAAGTCGATTAGTCACTTCCCGTACTCCACAGCCAGGAGTTAGTTATGCCACTGCTGCCAGAAAGGTCACCAAATCGAGCAGCACACAAACTGAACCAATTTTGGTTTCCCCAGTGAAATTACCTCAAACAAAAAAAAAGCCTATTTTTAAAAAAACTATTACATTTTCAAGAAAAGCTACCTTTGCTAAATCAAAAGCAGAGAAAGCATTAAAATTAAAAAAAGCAAAAACATCAATTTCCACCCGCAATGCTTTCTCATGCCTGGAGACTGACGTGGTGTCCCCATTTCCCTCGGACGATCATCGCTCGAGGATATGACAGAAGACCCGCCTTCCAGATCCAGTAAAGGAGCTTTTAGAACTAAGCAATAACTTCCTTTGTATCTTGGAACTGCCATGGTTTGCGATCACATCTTGATGACATCAAGTCTCTAGTGTCACATTACAACCCTGCATGTATAGCACTTCAGGAGACATTCCTGAAGTCTTCCAACATCATTTCTATGCGAGGGTTTAAATGCTTTACAAGAGACCGTGGTGATGATGGTACAGCATCTGGAGGTGTATGTATATTAACATCGAATACTTTCCCCAGCGCTGTCCATCAATTGAATACTACTCTACAGGCTGTTGCTGTAAGAATTCATACTTCATTCGTATTAACAGTCTGTAGTTTATATTTACCCCCACATGATGTCATCCGCCAAGAGGAACTCGATGAATTAGTTGATCAGCTGCCGACACCATTCCTATTGTTAGGTGATTTCAACGGTCATAATACCTTGTGGGGAAGTGATGATACGAATTCTCGCGGTCGGCAGATAGAGCGGTTTATTTCTGATAACAGTCTCTGTCTGCTTAATTCCGACAAGAAGACATTTTCACGTACCCACAAGAGCATTTCATTCCCTCGATCTTGCTATTTGTTCACCATCATTGCTGCCATTGTTAAATTTAAATGTAGGAAATGATCTGCACAATAGCGATCATTTTCCTCTCATCTCCCAGACTAGAGGTAGTAGTGTAGTACAACGTCTACCTACTTACGTGTACAGTCGGGTAGATTGGACGTCATTTACACAATTGGCAGTTATTGATAATGAAATGATTTTGATCGAGAATATTCATGAAGCCGTTAGAAAAGTCACTAAAACAATTATAAATGTAGCTGATGTAACAATACCCGATAGTTCCTCTATACCAAAACGGCGTTGCAAACCTTGGTGGAATAAAGAATGCCTAGAAACTTATAGAAAACAAAGGGAGTTATATGGGGGTTATTTAGGAGATACCCCTCAACGGAGAATCTATTAGCATTTAAGAGAGCAAAAGCACTAGCTCGCAGAGCTCGTCGTCGAAGTCAGAAGGAATCCTGGTCACGCTATATATCTTCAACTACGTCTTCCACATCTAGTAAACAGTTGTGGAGAAAAGTGAAAGCAGCCAATGGGATTTAAAAAGGATTTTTCAATTCCTATTTTAAAAACCGGAGCTGCTGTATACTCTTCTCCCGAAGACATTGCTAATATCCATGGTGAAACTTTTGCTAGCGTCTCAAGCAACGACTCTTACAGTCCTTCCTTTTTAAGGACTAAGAGTCGTGCTGAGCGAACACCAATTCGTTTTAACCATGGTGAAGCCTTGCCTTACAACTGTGAGTTTCGGATGTTGGAATAGAAGAGAGCATTAAAGCAGACCCATGATACCAGTCCAGGAACAGACGGAATCAGCTATCAAATGCTTCGAAATTTAAGTCCAGACTCTCTATTGAACATATTACATATTTGTTACATATTATTTATTTGTATTATATATTTGTTTAATAGGATCTGGAATGAAAAGAAATTTCCATTAGCTTGGAATGAAGCGATAGTGATTCCGGTTCTTAAGGATGGTAAAGATCCTTCAGACCCTTCACATTATCGACCAATAGCTCTGACGAGTTGCTTGTGTAAGACTCTCGAACGTATGGTCAACGCCCGTCTCGTATATGTCTTAGAAAAAAATAAATGTATACATATTAATCAGAGTGGCTTCTGAAAAGGGAGATCCACTCTTGATAATATCACATACTTGGAGACCCAAATCCGCAACGCTTTTGTGCGGAGGAACCATCTGGTCTCCATTTTCTTTGACATCGAGAAGGCATACGACCGTACATGACTATATGGAATTTTCCGTACATTATATGATTTTGGCTTTCGGGGTAATTCTCCGATATTCCTGCAAAATTTTTTGAGCTCCCGTGTTTTTAAAGTTCGTATTGGAACTGTGCTTTCCAATACTTTTATTCAAGCCGAGGGTGTTCCCCAAGGCTCTATTTTAAGTGTCACTGTGTTTAGTCTTTTCATCAGTGATATACTTCATCAATTACCACCTTCTATAAATGGTACACTATATGTTGACGACCTGCAAATATCATGTCAGGGTTCTAATATGCGATTAATTGAGAGACAACTGCAAACAGCAATTAACAAACTTGCTGCATGGTGTGCTGAGAATGGCCATACCTTGTCACCAAGCAAGAGTAGATGTGTCCACTTCTGTAGAAAGACTGGCCTTCACAATGATCCAGTTATTAATATCAACAACATCCCGATACAAGTAGTCAATGAAGTAAAATTTCTGGGAACTATCTTTCACCGAAAATTAACATTTCTACCGCATGTTTTATATCTGCGGAAGAAGTGTGAGCGATCGCTTAATATCCTCAGGGTATTTTCAAATACATCTTGGTGTGCAGATCGCTCATCACTTCTTCGAATTTATCAGTCATTGATTCTTTCCCGCATTGACTACGAATGTGTTGCTTACGGATCGGCTAGATCTTCCATATTACGAAGACTGGACACAGTTCACCACTCTGCTTTAAGGATATGTTCTGGTGCATTCCGCACATCACCCGTCCAGAGTCTATACGCTGTATGTTATCAATTGCCGTTAGACCTGAGACGTATACAGCAATCTCTCGGTTATTATGCTAAGTTTATGTCGACCCCTGATTATCCGTTACGTTTTATGGCTCCTGATGCCTATCTTAAAAGACTGTATGATGCTCGTCCAATGAGCATCCCTCCTTTTCTCACAAGAGCCATATCACATTTCTGGCTCATAGACCTATGTGATGTTCGTATAAAGTCTATTGACCAGTTTCTCTATCTTCCTTGGTATGAACCAACAAATACCTTTATAAATACCTGTGCGCAATTCAGAAGATCCGACACAACACCTATTGTTTTTCAGCAGCTATACTATTCTCATCACTGTCAGTACCAATCTTACAAACCTGTATTCACGGATGGATCTAAATCCGCAGGACATGTGGGCTGTGGAGTTTTTATCAATAACACGTCTTTTAGCTACCTACAATCATCCTGCTCCATCTTTATTGCTGAAGCAACAGCGATCTGCTACGCGCTTCAGCACGTGAATACAGATGATTATCATAAATATTTTATTTATACTGACACCATGAGTATTATTGAAGCCTTGGAAAACAATAGTGTTATCTGTCATCCTGTTGTGTCGAGAATTTTTAAAGCATTGGATTCCCTTGCTGGCAAGGGAAAAGAAATTGTATTTTGTTGGATATCAAGCCACATGGGTCTTGAAGGAAATGAGAGAGCAGATGCAGCTGCAAAGACTGCATCAGACCTAATTTTACCATCGGTTTCTCTCTCAGATGTGAGAAAAGATGTAAAACGTTTTATATATAGTTTTTGGCAGGAATCATGGAACTTGTAGGTTGGCTACAAGTTGCATACCATCTTCTCATCTCTCATCTCCTTACCAGTTTTACCGTTACGAAGTGCAGATGTAAGATTGACTCGTCTTCGTATCGGACACACACGTTTCACACCCAGACATTTGTTTTTAAGCGAATTAAATCCATGGTATGAAACGTGTGATGAACTATTCAACGTTTATCATATTTTAATTTCATGTTATAATTTTAATCAACAACGTTTACATTTTTTTAACAGTGATTTTATAATTTTATCTGATATAATCGAGGATCCACCCCATAGAAACCTATTCGCTTTCTTGAGGGCAATAGGTTTTATACATTTTATTTAAATTTAGAATAATATATATTATTGATTTTTCTCTTTTATATTTTAGAATTTGATTTTAAAATAACATATACACAGATTTTTGTTTTTTAAAAAATTTTTTTAATGTTGCTTGTGTTTGGGTTTAATAAAAAAATAAATAATTTTTAAATAAATAAATAAAATTTTAACATAAAATAAAGCTATGAAAAACTTACTCTTGGCGCAGTATGTCCAATTTTGGACCTTGCGCCATAAAACCCAACCAACCAACCTTCTTCACCGCTGAGGCTACGGTTACATATCGAGTACTTCAGCTGCTACAAACTAAAAATGAACGTAAATTCTGGGTGTACACTGACAGTATGAGTGTATTAGAAGCTTTGAGGAATAACAACTATAATTGCCATCCAGTTGTGTCTAAGATATTCAAATTAATTGATACTGTTACTAACAAGGGATTTGAGATACTGTTTTGTTGGATACGAAGCCACATAGGAATAGATGGCAATGAGAAAGCTGATGCTGCCGCTAAAACTGCAGCTACTTCCATTTTGCCTTCAATACCATCAATGGACATGAGAATATGATTCAAACATTTCATATATTCTCTTTGGCAGGAATCCTGGAACCTGCAAGTCAGCAGCAAACTCCATTCCATATTTTCATACATCATTCCATTATTTGTTTTATCTTCACGAAGCGCAGATGTCAGATTGACTCGCCTTCGAATTGGTCACACGCGTTTCACCCACAAACATTTGATCTTAAGTGATCTCCAACCATGGTGTGAAAAGTGTGATGAGCCATTCACAGTATATCACATTTTAATTGTGTGCCCAGATTTTAACCATCAGCGTTTTAGATATTTTAATAGTAATATTTTAACATTAGAAGATCTGCTTAGGGAACCACCCCATCGCAATTTATTTGCGATGGGGTGGTTCCCCTTGGTTTTTAAAAGGCATAGGATTTATGAATTTTATCTGATTTAGAAATATTTTACTTAAATATAAAATTTTTAATTTTATACATGTGTATATTGTATGTTTACAAACTTTTAATATACATTTTAACTATATTTCTATTTTATACCTTTAATATACATTTTAAATATATTTCTATTTTATACTTTTAATGTACATTTTAACTATATTACTATTTTATACTTTTAATCGGTGAAAAAACTGGTGTATAATGTCTTGTGATTGGCGCAGCTTGTCCTTATCTGGACCTTGCGCCATAAAAACCAACCAACCAACCAACCAATCCAATTGAGATCAGCTTCGACGTTTCTTTCGCGAATATGGCGCTTTACTGCAGCCCAAGCTAATTCAATAGGATTTAAGTCACAATGGTAAGGAGGTAATCATAAAACGGAATGACCTTCTGCTTTTAAAAGTTCGTCAATGTGATATTTTTTCGTAGCTGGAGCATTCATTTTAATTAATTGAAACAGTTCAGGCTTTCTCATAGTGCTGTCATACTGTATTTTTTAGTCATCCAAATATTTACATATTTTAGTTTTCGTCGAATATTTCGTCGGTACTGGATCCAAAATCTTTGTATGGTACGATGCATTATTATGATGGAATTACAAGGGATGTTTCTCAGCAATTTTTCTAGTATCCAGTTTTCAAAATTTTCGTAATTCATTTGCCCATGGTAATCACCTGTTGCACAGCCTGCTTTAAATACTAATTCGGCATTTGGTACAAATCCATCTTTCGATCCAGCATGCACAACAATTAATCGATTTTCAGCACCATCTTTTACAAAAGCACCAAGTTTTTCATCTTGTCAGCATTTTGAGAAAGAAAGGTTGCTGTCAATCCAAGTTTCATCCACATAAATCATGCTTTTTTGGCTTTCTCGATATTTTTTTATTTCTCAAGTACTGACATCTCCACGAAATTATATCTGGCCGTTCAATCAGTAATTTCCTTTTATTTTGGCATCGTTTCCAACGAAATCCAATTTGATGCAAGACTTTCCTTAAAGATTCCCTTTTCCAAGAAAAATTAATCTTTTCTTTCAACACTGGCCATAATAAGGAAATCGGTGGAACTTTATTAGATGCATAAAATTCATTTACTGTATTTCGAATGACACATAAATGAAAATTGTCCAAAACTACATTCCGTTCTGCAGGTCGACTACGCTGTTTCCCTGGAGTTGAAAGCCTACTATCAGTTGTGGATTCCTTTTTATTTCTTTGAACAGTTCTAAGAGAAACACCAGTAGCAGCCGCAGTACGTTCCTGTGCTTTCTGAATTGGTATCGACAGCGAAGTAGACATTGCTTCATTTTCAAAAAATATTCGCACGTTATTAACAATGTTACGTTCTTTAGAACGCAATGTTTTCCCTTTTAGAGACATTATTTGTTGTTCTGAAAAGAACAGTTTTAATATAATTAAAAATTCTAAAAATCAAGAGCGCTGAGAATACAATCTTGTAGGCTAAGTAGAAAGCAAAGAATGAAGAGAAAATCGTGTTCTTCGCCAAAGACAAGAACGGGCGAAAAATTTGTTTTAACCCTAAACTACATGATCATTTTACTGTCCAAACCTCTGAAAGAATGAACCCTTCCACTGGACACAGATCTCACCCGCCTTGATAGTTTGTACTTTGAATTCGTTTTTGTTCCATTCTTTTTATTTCTCATTGAAAGAGACATCGCTTGTAGTTATGATGTTTTAACTGTTTTCTAACAACATTTCTGTTGACTCCCTTAGATGTTTTTTTCTCACCTTCCGAAGATAGTATAGTATACATCTTAGACCGTAACCCTATAAATTTGAAGACAGTCTTCCCATTCAATTCATCCTTGAAGCAGCCAATTTTCTTTTTGTTTCGAAGGCTGAAGAGAGGGTGATCTGGAGGGTAATCGGAGGTATCATAAATGTTGATATTTTTCTTCATATCATCATATACATCTTATGATTTCATCTCGTAGGTAAGAGAGTCTGTGTCAGTGAAAAGTAATGATGCATTATTTCCATATTGTTTCTTGATGATGTTGTAATGAAAATCGTACATCAACAGTTTACTTAGCTCTAAGATGACAAACCCAATGTAAATTGGACGATTGAGAACCACAGTGTTTCTCACTCGTTCTATACCTACGAGATCATTATCAAAAATTTTAAATTGTTAGAAAGAAGGAGCGGCTACTAATTTTTTTGCGTAATGTTCGGTGTTTACTACCTGAACATCTATGTGCTTTCTAACATTCTCCATTGTTTTACCATATACACTATTATTCATCAGTTTAAGGGAAGTAAGACGTTGTCGACATTGACAAATTTGGATATTTTGTACCTAACGGAAGTGTGTATTAAGGCTAGTATATATAATTTATGAGTTAAAGTATAGCATTTATGGAAAGTACTAGTTATAAGCTTTCTAGCAAAATCAAATTTAAATAGAAACATGCATATATTTAATTTTTATGACTTTTTGAAAATATTGCATTCATTACAGTTTTTAAAAGTAGGTTACCTTAAGGTACGCTTAAAAATAAATTCTTGATGCAAATTTCACACAAAATTTGCATACATTTATTAAAAAATGTTTAAAGAATTAAACAAAGTAATTTATTTTGCAATATATGCATAATAACTTATACAAGAGCAAAATATGTTAAACGTTTCGAAAATTTTTCAAAAATTCAAAAAATTTTCACAAAAACTTTTTCCATAAAAATTATTTTTTTGGCAAAAAGCAAATTTTAAACACTTTACTACATGCACATAAAGTTCACACATAAGCACAAAAAATTTTAGAAGATTTGATGCATTAGTTTTTTTTACGAGCGTACCTATGTAATAAAACATGCAATTTGAGAAAATCTCAAAAACAAAAAAATGTACTAAATTCTTATTTTAAACAAAATTAAAACTTCCCGGGACCATAATCTGAATCCATATTAGCCTCCAATGCCTCCCTCTTTCTTTTTTCTTGCCTTTTCAGTGATCTTGCATCTTTATTCATTTTTTTGATGAGATGTTCAGCTTTTCGAACACGTATGCGATCGATTTCTTGCAGTGCGTCACACATATTTTTACCAGGAATAATACCCAGCTCCTTCAGCACCAAGGTTCGGCTGAGAACCCCTTCATTAAAACAGATGACTGCATCCATTACTCCGAGTTCTAAGGTTTCTTTTCCCACAAAAGTGTTCTTGGGAATCCTTTCCCACACACAGTTGTTGAAGGACTCATTGCAATTTTGTGTGCCTCCATGGAGGCATTTCTTCAACAGCTCTTTTGACGACAGGTCACGGAAGATTTTTTGATAGCCAAGAGCACTGCTTCCGGCAATGAATGCTCATGGACATAATTTCCTCCTTGAGCAACACTCTTGTTATATTTACACCAACTCTCTTCCCCAGTAGGACATAGAGCGTGCTGAGGATTTCTGTCTGTTGAGAGTTTATGAAAATATATAGCCCAAACAGCTTTTGCCATTTCATCTACAGAGGTTTTAGCATTGCGACGGATAGCGAGACCATAGTACTTCTGCAAAAGTAAAATCTCAGCATCAGTTAGCCGACCTCGCCCAGAAATTGCCTTGCCGTCTGAGAGTTTCATCCCTTTGAATTCATTCTTCAAGGCTTTCAATCGTGAGCCCATTCTCTTCTGGACATGGCCCACACACTCTAACTTTTCAACATCTGTGTCACCATACACTTTTGCTTGTTTGATTTTCAAGAATCCCTTTGAGTCGCCATCTCCTAAATATTTGGTATAGCGCACATTTCTCGAAGATATGGAACGATTGAAAATGCGAAAGACACCCTCTGTCTCCATGCCACCGCTTGGACCTTCGTAGTTCTTCTGGCAATCTTCGCAGCTCTTTTCACTTTTCTTGCATTTGAAGCAATACTTCGACAAGCATTCAAAGTCTATCACCTTTCCGGTATCCACACAAATAGCTGTCACAACCCCGTTGAGTGAAGTGTGGCCTCTCTTTGCCACGAGCCATCCACAGATACAGCAATATCTCTGACATTATCATTAGCTTCAACAGCATTACTTACAGCAATGTCCATAGACTTTTTACAGACAACTGTCAATCCATTTTTAAGCTGTCATTGAGCCTCTCAAATTTTCGTGGAGGAGGAGGTAGGTTCAAGATGGCACAAATTGTTTGTGCAGCATTTCTGCCTTTCCCTATGCAACGCATTGCATATGCCAGTCTAATGTTTATGTCATATCCTAAACTAGATATGAGGGATGTGCATGTTGTGGAAGAGTTTTGACAGACTTTGCAGTGAATGTTTATAAAAGAGGCAAGACCTCTGCGGCTATGTAACTCTTCATTTACAATGAAAGACTCCGATGAATTGCACTGTTTACACACGAACATGTCGTTAATCAGACTGTTTAGAACTTTAACACTAATAATAATATTTACATCTTGAGTTGAATTATTTTCAAAGTCATCATTCATTACAAAAGAATTTTCAAGCTTTTGTTTTGAAGCACTCTCAGCTTCAGGTACACTGCTTTGATCATACTTCGTAGTATGTTGATTCTGATGTCTCTTCCTACTGTTGAAACTTCTCCTTCGAGGCATGATAAACAAACAATTGATAAGAATTTAAACTCAAACAGAGTTATAGAATTAATTATAATAATTAATCAGCAGATTAAAAAATGAAGCAGCATAAATCGAACTAATCAAGAACACAAGGCAAATCATAAAGTAAACACAAACAACGCAGCAAGCAATGTGAACAAATCATTCACACAGCTTGGAATTTTTGTTATCTTTAAATGTTAATGCCAGATTCAGAAAAAAAAAATAACGGAGGTTATACAAATGATCATTTATTCACTACTTTTCTGTTGAATTGGTACTGCAATGGTCATATTTGAAACCGAAACTTTTCTGCAAAGGCGTGGCACTGTTTGTGTACGTTTTTTTCGATTATTTAAACCATTAAAAACATCAAATAAATGAGTGTTATACATTTTTAGATTCAGAAAAGTATACTTTATTTAAAATAACTAAAATTGAAAAATTGATTTTTTGAAGGTTAATCAGGTCTTACTTCCCTTAAAAGAATCCTTTTCAAACGATGAGGTCGCGTTTTTTCGTTGCTCTGTATTAAAATCAATGTATAATTTAAGCCAAGGTTTTTGATTGAATTTTAAAATTTTATGTACTTTAGTTAATTTTAAGCCTAATGTGATAAAGTTTTAAATTACGATGATACATTATGTAGTTACTTTTATTTCTTAAATTTGGAATTAATTTAGTAGTTGATATGAATTTATTACCGATTAACAAGGAGGGGATAGGAGATAGATCTTCAGCTGTAACTTTGATTTTTTCTGTTGCTAATGGATAATCGTTATGTAAATCATGCAGGGTTTTAGGATAATCTAAATCTACCTGCAGAATATATCCCTCTGAACTATTATCTGATAAATTTAGAATATGATCCAAAAGTTGATCAGATGGTGAAATCCATTCGAATTTTCCAAAAGGTAGTGGTTGAGACATAGCCCAACCGTACAAGTTATTTGCATCTAAATACATGATATATTTAGACACGTCATATTCGCGATAATTTTGCATGTACTTATTGTTTGCTGCAGAATACCGATGTGTTATCATCGAAACACCCCCAGGAATTCCACGTTCTATAAAAAAAATGCATGTCTATATCCGTGAATAGTTCGAGTGTTTCTTTGGTTATTTTTAGCGATGCTTGCCATGCTAAACCGGAAACAGTTATTAAATGTGCACAGTCTAGACCATAGTATTGCATGCAAAGTGACCGAAAATTTTGAAACACATCAGCCAACTGCAACACATCAGATTTAACGTACAAGTCATGGTATTCACCTAAATTTTTAATGTTAAAATTTTGCCAAACGTTTTGAGCATGTTGATAATCATCAGAGAAAATACTTTCTTCTGTTAAAGAGCTATAAAACTCTTCTATAGGAGGAAGCATTTCCTCATTAAATTTGGAAAAATCAGACATATATTTACAGGGATATACTCCTTTCTTTAACAATAAATGAACGTTAGAATTATTAAAAATTTTGAATTGATGAGGTTTTAGATTTGATACTAACTTTTCAAGGGAAGAATTCATGAATTGAAAACTATCTATGAAATTTAAGGATACTTGTATTTTGCCATATGTTTTATTAAAGCTAAATGAAATATACTTTTCTAAATTATGGGGGATTACACTCAAGGTATGATCTTTGACTTTCCCCAAACCCTGCATAATTAAATGACCATCATAGTGTTTTAAATTGTGGAAAACTACTGCAACTTTTTTTACTTAGTTTAAATTTTAAATTACATGTGGTATGTAGTGCTTGTCTATAATTAGGTGTTGAAAAATTCTGATGGTCATGGTCCCTAACGCGATCAGTTCCAAGTGGTTTGTTACAGATGTTACAATTAGTGGCGTTTTTAAATGAGTGTTCGTGTTCTGGTGTCATATTTAAAGGTGCTATTGTAATTAATTTATTGGCCAACTCCTCTTTCTCACGTAATATATTTTCAATGAAGCTGTCAACAGCATTGGGTCCTCTGTATATTGTGATAGGTTTTAGTGTGTTACCATCTGGTCCTATGATGATATAGGCATAACCACATGATTTATGGTGAGCAATGTTGTTTGTGTAAGATGTTGTGGTGTTGGGTGTGCATGTAGATATTTTTTCTATTGTTTCGAAATCTGCATAAATTATAGGGTACTGGATGTTGAAAATGATAATTAGAAAATTCTAAATTTTTATCTTCGTTATTTGGCATTTTAATGTTTTGAGGACTATGCTGTCGACAGTGAATAGCATGTTCCTTTAATGAATGTTCTTCAGCAAAACGGTGGAGACACCTGTAGTAATTATGACGTGTACCATTATGCATGGTACGATCACTCATTAGCCTTGAAAAGTTCCTTATGAGACAGTAGTGAGTGGTCTGTTCATTGGAAATGAGTAAAAGATTGCAACAATCTTCATCTTCCCTGTCAGAAATATACAGAGGAAAAACTAACAATTGTGTTATGTTAACTAACTATATTTTACTAACAATTGTGTTATGATAATTTCCGAATATAAATCCAAGTTAAAATTATTTTTTTTCAAACTTTAATAAACTTTGAATCAATACTAATGTTAGAAAATTTAAATTGTAGAGAGGGAATTCTATTACTAGCATGGATAAACTTTAAAACTGTATTAGTTATCGGAAAAAGGGCTTGGCATAAATTTTATATAGTACTCTGATTACGAAATAATATCATAAAATATGCAAGTACTCACATGAGCAGATGAGTTTGAAGTCGATGGTTCAGCCTTTGAATGTTTTATTGTTGATAATACACCACTAGACGATGTAGTAGCTTCGACATCCCAAACAGTGTTTGAGTCATTCCATTCATTTTGCAATTCTGCAGCGTTGAGAATTTCTCTCAATTCCTCTTCGGGAATGCCAAAGTCAACAAACTACGGAAAATAAAAGTATGAATATGATCTAATCATGTTTTTCCTTTAATTAAAATATATTAAAAACAGATTGCCTTTAAAAACTTCAAACTTTTTCTAAGAGAACTATTGTATTTTCAAATGCAAATTAAATTCAAAACGTTTAAAACATATTTTTGTTAATGCACAAAACACCTATTGAAATATATTAATACATTATGCAAATTAATTTGAAAACTATTTCATGAAAACATTTAAAATATATTCTACACTATGCAAATTAAGTTAAACACTTTATAAAAATATTTTGATCGAAACCATTAAACATTTATATTTACAAACTGTATGTAAAATAATTTAATATTGAATAACATTAAACTCGTAAAGTGAAATCATTAAAACAATTAAACATGTATATTTATATTCTATGTAAAATAATTTAATATTAAATAGTCTCTCTCTCTCTTAAATATGTAGATTAAAATCATTAAAATAATCAAACATTTATATTTACACACTCTATTAAATAAATTAATATGAAATAGCCTTAAACGCGTAAACCATTAAATATTTACAGACGATTGAAATATATGCAAATTAAGTTCAAAACATTTAAGCATTATAATTTTAAAGAAATTAAACATAGCACATAATCAATTGAAATATTTACTATATAAAATAAGTTAATATTCAATAGAGCGTTAAACATGTAAATTGAAATTAAAACAGTTAAAATTTTTTATTTACTCATGATATGAAAGAAATTGAAAACTCTATATTAAAATAAAATTGTAACCAATAGATAATTTATATACACAGTTAAAATATCTCTCTTCAAACTATACAAATTATATTAAAAATTTTGATCTAAATAAACACTAAACATAAATAACAATAAATGTGATCCTTTAAATATTAATTCAGCTTATGGAAAAATTTACTTGAAAATATTCCATGTCTGAATTCTGAGAAGATTCCATAGCTGAATTTTGATTCTGAGTAGATTCTATAGCTTAATTCTGATTCTGAGTAGAGATTCTATAGTCGATTGAAGAACTAAAAGCGTACTTTCACTTAAGCAGGTGAGAGTAAGAATGAAATGTTGATAAAGTTTCACCCCTTTTTATACCCAGCGAAGAATGTTCCAGAATTGATAACATACCATCATCTTATCACTCTCCTTCTATTGGTTTCTATCAGATTTTAACAGACATCTTTCCAAAACTGACAGAACATTGTAGAATGTTCTATCAGTTTCGATCAGCTTCTATGTAAATAACTGATATCTTATTTCCAAGAACAGGTTTCACATGGGACGCGTGTCATGATACAGAAGACACAATATTTTAGTAGATAACGCCCCCATGATTAATCATTGATAAGAGTGAGGGGTTAAAACATTCTACCATGTTCTATCAGCTTCGATCAGCTTCTATGTAAATAACTGATAACTTATTTCCAAGAACATATTTCACTCGTCATGCGCATTTCATAGATTACGATAACGTGGTCTTCGTAGTTTTTTTAATGTTAGGCTGATTCTAGGACTCGTAATTTCAGGTTGAGGTGGTATTTATTGACTATACATCTGATTCGTTGGAGGGTACATCATATAAAGATCCCCATGCGAACTTCAAATATTTCTTTCTAATTTAACTTTTTGGTAAAATTCCACGTTTCTTTCTGCTCCGAAACTCACGCAACAAGTTGGTGTAGATGAATCCAACTTTTTCTCGTTGTCCTTAAGCAAACCAATCGCAGACGAACCGTCAGGATACATATTAATTAAGCAGTAGTTGAAACTCCGGTTTCAGTTTCCCCCTCAGGGGGTTTACCTTCTTTAGGTAAACACGGGTGTCACAATCCCGAGGTACCCTAGTGATCTTTCCTCTTCTTTATTTTCTTCTCTCCTCTACTCTTCTGCTGTTTCTTCCTTTTCTCCCTCATTGTGGTTTCCTCGAAAGAGGTTGAGGGCTCCCCTTGAGTAGCTTCCGCCGCTCTGTTGCTATTAGCTACTCTTGAGGACTAAATCACCCACGTGTTTGCCGTGCGTGGAGACCCGTGTCCCTGGAAAGGAGGATCCTGGTAATTGAGGCCTCCTGAGACCAACACATTGCTTTGGCCTCTGCTTCAGGTAAACGGGAGGTGTGTTGTGGTCCTCAGCACATCAATCGGCTTTATGGATCAAGCGATCGGTACATCTACTGGGTGACTCGTTAAGGGTGGAGGCCACCTCAGGGATGTAATGTGAGCGTATAGGACCTGGCTAGCACTGGTGCAGCTGGTCTGTATCCCCTTGTTGGACTCGGTGGTGGGTGGTGCGGTCTGGTCCTGAAATTTTAAAATTACTTATGGAAAGCAAAAAAATTCTTTTCTCCCACGGGAGCAACTTTTTAAATTCTCTGATAACAAATTTTTTACTATTAAAAGAAAGGAGGGAACTTTTGAAAATGTATCCCCCTTTCTAATTCAGAAAGGAATATCGGGAACTGTAGGGGAAGTTAAAACTATACGAAAAATTCGATCTGGTGACTTGCTAGTGGAAATTTCAAATTCCACTCAAGCTAAAACCCCCCTCAGGGGGTTTACCTTCTTTAGGTAAATACGGGTGTCACAATCCCGAGGTACCCTAGTGATCTTTCCTCTTCTATATTTTCTTCTCTCGTCTACTCTTCTGCTTTCCCTTCCTTTTCTCCCTCGTTGTGGTTTCCTCGAAAGAGGTTGAGGGCTCCCCTTGAGTAGCTTTCGCCGCTCTGTTGCTATTAGCTACTCTTGAGGACTAAATCACCCACGTGTTTGCCGTGCGTGGAGACCCGTGTCCCTGGAAAGGAGGATCCTGGTAATTGAGGCCTCCTGAGACCAACACATTGCTTTGGCCTCTGCTTCAGGTAAACGGGAGGTGTGTTGTGGTCCTCAGCACATCAATCGGCTTTATGGATCAAGCGATCGGTACATCTACTGGGTGACTCGTTAAGGGTGGAGTCCACTTCAGGGATCCCCTCAGGGGGTTTACCTTCTTTAGGTAAACACGGGTGTCACAATCCCGAGGTACCCTAGTGATCTTTCCTCTTCTTTATTTTCTTCTCTCCTCTATTCTTCTGCTTTTCCTTCCTTTTCTCCCTCGTTGTGGTTTCCTCGTAAGAGGTTGAGGGCTCCCCTTGAGTAGCTTTCGTCGCTCTGTTGCTATTAGCTACTCTTGAGGACTAAATCACCCACTTGTTTGCCGTGCGTGGAGACCCGTGTCCCTGGAAAGGAGGATCCTGGTAATTGAGGCCTCCTGAGACCAACACATTGCTTTGGCCTCTGCTTCAGGTAAACGGGAGGTGTGTTGTGGTCCTCAGCACATCAATCGGCTTTATGGATCAAGCGATCGGTACATCTACTGGGTGACTCGTTAAGGGTGGAGTCCACTTCAGGGATGTACCGTGAGCGTATAGGGACTGACTAGCACTGGTACAGTTAACATGTATCCCCTCGTAGGGCCCCGTGGTGGGTGGTGCCGTCTAGTCCCTGAATATTATTTTCACTTTAATGAATAAATCTACTTTCTCCTCACTCCCTCGGGAGCAACAAATGCCAATGTGTGAGCTAAGTTCTTCATTATTAAAAGAAATGGAGGTTCATTTGAATATGTTTCTCCCTTTCTGATTGAAAAGGGATTGGTTACTTATTTGGGTGCTGTGAAATCAGTCAAAAAATTAAGAACGTGTAATTTACTGATTGAGACAAATTCTGATAAACAGGCTACAATGATTCAGAGCATGAAATCACTTGCTGACTTACCTGTCACAGTAGAGCCTCATGCGAAACTGAATTTTGTGCAGGGAGTAATTTCTGCGGAGGATTTATATCATACGTCTACTGATGAAATTCTAAACAACTTAAAAAGCCAAAAAGTCTGCGCCGTAAAAAGAATAACAATCAAAAGGGATGGTATTATCTTAAATACCAAACACCTTATTTTGACTTTTGCAACGCCAGACTTGCCACAATACATCAAAGTGGCTTACATGCGATGTTCAGTGCGACCGTATATCCCGAATCCTCTCAGATGTTTCCAGTGCCAACGTTATGGACATTCTAAAATGGCTTGCAGAGGGAAACCTACTTGCGCCCGTTGTTCTCAAGTTGACGACCATGATAGTGTTACCTGCAAAGCCAAAGAAGTGTGTGTCAACTGTAAAGGCGACCACACCTCTTAATCTAGATCTTGTCCCGTTTGGCAACAGGAAAAGGAAATAGTCACTTATAAAATCAAGAACAATGTTTCCTATATAGAAGCTCGTCGCATAGTTAGTTCCCGCACTCCAACTCCTGGTGTTAGTTACGCATCTATGGCAAAAAAAGTTACCCGAACTTGCAGCACCCAAACAGATTCTGTCTCTTCAGCTAGCTTTCTCTTAAAGCCAAAAACATTGGAAACATCAACACCTGTAATAGCCAAAACAGCTTTAGCAAAATCGAAAGCCTTAAAGGCGAGAAAATTAAAATTGGCTAAGGAAGGCATTCGAAAGTCTTCCTTAACAACAAAAAAAGCTCTTCTGTGTTTGGATGCAGACACTGTGAAACTGCATCCATCGGATGATGACTTCAATTCTGAAGACTCATCAGAGATGACGATGAGTAACTGTGAAAAAGGTTAGAATATATTCCATTCGTGACTTCCTTTGTTTCCTGGAATTGTCGTGGGTTTCGGTCTCGCATTGATGACATCAAATCCTTCATCTCTTGCTTTAACCCCGCATGTGTGGCTCTCCAGGAGACATTCCTGAAGCCCACTGTTGTCACCAAAATGCGTGGGTTTCAATGCTTTAGAAATGATTATGGTACCGATGTTGCTGTGTCTGGTGGAGTTTGTATAATTACATCAAACAATTACCCCAGTACAGCACATCAGTTAAGAACTGCACTCCAGGCCGTGGCTGTGAGAATCCACAACACATGTCTAATAACAGTATGTAGTCTTTACTTACCACCGAATGATGTCATCCAAGCAGAAGAACTGAATGACTTGGTTGATCAACTCCCAACTCCATTTTTATTGCTCGGTGATTTTAACGGTCATAATTTTCTGTGGGGTAGTGATGATACGAATTCTCGTGGTCGACAGATAGAGCAGTTCATTTCTGACCATAGCCTCTGTCTGCTAAATACCAACGAGAAAACTTATTTTCACGAACCTACACGGACATTTCACTCTCTGGACTTAGCTATATGTTCTCCATCACTCTTGCCATTGCTGAATTTTGAAGTTGGAATTGACCTCTACAATAGTGATCATTTCCCTCTAGTCGTGTCTCAGGCTGGAAGTAATAGTGTGTGTCACAAACCACCTAATTATGTGTACAGTCGAGCCGATTGGTCACTTTTCATGCAATTGGCTGTGATCAGTGAGACAAGAGTTAAGACAGATGTGATAGATGATGCCGTTAAATATGTCACCGACACAATAATCAGAGCTGCGGATGTTGCTATTCCTAAAAATTCCATCATTCCACATAAACACAGGAAACCTTGGTGGAATGAAAAATGTCAACTCTCCTATAAGAAACAAAGGAAGCAATGGAATATATTCCGAAGATACCCTACTACGGAGAATCTTGTTGCTTTTAAAAAAGCCAAAGCTGAAGCTCGAAGAGTTAGACGTCAGAGTCAAAGAGAATCTTGGATTCGCTACGTGTCGTCAATCAATTCATCGAAAACAAGTCAACAATTATGGAGGAAAGTTAAAGCAGCCAATGGTATTTATCAGGATTATTCCATTCCTGTATTAAAAACCGGAGCTGCAATACACTCCTCAGCGGTAGATATTGCTAATGTCATCGGTGAAACCTTTGCTAGTGTTTCCAGCTCTGATTCATATAATCCTACTTTTCTAAGGATTAAAAGAATCGCTGAGCGGACACCTCTAAGCTTTCATGATCGACATATTCTACCCTATAATTGTGATTTTGAACTGTCAGAATTGAAGTCTGCTTTATCTAAAGCAAACGACACTAGCCCAGGACCAGATGGAATCTCGTATCAAATGCTCCGTCATTTAAATCATGATTCTTTGTTAAACATAATTTCATTGTTTAATAGAATCTGGACTGAGCATGCTTATCCTACTTCATGGAGGGAAGCGATAGTGATTCCAATTTTGAAACCTGGCAAAGATTCATCTGACCCTCTGAGTTATCGTCCAATAGCTCTCACGAGTTGCTTGTGCAAAACGTTTGAGCGTATGGTCAATGCTAGACTCATTTACATCTTAGAGAAGAATAATTGCATACATCTTCATCAAAGCGGATTTCGAAGAGGACGATCCACTATAGATAACATAGTAGATCTAGAATCCCGAATTCGAAATGCTTTCGTGAGGAGAAACCATCTCGTTGCAATTTTCTACGACGTTGAGAAAGCATATGATCGTACATGGCGCTATGGTATCTCCGTACTCTGCATAATCTTGGCTTTAAGGGTAATCTTCCAATATTTATCCAAAATTTTCTGGCCTCACGCGTTTTTAAAGTGCGCGTTGGAATTACAATTTCCAATACTTTTAGTCAAGCTGAGGGTGTCCCTCAAGGTAGCATTTTAAGCGTAACCCTTTTTAACCTTTTCATCAGTGACATACTCCATCAATTACTATCTTCTGTTCATGGCACTTTGTATGTTGATGACTTACAAATTTCATATCAGGGTTCAAACATGAATATAAATGAGAGACAATTGCAAACAGCTGTAAATAATTTAACCACTTGGTGTGAACGGAATGGTCTTAGTATATCTCCTAGTAAGAGTTGCTGTGTCCATTTCTGTAGGAAAACTAGCTACCATAATGATCCTGTACTTCACATAAATAATAGACCCATCCCTGTAGTCAGTGAGATAAAATTCCTTGGCGTGATTTTTGACAAGAAGTTAACTTTCCTTCCGCATGTTTTACATCTGCGGAAGAAATGTGAGCGACTGCTTAACATCCTCAAAGTGCTTTCGAATACATCTTGGGGTGCAGATCGCACATCACTCCTAGGAATTTATCAGACTGTAATTTTATCTCGAATTGACTACAGCTGTGTTGCTTATGGATCAGCTAGACTCTCCATCTTACGCAGATTGGACACTGTTCACCATACTGCTTTAAGGATATGCTGTGGAAATTTTCGCACATCACCCGTCCAGAGTCTATATGTAATTTGCCACCAATTGCCATTAGACCTGCGGCGGATGCAGCTGTCTCTTAATTATTATTCAAAAATCATATCCTCACCTCATCATCCATTGCGTTCCACGATTCTAAGTGCTGCTCTTAAGAGATTATATAATGCTAGACCATCAAGCATTCCACCTTTTCTCTGTCGTATTAAATCCATAATTTTGCTTTCTGACCTATGTGATGTCCGAATCGAGTTTACCGACTTTTTCGCACATCCTCCTTGGTATAATCCACACATTATTGTGCTAAATCCCTTTGGAAGTAATAAAAAATCAGACACAAATACTGCTATTCTTCAACAGCTTTATTCATTCCATCGCTGTCAGTACACTATGTACACTCCAGTATTTACGGATGGATCCAAATGTCCAGGATCAGTTGGCTGTGGAGTTTATCTTGATGATACCTCCTACAGTTATAGCCTTCACAAATCCTGCTCCATCTTCACTGCTGAGGCTACAGCTATATACCGAGCACTTCAGTTGGTAACAACTGAAAATGAACGTAAATTTTGTGTGTACACTGACAGTATGAGTGTATTAGAAGCTTTGAGGAATAACAACAATAATTACCATCCAGTTGTGTCTAAAATATTCAAATTAATTGATTCAGTTACTAACAAGTGATTTGAGATACTGTTTTGTTGGATTCCAAGCCACATAGGAATAGAGGGCAATGAGAAAGCTGATGCTGCCGCTAAATCTGCAGCTACTTCCATTTTGCCTTCAATACCATCAACAGACATGAGAAAAGGATTCAAACATTTCATATATTCTCTTTGGCTGGAATCCTGGGACCTGCAAGTCAGCAACAAACTCCATTCCATATTTTCATACATCATTCCATTATCTGTTTTATCTCCACGAAGCGCAGATGTCAGACTGACTCGCCTTCGAATTGGTCACACGCGTTTCACCCACAAGCATTTGATCTTGAGTGATCTCCAACCATGGTGTGAAAAGTGTGATGAACCATTTACACTATATCACATTTTAATTATATGCCCAGATTTTAACCATCAGCGTTTTAGATATTTTAATAGTAACATTTTAACATTAGAAGATCTGCTTGGGGAACCACCCCATTGCAACCTATTTGCGTTTTTAAAAGACATAGGATTTATGAGTTTTATCTGATTTAGAAATATTTTACTTAAATATAAAATTTTTAATTTTATACATGTGTATATTGTATGTTTACAAACTTTTAATATACATTTTAACTATATTTCTATTTTATACCTTTAATATACATTTTAACTATATTTCTATTTTATACCTTTAATATACATTTTAACTATATTTCTAGTTTGTACTTTTAATGTACATTTTAACTATATTATTATTTTATACTTTTAATGGGTTTAAAAAACTGGTGTAAGCTATCTTGTGTTTGGCGCAGCTTGTCCTTACCTGGACCTTGCGCCATAAAAACCAACCAAACAACCAACCAAACAAACTTATCACTAATCAGATTGTATGACGTCATTGAATAGTGCTGCCATCTATTGAGGAATTTTCAAACCATAATTTTGATGCTGATGCTGCCCTTTATGGGAATAATTTTGAACTGTTTATTTTTTATTTTAAAAATTGAATTTTGCCATCAGCGGGGATAGAACCGCGAACCTCAGCAGTGGTAGCCCGTTATCTTACCAACTTAGCTACTCGGACTTCGATTGGGAAAGGGTTTTTATGGTTTATTATCAGAGGGGATGATTTGGACTTAGAATTTTTCGTAGCGATTTCCAACAGAAAATTTATGTTTAAGGATTATAATGTATTTTAAAGTGTATAATATTATGAATTTGTAAGTAATAGAATTTAATTTCACATAGAATATATTTTTCAGAATTTTCACCTAGAGTTTCATTTTAAAATAAAATGTGTTTTTATACAATATTGAGAATTTTAGAATATTAATTAAATTTTATCGGAAAAAATTTATTTTTACGATAGTAAGATAAATTATTTTTTGAATACTACTGACAGAATTTATTTATTAAAATATTAATAGAATTTAAAACAAATGTTAATTGTTATTTTAATTAATAATTTTTTTAATAAAATTATAGACATTTTGTAAATGATCTGAATTTAGAATAAATAACTGAATTCTATTTACCTACCTTTATGGTCACATTATCTGTAAAATTTTATATTAGTTACAATAGTGCTGATTTCCACACCACGCAAGGCGTACAGCACATTTGGCGCGTTATCTCCTTTTATTTTACGCTTGGCGAGATTGCCCAGTAGGCATATTTTCCAAGCTTTTATAAATTACTAATCATTGGAAATTTTATAATGACCATGTGCTAAAGTATGTATCCCATCTTCCAGAACATATCTTTTATCGTCAAATGGAGATAAGGCTACTTTATTTTGTTGCACTATGTAATGCGATGTTTAGTACTTTGAATTCTGCAGAATTTTTCATAGGTTGGTGACTCACTCTCTAGACAGGTCTTGTACTGCAGATGTTTAATTTTATTCTTTATGATATTCTTTAAGACCCCTTTTGCAGTCTTTTTTTCCACATTTTCTGATAAAATGGAATACATTTTCGGTCGAAGACTGATAAACTCAATGATAGGTTTAGAATTTAGCTCATCTTTAAAGCAACCAATTCTTTTTTTATTAGCAATGTTATATAAGGGATGCTCTGCAGGGTAGTCTGATGTGTCAAATATATCAGAATATGCAGACATATCCTTGTATACATCTTCTGTTTGTATTTCATATGTAAGTTGTATTTCAGTATCAGTGAATAAGAGACTTGCCTTATTCCCATATTTTTGTTTTATTACATTATAATGAAAATCATACATTAATATCTTACTAATTTCTAATATTACAAAGCCTACATAAATTGGTTTATTAAGCGTTAGGGTTTCTTTTACCCTTTCCACTGCAACCCAGGTAGCAAATGTTAATCGGCCAACATTATCAATAAATATTATAAAATATTGTCCGACAATATTATAAAATATTAAAATGACCCCACCTAGATAATATTATATAATATTGTATTTCGACATTAAATAATATTATTTGATATTATAAAATATTATTTAATATTCCATTTCAACATTAAATAATATTTCGCGACAATATTATGTGACGTTATATTTGAATGTCGAAAAATATTCCATTTCGACGTTAAATAATATTCCGCGACAATGTTATGTGACGTTATATTGGAATGTCGAAAAATATTCCATTTCGACGTTAAATAATATTCCGCGACAATGTTATGTGACGTTATATTGGAATGTCGAAAAATATTTCATTTCAACGTTAAATAATATTTAATTTTGACGTTAGATAATATTCCTTTTTAATATTTATTGTTAAATTTAAATATGAAGAAGTAACCCATTTTGATACTGAATTATTCTATTCTGATTATGTGACTGTTAAATAGAATTTTGTTAAACTTTTGAATAGATTGTAAAAAAAAACAGTAATTTGTTCATGTGTTTATTAATTAAATATTGAACATGTTATTAGAAAATTTATATGATAATACACATTTTAAATATTCTTTTCAGTAAAACTTTTTTTTTTTTTAAATTCATTCTTCAATTATAAGTATGATTAAATGCATAAGCTTTTGAGATTTCTTATTTTATCCTGTGTGGGTTTTGCAGTTGAATATTTCAATACTTTTATTACTTTTTTACAAGTATGTGCCTAATAGTTATGAAGAGATTTCAGTATGCTCATAATTTCAATTATTGAATATATATATTAAATCTTATACATTATTGTATAGATTTCATATTTTACTATCATAAAATTTGTTGAATTATAATATATCTACTCAGCAAGATACATCTCCATGTGCAAATTTTCTTTTAAAATTAAAATAAGCATTTCAGTTAAGCAAGTAATATAAAAAATATTTAACTAAATTTTGGTGTATAAATGCCAGTCAATTTATTTTGACGAGATCCTCGACTTATCATAAATATAGTTTGTTAGAACCGGAATCTACATTAAAAGAGTAAGATATGATATTGCAATTTCGAATTTAATAATCTTGGATAGATTTTATTCATACTTTTACAGTGCAAATTAGTAATTGTTTTACACAGGTTTTAAAATACCGCACTCTCCATAATTTTGAACTGGGATGAATAGCAAATCATTTCCTAGATGGATTTTATTTCAAATTCTCACAAGCCAGTTAATTATGCATCTCATTTGTTTAGGATAATATATGCACGAGATAAAATTTGTAATAATTTTAAGGGAATCAGTAATAGGATGTTTAATAGTAATAACTAGAATTACATTTCACTTTTAAGAAAAACAAATTCTATTGATAACGGAAAAATTTTTCTTCATAGCACAAATGACATTGGATTGATATGAGTAGTATTATTAAATGTTTTATAATTACAGTCTTACTTTTGCATCAAGAAAGAATTTATAAAAGATAATTTTTTATTTAAATATTTCAATAAAATTAACATCAATCTTTTATATCAGTAAGTCTGACTTTTTCTTTCATTAAAATGAGTAGACCTAGCCAAATTTTTATGAAACACTTGTTTAATTTTTTATTACTTAAATTCTTTATAACAGAAACAGCTAAAATAAATTATAAATATTTCAATGATGTTTATTTAGAATATGAAAAAGAAAAATTGCATTGAAAAAGGAATTTCCAAATTAACGAAAACAAAATTTTACATGTATTTTTAATCATTTATGTATTCTGGTTTGATAGAAGAAATAATCGATTGTTTTAAGAAGTATTTATTGATCCATTAAATGCATCAGTTTCAAATTCAGTTGCTATATCGGACTGCCGTATTTTTCTTCCGTTCCAGTCAGCAGCAGCAGCTAAATTTTTACTGAACATTTCTCCCAGCTCTTCACAACTTTTTTCCTGGTATTTCAAAGAAACAGCAGCTAAAAATATTAGAAAAATTTTCTTAAACATTAACACTATTAAATGAAGAAAAAATAAAAAAGAATAACTGAAAGAATTATCTGCATCAAGTATGCAATGAAGACACTTTAATAAAATACTCTACACTTGAAATTAAATAAATCTTGCAAAACAAATTTATCTTTACATACATAGATAGAGGCAACTGTATTTAAAGCAGTTTTACTTTTCATGCATCACTGATAATTAATAAAATTTCTATTATGTTGCAATAAAAATTGAGACTTGTCACTCTTTGTTTTGTTTTCTTAAACTCCAGAAATTGGAGACATGTTTTATAAATAGCTTAGTTAAAACTTAAATGCACAAAGAATCAATGATTTAAGGGAAGTAAGACGTTGTCGACATTGACAAATTTGGATATTTTGTACCTAACGGAAGTGTGTATTAAGGCTAGTATATATAATTTATGAGTTAAAGTATAGCATTTATGGAAAGTACTAGTTATAAGCTTTCTAGCAAAATCAAATTTAAATAGAAACATGCATATATTTAATTTTTATGACTTTTTGAAAATATTGCATTCATTACAGTTTTTTTAAAAGTAGGTTACCTTAAGGTACGCTTAAAATAAATTCTTGATGCAAATTTCACACAAAATTTGCATACATTTATTAAAAATGTTTAAAGAATTAAACAAAGTAATTTATTTTGCAATATATGCATAATAACTTATACAAGAGCAAAATATGTTAAACGTTTCGAAAATTTTTCAAAAATTCAAAAAATTTTCACAAAAACTTTTTCCATAAAAATTATTTTTTTGGCAAAAAGCAAATTTTAAACACTTTACTACATGCACATAAAGTTCACACATAAGCACAAAAAATTTTAGAAGATTTGATGCATTAGTTTTTTTTACGAGCGTACCTATGTAATAAAAACATGCAATTTGAGAAAATCTCAAAAAACAAAAAAATGTACTAAATTCTTATTTTAAACAAAAATTAAAACTTCCGGGACCATAATCTGAATCCATATTAGCCTCCAATGCCTCCCTCTTTCTTTTTCTTGCCTTTTCAGTGATCTTGCATCTTTATTCATTTTTGATGAGATGTTCAGCTTTTCGAACACGTATGCGATCGATTTCTTGCAGTGCGTCACACATATTTTTACCAGGAATAATACCCAGCTCCTTCAGCACCAAGGTTCGGCTGAGAACCCCTTCATTAAAACAGATGACTGCATCCATTACTCCGAGTTCTAAGGTTTCTTTTCCCACAAAAGTGTTCTTGGGAATCCTTTCCCACACACAGTTGTTGAAGGACTCATTGCAATTTTGTGTGCCTCCATGGAGGCATTTCTTCAACAGCTCTAATTACGACAGGTCACGGAAGATTTTTTTGATAGCCAAGAGCACTGCTTCCGGCAATGAATGCTCATGGACATAATTTCCTCCTTGAGCAACACTCTTGTTATATTTACACCAACTCTCTTCCCCAGTAGGACATAGAGCGTGCTGAGGATTTCTGTCTGTTGAGAGTTTATGAAAATATATAGCCCAAACAGCTTTTGCCATTTCATCTACAGAGGTTTTAGCATTGCGACGGATAGCGAGACCATAGTACTTCTGCAAAAGTAAAATCTCAGCATCAGTTAGCCGACCTCGCCCAGAAATTGCCTTGCCGTCTGAGAGTTTCATCCCTTTGAATTCATTCTTCAAGGCTTTCAATCGTGAGCCCATTCTCTTCTGGACATGGCCCACACACTCTAACTTTTCAACATCTGTGTCACCATACACTTTTGCTTGTTTGATTTTCAAGAATCCCTTTGAGTCGCCATCTCCTAAATATTTGGTATAGCGCACATTTCTCGAAGATATGGAACGATTGAAAATGCGAAAGACACCCTCTGTCTCCATGCCACCGCTTGGACCTTCGTAGTTCTTCTGGCAATCTTCGCAGCTCTTTTCACTTTTCTTGCATTTGAAGCAATACTTCGACAAGCATTCAAAGTCTATCACCTTTCCGGTATCCACACAAATAGCTGTCACAACCCCTGTTGAGTGAAGTGTGGCCTCTCTTTGCCACGAGCCATCCACAGATACAGCAATATCTCTGACATTATCATTAGCTTCAACAGCATTACTTACAGCAATGTCCATAGACTTTTTACAGACAACTGTCAATCCATTTTTTAAGCTGTCATTGAGCCTCTCAAATTTTCGTGGAGGAGGAGGTAGGTTCAAGATGGCACAAATTGTTTGTGCAGCATTTCTGCCTTTCCCTATGCAAACGCATTGCATATGCCAGTCTAATGTTTATGTCATATCCTAAACTAGATATGAGGGATGTGCATGTTGTGGAAGAGTTTTGACAGACTTTGCAGTGAATGTTTATAAAAGAGGCAAGACCTCTGCGGCTATGTAACTCTTCATTTACAATGAAAGACTCCGATGAATTGCACTGTTTACACACGAACATGTCGTTAATCAGACTGTTTAGAACTTTAACACTAATAATAATATTTACATCTTGAGTTGAATTATTTTCAAAGTCATCATTCATTACAAAAGAATTTTCAAGCTTTTGTTTTGAAGCACTCTCAGCTTCAGGTACACTGCTTTGATCATACTTCGTAGTATGTTGATTCTGATGTCTCTTCCTACTGTTGAAACTTCTCCTTCGAGGCATGATAAACAAACAATTGATAAGAATTTAAACTCAAACAGAGTTATAGAATTAATTATAATAATTAATCAGCAGATTAAAAAATGAAGCAGCATAAATCGAACTAATAATCACAAGGCAAATCATAAAGTAAACACAAACAACGCAGCAAGCAATGTGAACAAATCATTCACACAGCTTGGAATTTTTGTTATCTTTAAATGTTAATGCCAGATTCAGAAAAAAAAATAACGGAGGTTATACAAATGATCATTTATTCACTACTTTTCTGTTGAATTGGTACTGCAATGGTCATATTTGAAACCGAAACTTTTCTGCAAGGGGGCGTGGCACTGTTTGTGTACGTTTTTTTTTCGATTATTTAAACCATTAAAAAACATCAAATAAATGAGTGTTATACATTTTTAGATTCAGAAAAGTATACTTTATTTAAAATAACTAAAATTGAAAAATTGATTTTTTGAAGGTTAATCAGGTCTTACTTCCCTTAAATTTTAGCAATCTTGAATAAGTGAACAAGAACAATATATGCAGAAAATAATTTTGACAATAAAAGTGAAAAAAATTCTGAAAATTCCATTACTCCTTTTATTACTTTTATAAATAACAAATATAATATTAGGTGTTTTTTTTTAAAATTTTATCTTATTACTAACCTAAAGAAGAATAAAAAATAAAAACAAATGAAAAGCAAAATTAATTTCTGTATCACTGAATTTGATAAAAATATTCAAAAACATCACAAAATAATTTAGCCATTGAAATTAAAATATAGAAATATTAAAATAGTATACCTAGCATCACATTAAGTAATTCCCTATACTCAGAAAAAGATTTTTTCCCCTTTCTTCCAAATCTACTATATTTGATAGCAAGTTCTGGAATAAAAATTTTTTTCATTATACTTAATAAGAATGATCGAGGCGTTTTTCCACTCCCAAACCCATGTAGGTAGCGTACCTGTAATAAGTAATTTCAAAGTTCTTGTTAATGTTATGCACCCAAAATTTATAAACTATTTTACATGCATAATCTCTCAAGTTTGTCTATAAAAAATTAAATACCAATTTAGCAGAAAACTCTGAGTCACTTTTTATTTTGTCATTCAAGTCTTTCAGCCTTTCTTCAGTATTCACAGGTAAATCGATACCTGTTGGTAGGTTCTCATTAAGAGAGAATAAATTTCCATTCGTTCCAGTAAGAGACTCTAATTGAAGATTTATTTTGTCACATTTTTCGTGTAACCTTCTGATCTCACCATGCATAAGTTCCAAGTATTCAAATATTCTTTTTGCTAAAATGGATAAAAAAATAAAAAAAACTGGAAGCAGTTTCACAAAATTTTGAAATTTTTTTAAATTAATATTTTTTACATACATTACAAATTAATAATTATTTACATACTGTTAATATTACAAACATTAATTGCATGAATTTTTAAAGTTCACTAAGTTTATTAGATACAGAAATAAAAATATTGCATTTTGAGATAGTATTTTTATCTTGAATAAAACAAATTTTTTATAATTCATTTTAGAAATATGGAAGTTATTAAAATATATATGCATTTAATAATACATAGCAAACAACTATTATTTTAGCAGAAATAACTAAATTTTAATACTTACACATGAGTGGAGAATAATTTTTCACAGTATTTTCTGTCTCAGAATGTAAGTCCCTCTCAGGGGGTTTACCTTCTTTAGGTAAACACGGGTGTCACAATCCCGAGGTACCCTAGTGATCTTTCCTCTTCTTTATTTTCTTCTCTCCTCTACTCTTCTGCTTTTTCTTCCTTTTCTCCCTCAGTGTGGTTGCCTCGTAAGAGGTTGAGGGCTCCCCTTGAGTAGCTTTCGCCGCTCTGTTGCTATTAGCTACTCTTGAGGACTAAATCACCCACGTGTTTGCCGTGCGTGGAGACCCGTGTCCCTGGAAAGGAGGATCCTGGTAATTGAGGCCTCCTGAGACCAACACATTGCTTTGGCCTCTGCTTCAGGTAAACGGGAGGTGTGTTGTGGTCCTCAGCACATCAATCGGCTTTATGGATCAAGCGATCGGTACATCTACTGGGTGACTCGTTAAGGGTGGAGTCCACTTCAGGGATGTACCGTGAGCGTATAGGGACTGACTAGCACTGGTACAACTAACATGTATCCCCTCGTAGGGCTCCGTGGTGGGTGGTGCCGTCTAGTCCCTGAATTTTACCTCAATCCATATGAATAATTCAACTTTCTCTTCACTCCCTCGGGAGCAACAAATGCCAATGTGTAATGCTAAGTACTTCATTGTGAAAAGAACTGGAGGATCTTTTGAATATGTATCTCCCTTTCTTATTGAAAAAGGATTAACATCTCATCTAGGAGTAGTGAAATCTGTGAAGAAACTACGAACGGGAAACTTGCTTATTGAGACAACATCTGAAAAGCAGGCTCTGATGATACAGAGTATGAAATTACTTGTTGACATACCTGTCACAGTAGAGCCTCATTCTAGACTAAATTTTGTACAGGGAGTAATTTCTGCAGATGATTTGTATCATACGTCCACTGATGAAATTTTAGAAAACTTAAAAAACCAAAAAGTCTGCGCTGTCAAAAGAATAACAATCAAAAGGGATGGTATTACATTAAATACCAAACACCTTATTTTGACTTTTGCAACGCCAGACTTGCCACAGTACATCAAAGTGGCTTACATGCGTTGTTCAGTGCGACCGTATATCCCGAATCCTCTCAGATGTTTCCAGTGCCAACGCTATGGACATTCTAAAATGGCTTGCAGAGGGAAACCTACTTGCGCTCACTGTTCTCAAGTTGACGACCATGATAGTACTACCTGCAAAGCCAAAGAAATGTGTGTCAACTGTAAAGGTGACCACACTTCTTATTCTAGATCTTGTCCCGTTTGGCAACTGGAAAAAGAAATTGTCACCTACAAAATTAAAAACAATGTCTCCTATGCAGAAGCTCGTCGCACAGTTAGTTCCCGAACTCCCACTCCTGGTGTCAGTTATGCAACTATGACAAAAAAAGTGACCCGATCCTCCAGTACCCAAACAGAAACAAATTCTGTTTCTACAATTAGTTTGCTCCCAAAGCAAAAAATCACAGAAGCACCTACAACTGTAATTGCCAAATCAGCTATGGCAAAATCAAAAGCCTTGAAGGCTAGGAAATTAAAAATAGCTAAAGAAGGCGTTCGGAAGCCTTCGTTAACAGCAAGAAAAGCTCTTCTGTGTTTGGATGCAGACACTGTCAAGCTGCATCCATCGGATGATGACTTCAATTCTGAAGACTCATCTGAGATGACCATAAGCAACAGTGATAAAGGCTAGAATATATTCCATTCGTGACTTCCTTTGTTTCCTGGAATTGTCGCGGTTTTCGTTCTCGCTTTGATGACATCAAATCCATCATCTCTCGCTTTAACCCCGCATGTGTGGCTCTCCAGGAGACATTCCTGAAGCCCGCTGTTGTCACCAAACTGCGTGGGTTTCAGTGCTTCAGAAAGGATAATGATGGTGAT
Source organism: Latrodectus elegans (assembly GCA_030067965.1). NCBI lineage: Eukaryota > Metazoa > Arthropoda > Arachnida > Araneae > Theridiidae > Latrodectus > Latrodectus elegans. The sequence goes on from CM057815.1 coordinate 63,632,810, forward strand.
GCTGCTGTGTCTGGTGGAGTTTGTATAATTACATCAAACAATTACCCCAGTACAGCACATCAGTTAAGAACTACACTCCAGGCAGTGGCTGTGAGAATCCACACCACATGTCTAATAACAGTGTGTAGCCTTTACTTACCACCAAATGATGTCATCCAAGAAGAGGAACTGAATGATTTGGTTGCTCAACTCCCAACTCCCTATTTATTGATCGGTGATTTTAACGGACATAGTCCTCTGTGGGGTAGTGATGATACGAATTCTCGCGGTCGTCTGATAGAAAAGTTAATTTCTGACAATTGCCTCTGTCTGCTTAATACCGACGAGAAGACTTATATTCACGAACCTACACGGACATTTCACTCTCTGGACTTAGCTATATGTTCTCCATCACTCTTGCCATTGCTGAATTTTGAAGTTGGAAATGACCTCTACAATAGTGATCATTTCCCTCTAATCGTGTCTCAGGCTGGAAGTAATAGTGTGTGTCACAAACCACCTAATTATGTGTACAGTCGAGCCGATTGGTCACTTTTCACGCAATTGGCTGTGATCAGTGAGACAAGAGTTAAGACAGATGTGATAGATGATGCCGTTAAATATGTCACCGACACAATAATCAGAGCTGCGGATGTTGCTATCCCTAAAATTCCATCATTCCACATAAACATAGGAAACCTTGGTGGAATAAAAAGTGTCAACTCTCCTATAAGAAACAAAGGAAGCAATGGAATATATTCCGAAGATACCCTACTACGGAGAATCTTGTTGCTTTTAAAAAAGCCAAAGCTGAAGCTCGAAAAGTTAGACGTCAGAGTCAAAGAGAATCTTGGATTTGCTATGTGTCGTCAATCAATTCATCGACAACAAGTAAACAATTATGGAGGAAAGTTAAAGCAGCCAATGGTGTTTATCAGGATTATTCCATTCCTGTATTAAAAACCGGAGCTGCAATACACTCCTCAGCGGTAGATATTGCTAATGTCATCGGTGAAACCTTTGCTAGTGTTTCCAGTTCTGATTCATATAATCCTACTTTTCTAAGGATTAAAGGAATCGCTGAGCGGACACCTCTAAGCTTTCATGATCGACATATTCTACCCTATAATTGTGATTTTGAACTGTCAGAATTGAAGTCTGCTTTATCTAAAGCAAACGACACTAGCCCAGGACCAGATGGAATCTCGTATCAAATGCTCCGTCATTTAAATCATGATTCTTTATTAAACATACTTTCATTGTTTAATAGAATCTGGACTGAGCATGCTTATCCTACTTCATGGAGAGAAGCGATAGTGATTCCAATATTGAAGCCTGGAAAAGATTCATCTGACCCTCTGAGTTATCGTCCAATAGCTCTTACGAGTTGCTTATGCAAAACATTTGAGCGTATGGTCAATGCTAGACTCATTTACATCTTAGAGAAGAATAATTGCATACATCTTCATCAAAGCGGATTTCGAAGAGGACGATCCACTATAGATAACATAGTAGATCTAGAATCCCGAATTCGAAATGCTTTCGTGAGGAGAAACCATCTCGTTGCAATTTTCTTCGACGTTGAGAAAGCATATGATCGTACATGGCGCTATGGTATTCTCCGTACTCTGCATAATCTTGGCTTTAAGGGTAATCTTCCAATATTTATCCAAAATTTTCTGGCCTCACGCGTTTTTAAAGTGCGCGTTGGAACTACAATTTCCAATACTTTTAGTCAAGCTGAGGGTGTCCCTCAAGGTAGCATTTTAAGCGTAACCTTTTTAACCTTTTCATCAGTGACATACTCCATCAATTACCATCTTCTGTTCATGGCACTTTGTATGTTGATGACTTACAAATTTCATATCAGGGTTCAAACATGAATATAATTGAGAGACAATTGCAAACAGCTGTAAATAATTTAACCACTTGGTGTGAACGGAATGGTCTTAGTATATCTCCTAGTAAGAGTTGCTGTGTCCATTTCTGTAGGAAAACTAGCTACCATAATGATCCTGTGATTCACATAAATAATAGACCTATTCCTGTAGTCAGTGAGATAAAATTCCTTGGCGTGATTTTTGACAAGAAGTTAACTTTCCTTCCGCATGTTTTTCATCTGCGGAAGAAATGTGAGCGACTGCTTAACATCCTCAAAGTGCTTTCGAATACATCTTGGGGTGCAGATCGCACATCACTCCTAAGAATTTATCAGTCTGTAATTTTATCTCGAATTGACTACGGCTGTGTTGCTTATGGATCAGCTAGACTCTCCATCTTACGCAGATTGGACACCGTTCACCATACTGCTTTAAGGATATGCTGTGGAGCTTTTCGCACATCACCCGTCCAGAGTCTATATGTAATTTGCCACCAATTGCCATTAGATCTGCGGCGGATGCAGCTGTCTCTTAATTATTATTCAAAAATCATGTCCTCACCTCATCATCCCTTGCATTCCACGATTCCAAGTGCTGCTCTTAAGAGATTATATAATGCTAGACCATCAAGCATTCAACCTTTTCTCTCTCGTATTAAATCCATTATTTTGCTTTCTGACCTATGTGATGTCCGAATCGAGTCTACCGACCTTTTCGCACATCCTCCTTGGTATAATCCACACATTATTGTGCTAAATCCCTTTGGAAGTAATAAAAAATCAGACACAAGTACTGCTATTCTTCAACAGCTTTATTCATTCCATCGCTGTCAGTACACTATTTACACTCCAGTATTTACGGATGGATCCAAATGTCCAGGATCAGTTGGCTGTGGAGTTTATCTTGATGATACCTCCTACAGTTATAGCCTTCACAAATCCTGCTCCATCTTCACCGCTGAGGCTACGGCTTTATACCGAGCACTTCAGCTGCTACAAACTAAAAATAATCGTAAATTCTGTGTGTACACTGACAGTATGAGTGTATTAGAAGCTTTGAGGAATAACAACTATAATTGCCATCCAGTTGTGTCTAAGATTTTCAAATTAATTGATACTGTTACTAATAAGGGATTTGAGATACTGTTTTGTTGGGTACCAAGCCACATAGGTATAGATGGCAATGAGAAAGCTGATGCTGCCGCTAAATCTACAGCTACTTCCATTTTGCCTTCATTACCATCAATGGACATGAGAAAAGGATTCAAATATTTCATATATTCTCTTTGGCAGGAATCCTGGGACCTGCAAGTCAGCAACAAACTCCATTCCATATTTTCATACATCATTCCATTATCTGTTTTATCTCCACGAAGCGCAGATGTCAGACTGACTCGCCTTCGAATTGGTCACACGCGTTTCACCCACAAACATTTGATCTTAAGTGATCTCCACCCGTGGTGTGAAAAGTGTGATGAACCATTTACAGTATATCACATTTTAATTGTGTGTCCAGATTTTAACCATCAACGTTTTAGATATTTTAATAGTAATATTTTAGCATTAGAAGATTTGCTTGGGGAACCACCCCATCGCAATTTATTTGCGTTTTTAAAAGACATAGGATTTATGAATTTTATCTGATTTAGAAATATTTTATTTAAATACAAGTTTTTAATCTTATACATGTGTATATTGTATGTTTACATATTTTAATATATATTTTAACTATATTGCTATTTTATACTTTTTATGTACATTTAAACTATATTTCTATTTTATACTTTTAATGTGCATTTTGACTATATTACTATTTTATGTTTTTAATTGAAAAAAAAAATTGTTGTATAATATCTTGTGATTGGCGCAGCTTGTCCTTATCTGGACCTTGCGCCATAAAAACCAACCAACCAACCAACCAACTCAGAATGTAAGTCACTGGAGGTACCTAAAAACAAAAAAACAGGTGTATTTTCTTAAATTTAGATTAAAATATTTTATTATAATAAAGTTTAAATAAATTACAATCAACAATATATAGCATGAATTGATACACCAAAAAAATTTAGATACATATTTACAATTAATCTCTTAAATTTAGGAACTTACCAACCACTTGTTTTTTAGTAACTGCATCCTCATTTGATAAAGAACTGCATCTACTTTGATAAAGAACTGCATCTACTGAACTAACTTTATTTTCTACAGCTGTAATTAAATAATAATGACAGTAAATTAATTTGTTTCTAAAATACGACAAAATTATTTAAAAACTTCAAAATAAAAATAAAGAAATGTAAACAGCTAATTAATTTTTAAAATCATGTTTGCATTAATTTCAAACTATATGAAATTATATTGTTCTATTTTCATCAAAAGTATGCAAATAAAAGGATATATTTCCTACTAGTAAAATTAGTAAATAATAAACAGTGAAATTAAATATAGTAAAATATTATAATATAAATAAACACACAAAAATTAGATTAAGAAATAAAATACCTTTTGGTAATTTAGGTATCTTGTATTTTTTCACTGAATTAAGGAGTGACTCGCTTTCAGACAAAGAATCTTCTGTTTCATAGCGGACTGGTTTTTTGCGTTTTCTAGCATTAGATTCCTCTTCAGAAGAATCACTACCAATGTTGGATGTATCTTCAGCAATTTTTGCCTTTAGTTTAGCACTTTTAAATGAATCTAATTATAAAATATATGTTAATATACGGTAATGAAAATAAGAACGACTTAAATAACAATATAAATATAATTACTTGAGTCTGCATAAATCTTTATTTTTACCCTATCCCAATCATCAGCAGGATTGTGCCTTTCTTTAATATATTTAGCAATAACTGCTGCAGAAGATATATTAGGCCAAAATGTTTCAGATTCATTTATTATCCAATTTGATGGTATTATCTCTATAGCACCTTCTTCAATGAATAAAACAATTACGAATGTTTTCAAATGCTTGTTGGCTATTTTAATCCAAAAAATAAATTTTTTGTTTAGCATAAAGTTAATAAATTCAATATATTTATAAAAAGTATTTCTAGGCAATTAGAAAATATTAATGTCAGAGAAATAAGATACTATGCATAAAAATATAAGCCTTAAGATAGTTATTTCTGATTTGAATTAAATATGCCAGTTGCATTATTAATTTCCTAAAAGGAGTAATTAAATAGTTAAATCAAATTTATGCACTAATCCAAAAACAACTTTATGCTGCCAACTTAAAATGCATTTACACAACACATTGCACATTGGTACAACAATTAGTTTTGGATCAATCTGATCAATACAAAAACTTGACACTATATTAGATTCACAAGGATTTGAAAAATAATTTCCTTTACATATGACTTCATTACAAATTAAAATGCCTTCTTGATTTGAATTCTTTAAAATATGTTTAATAATTACAATTTTCTTATCTTTTAATTGTATACAACTATCACATTGCTTTATAGAGGAAATTTTTAAATTTTCCAAAATAATATGTTTATATTCTTCACCATTACATAGATTTGATGCAAATGGGCCTATATGGTGCAGCCATTTTACATCTTTATTGTTTTCAACATAGATAGGGATTTGCTCTGAGAAGCGCTTGCTTAATTGGGACAAAGGCTTATTTTTAGTTCGTAACATTTTCTTAATTTGCCCCAGGTAATTTTCAAAACTGTAACAGCTAAAGTTACATATATTTCCATATAGCCTAACATCATTAGCAATATGCAAAGATTGTGAACATTATAGACTAAGGATGCTTTACCATATATTATTCCCATATCTTCTACAAAACTTTTCAAAAGATTTTCAGCAAAATCAATGTACTCATTTTGACTGCAATAAGCAGGATTGCTTAAAACATTAATTGCAACATGCAGACATAAAAAATGATTGTATAATTTTTTTGACAATATTCCCTTTAACACAACAGGACCCAGATAAAGGATGAATTGCCGAAATTCAGTTGCCTTCCATTTATCTAATTCAGATAAAGATCTTGGTTTTCGGCTAAATTCAGAAGGCATTGACTGTTGAAGTGAAAGAAGTCTATCTGATATTTCTGTTATCTGCTTACCACTGATACGAACACTATTACCTTTTCTTCTTTTTCCAAAACGAATCCAATAAATAATTAATTTCCGAACTACACCTAAATCAACCAGATGCATACAATCTAAAGGAAAATTTGATACTAGCCCAAGATTATTGATGTGTAATAAAGGAGTTTCATTTATGTGATGTTGTTCTTGAGAAAATGAAGAAAAAGATTTATCTGTTCGTAGAGAAGCTTCTATTTCTAAAAATTTAACATGTCCATTTATAGCAGTGCCTTTTGCACACATTTTTCACAGCCATAATAGGAATTATGATTCTTAATACATTTAACAAATGCTCTAGCAGGAGCATCACAATTAATTTGTACCAAATCAAATTTAAAACTGAAAGAATTTTGCTTAAAACCATTTGATTTTAATTCATTTATTTCAGACACAAAATCTTCTAAAAAAAGTTTAATACAAGTTGGTTTTGATGACCCATGATAACAGGCTATTATAAATGGAGATATTTTATATGATGTTACAATCAATCCTAAAATAGGCCAGAATTGAGAATTAGTGCTTTTAGAGATAGGTAACCCATCAATATTAACACGTAAATTAATATCATCATTAGGGCAAAGAGTTTTCAAATCTACACTTTTTAAATAAGTTTTAATTCCAAAATAACAATATTCTCCTTTGTTAACCTGAATAACATTTGAATTCCTACACGTTTGTAACAAAGTTCTACTATCCAGTGGAAGTTCTTGATGATGAGGCTTCAATATTTTTAACAAGTTACTTAATGCATTGTGATGCACCTTATATTTAATAGCCCAAAATTTCAATTCATCTTTTAATGATACTTGATAAATTTCTGAATTATTTTTAATCTCAGGCCTTGAATTTTCATAATTAGTACTATGAAAATTAACAAAATCTGTTAACATGTTGGAGGACTTTGATTGAGATCCTAGAAAATTATCAGACAATCTGTTTGCCTGTTGACCCTCAGGGGGTTTACCTTCTTTAGGTAAACACGGGTGTCACAATCCCGAGGTACCCTAGTGATCTGTCCTCTTCTTTATTTTCCTCTCTCCACTACTCTTCTGCTTTTTCTTCCTTTTCTCCCTCATTGTGGTTGCCTCGTAAGAGGTTGAGGGCTCCCCTTGAGTAGCTTTCGCCGCTCTGTTGCTATTAGCTACTCCTGGGAACTAAATCACCCACGTGTTTGCCGTGCGTGGAGACCCGTGTCCCTGGAAAGGAGGATCCTGGTAATTGAGGCCTCCTGAGACCAACACATTGCTTTGGCCTCTGCTTCAGGTAAACGGGAGGTGTGTTGTGGTCCTCAGCACATCAATCGGCTTTATGGATCAAGCAATCGGTACATCTACTGGGTGACTCGTTAAGGGTGGAGTCCACTTCAGGGATGTACCGTGAGCGTATAGGGACTGACTAGCACTGGTACAGTTAACATGTATCCCCTCGTAGGGCTCCGTGGTGGGTGGTGCCGTCTGGTCCCTGAATTCATATTCATCCTATATGGATAAAAAAACTTTCTCCTCACTCCCTCGGGAGCAACAAATGTCAAATTGTAGTGCGAAGTATTTTATAATAACCAGAATTGGAAATACCTTCGAATATGTTTCACCTTTTCTCATTGAAAAGAGTATAACTTCTTACTTGGGAGAAGTTAAATCTATTAAGAAGTTACGATCGGGTGTTTTATTAATAGAGACTGCATCAGACAAACAATCAGTACTACTGCAAAACCTGAAAGCAATTGGTGACATGGCAGTAACTGTGGAACCGCATAGAAATTTAAATTTTTCACGAGGTGTTATTTCTTCGGAGGACTTGTTTCACACTCCCACCGAAGAAATACTGGAAAATTTGAAATCACAAAAAGTCTGCGCTGTGAAAAGAATTACGATAAAGAGAGATGGCATTGTACTAAACACAAAGCATCTCATTTTGACATTCTCAACACCAGACTTGCCACAAAACATTAAAGTGGCTTATATGCGATGTTCAGTACGGCCTTTTATCCCTAATCCGCTAAGATGCTTCCAGTGCCAACGATTTGGACACTCTAAAATGGCTTGCAGAGGAAAACTCATATGCGCCCGTTGTTCTGACGTTGGCCATGAAAGTACCACTTGCGAAGCCAAAGAAGTGTGTGTCAACTGTAAAGGTAACCACACTTCTTATTCTAGATCTTGTCCCGTTTGGCAACAGGAAAAGGAAATTGTTACCATCAAAATCAAGAACAATATTTCCTATTTAGAAGCTCGCCGATTAGTTAATTCCCGTACTCCCACTCCAGGTGGCCCTCAGGGGGTTTACCTTCTTTAGGTAAACACGGGTGTCACAATCCCGAGGTACCCTAGTGATCTGTCCTCTTCTTTCTTTTCTTCTCTCCTCTACTCTTCTGCTTTTTCTTCCTTTTCTCCCTCAGTGTGGTTGCCTCGTAAGAGGTTGAGGGCTCCCCTTGAGTAGCTTTCGCCGCTCTGTTGCTATTAGCTACTCTTGAGGACTAAATCACCCACGTGTTTGCCGTGCGTGGAGACCCGTGTCCCTGGAAAGGAGGATCCTGGTAATTGAGGCCTCCTGAGACCAACACATTGCTTTGGCCTCTGCTTCAGGTAAACGGGAGGTGTGTTGTGGTCCTCAGCACATCAATCGGCTTTATGGATCAAGCGATCGGTACATCTACTGGGTGACTCGTTAAGGGTGGAGGCCACTTCAGGGATGTACTGTGAGCGTATAGGACCTGGCTAGCACTGGTGCAGCTGGTCTGCATCCCTTGTTGGACTCGGTGGTGGGTGGTGCCGTCAGGTCCCGAATCTTCCATGATTAATATGGAATCATGCATTTTTTCTTCTCTCCCACGGGAGCACATATTGAAAATAACAAATGCCAGATTTTACATTGTCAAACGGAAAGAGGGTACATTTGATAATGTATCCCCTTTCCTAATCCAAAAAGGTATCAGTGGCAATATTGGTGAAGTAAGGAGCATTCGTAAACTTCGTTCTGGTGATTTAATGGTAGAAGTTGCTTCAGATGCACAAGCAACTCTCATAAGCAACTTGAAAATGCTTGCTAACCTTGAGGTGTCAGTCGAACCTCATATGAACCTTAACTTTTCGCGTGGTGTGGTATCCGCCAAGGATTTGCTAAATACGACTACGGACGAGATATTAGAAAATCTCAGAGATCAAAAGGTCTGTGCCGTAAAACGCATTACAGTCAGACGTGATGGGCAAGTTATAAATACTAAACATCTCGTACTGACTTTTGCGACGCCAGATCTACCGCAGCATATTAAAGCTGCGTATATGCATCTATCCGTCAGGCCGTTTATTCCAAATCCTTTGCGTTGTTTCCAGTGCCAGAGATTTGGTCACTCCAAAGCGACTTGCAGGGGCAAACTGACTTGCGCTCGCTGCGCAGCAGTTGGCCACGACAGTTCGTCTTGTTCTGCAAAGGAGAGGTGTGTCAATTGTAAGGCTGACCACCCCTCCTACGCTAGAAGTTGTCCTATCTGGATACTGGAAAAGGAGATCACAACCACCAAAATTAAGAATAATTGTTCATATCCCGAAGCGAGACGTGTTGTTATTGCTCGTACACCGCAAGCGGGAGTTAGCTATGCAACTGTTGCCGCCAAGGTCACTAGAGCGGTTAGTACGCAAACGGATGCTCTTTCATTTCCAATAGTTAAATTACCCCCAAATTCAGAGAAAAAGCCAAAAACAACATCCACAACTACTCTCCGTAGAAAAGCTTCAACGGCTAGATCTAAAGCCCTAAAGGCTTTAAAACTAAAATCTGCCAAGGAGGGCAATCCCAGACCCTCCATATCCACCCGTAAAGCCTTGTCCTGGAAGCTGACGCTGTATATCTACATCCCTCTGACGAAGATCTCTCTTTGGAGGAGATGTCAGATGGCATGCCTTCCGGCTCCGGGAAAGGAGCTTTTCTAATTCAACAATAACTTCCTTAGTTTCTTGGAACTGCCATGGTTTGCGTTCTCATCACGATGACATCAAGTCTATAATTTCAGCATACAACCCCGCATGTGTTGCCCTTCAGGAGACATTCCTGAAGTCAAGCAATAACTTTTCCATGCGAGGGTTTACATGCTTTAGAAAAGATTGTGGTGATGATGGTGCAGTGTCTGGAGGTGTTTGTATATTAACATCTAATGCTTACCCCAGCGCTGCCCATGCATTGAATACTACTCTACAGGCAGTTGCTGTAAGAATTCATACTACATGCTTATTAACTGTCTGTAGTTTATATCTACCACCACATGATGTCATCTGCCAAGAGGAACTCGATGCATTAATAGATCAGCTGCCAACACCATTTCTACTGTTGGGTGACTTTAACGGCCATAGTTCTTTGTGGGGAAATGATGATACTAATTCTCGCGGTCGGCAGATAGAACGGTTTATTTCAGATAACAGTATCTGTCTGCTTAATACCGACGAGAAAACATATTTCCATGTACCCACAAGAACATTTCATTCTCTCGATCTTGCCATTTGTTCTCCATCTCTTCTGCCATTGTTAAATTTAAATGTAGGAAATGATCTGCATAATAGCGATCATTTTCCTCTCGTCATCTCCCAGACTGGAGGTAGTTGTGTAGAACAACGTCTACCTACTTACGTGTACAGTCGGGCAGATTGGACATTATTTACGCAATTGGCACTTGTTGATGATGAAATGGTTTTGATCGAAGATATTGATATTGCTGTTTGTAAAGTCACCGAAAGAATTAAGAACGCAGCTGATGCATCAATACCTAAAAGTTCCTCCATACCACATAGGCATTGCAAACCTTGGTGGAACAAAGAATGCCAAGAGACATATAAAAAACAGAGGAAGTTATGGGGGCTATTCAGAAGATACCCCACAACGGAGAATCTGATCGCCTTTAAGAGAGCAAAAGCATTGGCTCGCAGAGCTCGTCGTCGAAGTCAGAGGGAATCTTGGTCTCGCTATGTATCATCAATAACTTCTTCCACATCCAGTAAACAGTTGTGGAGAAGAGTAAAAGCAGCCAATGGAATCTATAGGGATTTTTCTATTCCTATATTAAAGTCCGGAGCTGCTGTGTGTTCTTCTCCTAAGGACATCGCTAACGTTCTTGGTGAAACTTTTGCTAGTGTCTCAAGCAACGACTCTTACAGTCCTTTGTTTTTAAGGACTAAGAGTCGCGCTGAGCGAACACCAATTCGTTTCAACCATGGACAAGCTTTTCCGTACAACTGTAAATTTCGGATGTTGGAATTGAAAAGTGCTTTACAGCAGGCCAATGATACTTGCCCAGGACCTGATGGAATCAGTTATCAAATGCTTCGCCATTTAAGTCCAGACTCCCTGTTGAACATGCTGTTTTGTTCAACCGGATCTGGACTGAAAATAAATTCCCATTACTTTGGTGCGAAGCAATAGTGATTCCGATCCTTAAGGCTGGTAAGGATCCTTCTGTTCCTTCACATTATCGACCAATAGCTCTGACGAGTTGCTTGTGTAAGACTCTCGAGCGTATGGTCAACGCCCGTCTCGTATATGTCTTAGAAAAAAATAAATACATTCATATTAATCAGAGTGCCTTTCGTAAAGGAAGATCCACTCTTGATAATATTACTCATTTGGAAACGCAGATCCGCAATACTTTTGTGCGGAGGAATCATCTCGTTTCCATTTTCTTTGACATAGAGAAGGCTTACGACCGTACGTGGCGTTATGGAATTCTCCGTAGGATGTATGATTTTGGCTTTAGGGGTAATTTGCCGATATTTATACAAAACTTTTTACGCTCCCGTGGTTTTAAAATTCGTATTGGTACGTTTTTGTCCAATACTTTTAACCAACCTGAAGGTGTTCCTCAGGGAAGTATTTTAAGTGTCACCCTTTTTAATCTTCATATAAATAGCATTCTTCATCAACTTTCACCTTCTGTTCATGGTACTTTGTACGTTGATGACCTGCAAATATCGTGTGAAGGGTCTAACATGAATTTAATTGAGAGACAATTACAAACATCTGTTAATAAAATTGCTGCATGGTGTGCTGAGAATGGCCATACATTATCTCCTAGCAAGAGCAAATGTGTCCATTTCTGCAGGAAGACTAGTCTCCACAATGATCCCGTAATTCGTATAAACAACACACCTATACCTGTGGTCAGTGAGGTAAAATTCCTCGGAGTGATATTTGACCGTAAATTAACCTTTCTTCCGCATGTTCTACATTTGCGGAAGAAGTGTGAGCGATCACTCAATATCCTCAAGGTGCTTTCAAATACATCTTGGGGTGCTGATCGCACGTCACTCCTCCGAGTTTACCAATCATTAATTTTATCCCGCATAGACTATGGTTGTGTTGTTTACGGATCCGCTAGGTCTTCTGTTTTGCGCCGACTGGACACTGTCCATCATTCTGCTCTGAGATTATGTTCAGGCGCATTCCGCACATCACCCGTTCAGAGTCTGTATGCAATATGCCAACAATTGCCATTAGACCTGAGACGAATGCAGCAGTCTCTCAATTATTATGCTAAAATCAAGTCGACACCTAATCATCCGATATGTTCCATGGTTCCAAATACCTCTCTCATGAGATTATACGATGCTCGTCCAATGAGCATCCCACCGTTTCTAACACGAGCCAAATCACATCTGTGGCTCACAGACCTATGTGATGTTCGGATAGAGTCTGTTGATCCATTTACTCATCCGCCTTGGTGTGACCCAACAAACACTTTCATCAATACCTTTGCTCTCTACAGAAAATCGGACACAACACCTATTGTTTTTCATCAGCTATACTATTCTCATCGCTGTCAGTACAAATCCTATAAACCTGTATTCACAGATGGTTCTAAAACAGCAGGACATGTGGGCTGTGGAATTTTTATTAACAATACAGCTTTTAGTTACAGCCTACATCCATCCTGCTCCATCTTTACTGCTGAAGCAACAGCAATTTACTACGCGCTTCAGCATGTGAATACAGATGATTATAAAAAATATTGTATATACACTGACAGCATGAGTATTATTGAAGCTTTGAAGAACAATAGTGTTACATGTCATCCAGTTGTGTCGAGAATTTTCAGAGCATTGGATTCCCTTGCTGGCAAGGGATACAAAATAATATTTTGTTGGATACCAAGTCACGTAGGTCTTGATGGAAACGAGAGAGCGGATGCAGCTGCAAAGGCTGCTGAAGATCCAGTTTTACCATTTATTCCGCTCTCAGATGTGAGAAAGGGTATTAAAAGGTTTATTTATTCCCTTTGGGATGAATCATGGAACTTGCAGGTCGGAAACAAACTCCGTACCATTTTCTCATCACTCACCTCATTATCTGTTTTACCGTTACGAAGTGCAGATGTTAGATTGACTCGACTTCGTATCGGACACACACGTTTCACACACAGACATTTGTTTCTAAGTGAACTAAAACCATGGTGTGAAACGTGTGATGAACCACTCACTGTACATCATATTTTAATTGCATGTCCATATTTTAACCAATATCGTTTACTCTTTATTAAATGTGATATTTTAAATTTGTGTGATTTGCTTGGGGAACCACCCCACAGTAACCTATTTGCCTTTTTGAGGGGAATAGGTTTTTTACATCATATTTAATTGATATATACTTTTGAATTTTTCCTTTTATATTTTTAATTGGATTTTAATGTAAACGTATACATTTATTTTTGTGTTTTAAAGTTTTAATGTTGCTTGGGTTTTAAAAATAATGGTGAAAAATGATACATAAATAAATAAAATAAAATATCCTTTTCAAAACCCTCTTCTTGGCGCAGCATGTCCATTTTTGGATTTTGCGCCATAAAACCCAACCAACCAACCAACCCACTCCAGGTGTTAGTTACGCTCAGATAACCAAAAAATAACCCGATCCTGCAGCACCCAAACCGACACAAACTCTATTCCTACAGTTAGATTGCTCCCAAAGCAAAAAACGACAGAAATTTCTGCACCTCTAATTGCCAAATCAACTTTGGCAAAATCAACAGCTTTAAAGGCTAGAAAATTAAAACTGGCCAAGGAAGGCGTTCGAAAGTCTTCCCTAACTGCCAGAAAAGCTCTTCTGTCTATGGATGCAGACACTGTCAAACTGCATCCTTCAGATGATGATTTCATGCTGGAAGATTCATCTGAGATGACACTGAGCAATAGTGACAACGGTTAGACTGTATTCCATTAATGACTTCCTTTGTTTCATGGAATTGTCGTGGTTTTCGGCCTCGAATTGATGATATCAGATCCATTATGTCAGCCTATAACCCCGCATGTATGGCTCTCCAGGAAACATTCCTGAAGCCCAATATCATCACCAAAATGCGTGGGTTTCAATGCTACAGAAAGGATAATGGTGGTGATGCTGCTGTGTCTGGTGGCGTTTGTATATTTACATCAAACACTTATCCCAGTACAGCACATCAGTTAAGAACTACTCTCAGGCTGTTGCTGTGAGAATTCACACCGCATGTCTAATTACAGTTTGTAGCCTATATTTACCACCGAATGATGTCATCCAAGAAGAGGAACTAAACGACTTACTTGATCAACTCCCAGCTCCATTTTTATTGCTTGGTGATTTTAACGGGCATAGTTCTCTGTGGGGTAGTGATGATACGAATTCTCGCGGTCGTCAGATTGAACAGTTAATTTCTGACAACTGCCTCTGTCTCCTGAATACCGACGAGAAAACCTATTTTCACGAACCTACACGGACATTTCACTCTCTTGACTTAGCTATTTGTTCTCCATCACTCCTGCCATTGCTGAATTTTGCTGTTGGAAATGACCTCTATAATAGTGATCATTTCCCTCTAATCGTGACTCAGGCTGCAAGTAATAGTGTGCGTCACAAACCACCTAATTATGTGTACAGTCGAGCCGATTGGACACTTTTCACGCAATTGGCTGTGATCAGTGAGGCAAGAGTTAAGACAGATATGATAGATGATGCCATTAAATATATCACCGACACAATAATCCGAGCTGCGGATGTTGCTATCCCTAAAAATTCCATCATTCCACATAAACACAGGAAACCTTGGTGGAATGAAAAGTGTCAACTCTCCTATAAGAAACAAAGGAAGCAATGGAATATATTCCGAAGATACCCTACTACGGAGAATCTTGTTGCTTTTAAGAAAGCCAAAGCTCAAGCTCGAAGAGTTAGACGTCAGAGTCAAAGAGAATCTTGGATCCGCTACGTGTCGTCAATCAGTTCATCGACAACAAGTAAACAATTATGGAGGAAAGTTAAAGCAGCCAATGGTATCTATCAGGATTATTCCATTCCTGTATTAAAAACCGGAGCTGCAATACACTCCTCAGCGGTAGATATTGCTAATGTCATCGGTGAAACCTTTGCTAGTGTTTCCAGCTCCGATTCATATAATCCTACTTTTCTAAGGATTAAAAGAATCGCTGAGCGGACACCTCTAAGCTTTCATGATCGACATATTCTACCCTATAATTGTGATTTTGAACTGTCAGAATTGAAGTCTGCTTTATCTAAAGCAAACGACACTAGCCCAGGACCAGATGGAATCTCGTATCAAATGCTCCGTCATTTAAATCATGATTCTTTATTAAACATACTTTCATTGTTTAATAGAATCTGGACTGAGCATGCTTATCCTACATCATGGAGAGAAGCGATAGTGATTCCAATATTGAAACCTGGCAAAGATTCAACTGACCCTCTGAGTTATCGTCCAATAGCTCTTACGAGTTGCTTGTGCAAAACGTTTGAGCGTATGGTCAATGCTAGACTCATTTACGTCTTAGAGAAGAATAATTGCACACCCCTTCATCAAAGCGGATTTCGAAGAGGACGATCCACTATTGATAACATAGTAGATCTGGAATCCCAAATTCGAAATGCTTTCGTGAGGAGAAACCATCTTGTTGCAATTTTCTTCGATATTGAGAAAGCATACGATCGTACGTGGCGTTATGGTGTTCTCCGTAATATGCATAATCTTGGATTTAAGGGTAATCTTCCAATATTTATACAAAATTTTCTAGCTACTAGGCTATTTAAAGTACGTATTGGAAGTACAGTTTCCAATACTTTTACTCAAGCTGAGGGTGTCCCTCAAGGTAGCGTTTTAAGCGTAACCCTTTTTAACCTTTTCATCAATAACATACTTCATCAGTTACCAACTTCAGTTCATAGGAATTTATATGTTGATGACTTACAAATTTCATATCAGGGTTCAAACATGAATATAATTGAGAGACAATTGCAAACAGCTGTAAACAATTTAACTACTTGGTGTGAACGAAATGGTCTTAGTATATCTCCTAGTAAGAGTCACTGTGTCCATTTCTGTAGGAAAACTAGTCTTCATCCCGATCCTGTGCTTCACATAAGTAATAGACCTATTCCTGTGGTCAACGAGATAAAATTTCTCGGGGTAATTTTCGATAAGAAGTTAACTTTCCTTCCGCATACTTTATATCTGCGGAAGAAGTGCGAGCGAATGCTCAATATCCTCAAGGTGTTATCTAATACATTTTGGGGTGCAGATCGCACTTCATTGCTCCGAATTTACCAATCAATCATTTTATCTCGTATTGACTATGGTTGTGTTGCTTATGGATCGGCTAGATCTTCCATTTTACGTAGATTGGATACCGTCCACCACTCTGCTTTAAGGATTTGCTGTGGAGCATTTCGTACATCACCCGTCCAGAGTCTATATGTAATCTGCCACCAATTGCCATTAGACCTGCGGCGGATACAGCTGTCTCTTAATTATTATTCAAAAATAATGTCCTCACCTCATCATCCCTTGCGTTCCACGATTCCAAGTGCTGCTCTTAAGAGATTATATAATGTCAATCAAAATAATGACTGATATAAAACATTTATGAAATATAAATGTTTTCCAAATATTTTATGTAAATATATATTGATATATTTTATTATGAAACATGCCAAGACTACCTTATTATCCAACCAGAAAAACTATAATATATTTCAACATTAAATACCCCTCAGGGGGTTTACCTTCTTTAGGTAAACACGGGTGTCACAATCCCGAGGTACCCTAGTGATCTTTCCTCTTCTTTATTTTCTTCTCTCCTCTATTCTTCTGCTTTTCCTTCCTTTTCTCCCTCGTTGTGGTTTCCTCGTAAGAGGTTGAGGGCTCCCCTTGAGTAGCTTTCGCCGCTCTGTTGCTATTAGCTACTCTTGAGGACTAAATCGCCCACTTGTTTGCCGTGCGTGGAGACCCGTGTCCCTGGAAAGGAGGATCCTGGTAATTGAGGCCTCCTGAGACCAACACATTGCTTTGGCCTCTGCTTCAGGTAAACGGGAGGTGTGTTGTGGTCCTCAGCACATCAATCGGCTTTATGGATCAAGCGATCGGTACATCTACTGGGTGACTCGTTAAGGGTGGAGTCCACTTCAGGGATGTACCGTGAGCGTATAGGGACTGACTAGCACTGGTACAGTTAACATGTATCCCCTCGTAGGGCTCCGTGGTGGGTGGTGCCGTCTAGTCCCTGAATATTATTTTCACTTTAATGAATAAATCTACTTTCTCCTCACTCCCTCGGGAGCAACAAATGCCAATGTGTGAGCTAAGTTCTTCATTATTAAAAGAAATGGAGGTTCATTTGAATATGTTTCTCCCTTTCTGATTGAAAAGGGATTGGTTACTTATTTGGGTGCTGTGAAATCAGTCAAAAAATTAAGAACGTGTAATTTACTGATTGAGACAAATTCTGATAAACAGGCTACAATGATTCAGAGCATGAAATCACTTGCTGACTTACCTGTCACAGTAGAGCCTCATGCGAAACTGAATTTTGTGCAGGGAGTAATTTCTGCGGAGGATTTATATCATACGTCCACTGATGAAATTCTAAACAACTTAAAAAGCCAAAAAGTCTGCGCCGTGAAAAGAATAACAATCAAAAGGGATGGTATTATCTTAAATACCAAACACCTTATTTTGACTTTTGCAACGCCAGACTTGCCACAATACATCAAAGTGGCTTACATGCGATGTTCAGTGCGACCGTATATCCCGAATCCTCTCAGATGTTTCCAGTGCCAACGTTATGGACATTCTAAAATGGCTTGCAGAGGAAACCTACTTGCGCCCGTTGTTCTCAAGTTGACGACCATGATAGTGTTACCTGCAAAGCCAAAGAAGTGTGTGTCAACTGTAAAGGCGACCACACCTCTTAATCTAGATCTTGTCCCGTTTGGCAACAGGAAAAGGAAATAGTCACTTATAAAATCAAGAACAATGTTTCCTATATAGAAGCTCGTCGCATAGTTAGTTCCCGCACTCCAACTCCTGGTGTTAGTTACGCATCTATGGCAAAAAAAGTTACCCGAACTTGCAGCACCCAAACAGATTCTGTCTCTTCAGCTAGCTTTCTCTTAAAGCCAAAAACATTGGAAACATCAACACCTGTAATAGCCAAAACAGCTTTAGCAAAATCGAAAGCCTTAAAGGCGAGAAAATTAAAATTGTCTAAGGAAGGCATTCGAAAGTCTTCCTTAACAACAAAAAAAGCTCTTCTGTGTTTGGATGCAGACACTGTGAAACTGCATCCATCGGATGATGACTTCAATTCTGAAGACTCATCAGAGATGACGATGAGTAACTGTGAAAAAGGTTAGAATATATTCCATTCGTGACTTCCTTTGTTTCCTGGAATTGTCGTGGGTTTCGGTCTCGCATTGATGACATCAAATCCTTCATCTCTTGCTTTAACCCCGCCCCCTCAGGGGGTTTACCTTCTTTAGGTAAACACGGGTGTCACAATCCCGAGGTACCCTAGTGATCTTTCCTCTTCTTTATTTTCTTCTCTCCTCTACTCTTCTGCTTTTTCTTCCTTTTCTCCCTCGTTGTGGTTGCCTCGAAAGAGGTTGAGGGCTCCCCTTGAGTAGCTTTCGCCGCTCTGTTGCTATTAGCTACTCTTGAGGACTAAATCACCCACGTGTTTGCCGTGCGTGGAGACCCGTGTCCCTGGAAAGGAGGATCCTGGTAATTGAGGCCTCTGAGACCAACACATTGCTTTGGCCTCTGCTTCAGGTAAACGGGAGGTGTGTTGTGGTCCTCAGCACATCAATCGGCTTTATGGATCAAGCGATCGGTACATCTGCTGGATGACTCGTTAAGGGTGGAGGCCATCTCAGGGATGTACTGTGAGCGTATAGGACCTGGCTAGCACTGGTGCAGCTGGTCTGCATCCCCTTGTTGGACTCGGTGGTGGGTGGTGCGGTTAGGTCCCGAAATTTTATAAATTTACATGGAGAATTCTGTTTTTTCTTATCTCCCACGGGAGCAAATTTTAAATGAAATAAATGCTAAATTTTCATTATTAAAAGGAAGGAGGGAAACTTTTCAACTGTCTCTCCTTTCCTAATATCAAAAGGAGTATCGGGAGTTGTTGGTGAGGTGAAAAATATCCAGAAAATGCGCTCTGGTGATTTACTTGTGGAGGTTGCTTCAACTAATCAAGCAAGAATCATTGCTAATATGCAATATGTAGGTAATTTGGAAGTGACTGTTATGCCTCATGGCAATCTAAATTTCTCTCGTGGCGTCATCTCCGCTAGGGATTTGCTAAACACGCCGACGGCTGAGATTCTTGAAAACCTGCAAGATCAGAAGGTCTGTGGAGTGAAACGCATTCTAGTCAGAAGGGATGGTAAGTTAATTGAAACTAAGCATCTCATTCTGACTTTTGCAAACCCAGACCTCCCGCAGTATATCAAAGCAGCTTATATGAATCTACCCGTCAGGCCGTACATTCCAAACCCCCTGAGATGTTTTCAGTGCCAGCGCTTTGGACATTCGAAGAATGCTTGCAGGGTAAACTCACCTGCGCTCGTTGCGCGGTGGTTGGCCATGATAGTTCGACCTGTACAGCAAAGGAGCGGTGTGTCAACTGTCATGGTGACCACCCCTCCTACTCTCGAAACTGTCCGCACTGGATACTAGAAAAAGAAATCGCCACTGTTAAGATTAATCAAAAGATTTCATACCTTGAGGCAAGAAAACTAGTCACATCACGAACACCACAAGCTGGAATTAGTTATGCAACTGCCGCTAGGAAAATATGTAAATCCAGTAGCACACAAACGGATAATGTGATAATTACCTCGTCAACTTTGCCCCGAAGTCCAACTCAAAGATCAAAATCCTCCGTTTCAAACATTACAAAAGAAAAGCCCCTTCTCCGAGATCAAAATCCACGAACGCTGATAAACTAAAATCATCAAGGAGGGATCTTTTAGATCCTCAATATCCACCCGTAAAGCCTTGTCCCTGGAGGCTGACGCTGTTTCCTTACATCCCTCGGACGAAGACTTATCGCTCGAGGAGATGTCTGATGACATGCCTTCCAGCTCCGGGAGAGGAGCTTTTCAAAGTAAAAATAACTTCCTTTGTTTCATGGAACTGCCACGGTTTGCGTTCCCATCATGATGACATCAAGTCTATAATCTCAGCCTGTAACCCCGCATGTGTTGCACTTCAGGAAACTTTCCTGAAGCCCAGCAAAAACCTTTCCATGCGTGGGTTTAGATGCTTTAGAAAAGACTGTGGTGACGATGGTGCAGTGTCTGGAGGTGTTTGTATATTAACCTCAAATAATTTTCCCAGCACTGCCCATCCACTGAGTACTACTCTACAGGCTGTAGCTGTGAGAATTCACACAACATGCTTAATGACAGTCTGTAGTTTGTACTTACCACCACATGATGTCATTCGCCAAGAGGAACTCGATGCTTTAGTTGATCAGCTGCAAATACCATTTTTGTTGCTTGGTGATTTTAACGGCCATAATTCTTTGTGGGGAAGTGATGATACTAATTCTCGCGGTCGGCAGATAGAGCGGTTTATTTCAGATAACAGTCTCTGTCTGCTTAATACCGACGAGAAGACATATTTCCATGTACCCACGAGAACATTTCATTCTCTTGATCTTGCCATTTGTTCACCATCGTTGCTGCCATTGTTAAATTTAACAGTAGGAAATGATTTGCACAACAGCGATCATTTTCCTCTTGTCATCTCCCAGACTGGAGGTAGTAGTGTAGGACATCTACCTACTTACGTGTACAGTCGGGCAGATTGGACGTTATTTACACAATTGGCAGTTATTGATAATGAAATGGCTTTGATCGAGATTATCAATGAAGCCGTTAGTAAAATCACTGAAACAATTATAAATGCAGCTGACTTAACAATACCTAAGAGTTCTTCTAAACCAAATAGGCGTCGCAAACCTTGGTGGAATGACGAATGTCAAAAAACTTATAAAAAACAAAGGAAATTATGGGGGTTATTTCGGAGGTACCCCACAACGGAGAATCTTATCGCATTTAAGAGAGCAAAAGCAATAGCTCGTAGAACTCGTCGTAGAAGCCAGAAGGAATCCTGGTCCTGCTATGTATCTTCAATAACATCACCAATATCCAGTAAACAGTTGTGGAGAAAAGTGAAAGCAGCCAATGGAATATATAGGGAATTTTCTATTCCCATTTTAAAATCCGGAGCTGCTGTATACTCTTCTCCTACGGATATTGCTAATGTCCTTGGTGAAGCATTTGCTAATGTCTCAAGCTCGAATTCTTATAGTCCTTCGTTTTTGAGGACTAAGTCTCGAGCTGAGCGTGTACCAATTCGCTTCGACCATCGACAAGCCTTACCGTACAACTGTGAATTTGGAATGTTTGAATTGAAGAAAGCATTACAACAGGCCAATAATACCAGTCCAGGACCTGACGGAATCAGTTATCTGATGCTTCAGCATTTAAATCCAGACTCCCTGTTGAATTTACTTTATTTGTTCAATAGGATCTGGACTGAAAATAAATTCCCATCATTATGGTGTGAAGCAATAGTGATTCCTATTCCAAAGGCTGGTAAGGATTCTTCAGAGCCTTTACATTATCGACCAATTGCTCTTACGAGTTGCTTATGTAAGACTCTCGAACGTATGGTCAATGCCCGTCTCGTATATGTCTTAGAAACTAATAAGTATATACATAAGAATCAGAGTGGCTTTCGTAAAGGAAGATCCACTCTTGATAACATGACATACTTGGAAACTCAAATCCGCAACGCTTTTGTGCGGAGAAATCATTTGGTTTCCATTTTCTTTGACATCGAGAAGGCTTACGACCGTACATGGCGATATGGAATTCTCCGTATATTATATGATTTTGGCTTTCGGGGTAATCTTCCGATATTCCTTCAGAATTTCTTAAGCTCCCGTAATTTTAAAGTACGTATTGGAAATTCTACATCCAATACTTTTACACAATCTGAGGGTGTACCTCAGGGTTCAATTTTAAGTGTCACACTTTTTAGCTTATTCATCAGTAACATACTTCATCAACTTCCGTCATCAGTACATGGTACTTTGTTTGTTGATGACCTGCAAATATCATGTGAGGGGTCTAATATGCGAATAATTGAGAGACAATTACAAACAGCTGTAAATAAACTAGCTACATGGTGTGCTGAGAATGGCCACACTTTATCTCCAAGCAAAAGCAGATGTGTCCACTTCTGTAGAAAGACTAGCCTTCATAATGATCCAGTTATTAATATCAACAACATTCCAATACAAGTAGTCAATGAAGTAAAATTTCTGGGCATAATCTTTGACCGAAAATTAACTTTTCTACCGCATGTTCTGTATCTGCGGAAGAAGTGTGAACGATCGCTTAATATCCTCAAGGTGTTGTCAAATACATCTTGGGGTGCAGATCGCACATCACTTCTTCGAATTTATCAGTCATTGATTCTATCCCGCATTGACTACGGAAGTGTTGTTTATGGATCAGCTAGATCTTCTATTTTACGAAGACTGGACACAGTTCATCACTCTGCTTTGAGGATCTGTTCTGGGGCATTCCGCACATCACCCGTCCAGAGTCTATACGTGATATGTCATCAATTACCGTTAGACCTGAGACGAATGCAGCAGTCTCGGTTATTATGCTAAGATAACATCAAACCCCCATCATCCTATACGTTCCATGGTTCTTAACACCTCCCTTAAGAGGCTATATGATGCTCGTCCAATGAGCATCCCACCATTTCTCACACGAGCAAAGTCACAATTTTTGCTCACAGACCTATGTGGTATTCGGATTGAATCTGTTGACCAATTCGCTCATCCGCCTTGGTATAACCCAACAATTACGTTTATTAATACCTTTGCTCACTACAGAAAATCTGACACAACACCTATTGTTTTTCATCAGCTATACTATTTTCATCGCTGTCAGTATCAATCATACAAACCTGTATTCACAGATGGCTCTAAAACAGCAGGACATGTGGGCTGTGGAGTTTTTATCAATAATACAGCATTTAGTTACAGCCTACATTCATCCTGCTCCATCTTTACTGCTGAAGCAACTGCCATCTACTATGCGCTTCAGCACGTGAATACAGATGATTGTCACGATTTTTGTATTTACACTGACAGCATGAGTATTATTGAAGCTTTGAAGAACAGTAGTGTTACAAGTCATCCAGTTGTGTCGAGAATTTTCAGAGCATTGGATTCCCTTGCTGGCAAGGGATACAAAATAATATTTTGTTGGATACCAAGTCACGTAGGTCTTGATGGAAATGAGAGAGCGGACATAGCTGCAAAAACTGCAACACAACAAATTTTACCATCAATTCCGCTCTCAGATGTGAGAAAGGGTATTAAAAGATTTGTTCATTCCCTTTTGGAAGAATCATGGGACATGCAGGTCGGAAACAAACTCCATACCATTTTCCCATCCCTCACCTCATTATCTGTTTTACCTTTACGAAGTGCTGATGTTAGATTAACTCGCCTTCGTATCGGGCACACACGTTTCACACACAGACATTTGTTTCTAAATGATTTAAATCCATGGTGTGAAGCGTGTGATGAACCATTTACTGTTTATCATATTTTAATTTCATGTCATGATTTTAACCAACAACGTTTACACAATTTTAATTCTGATATTTTAACTATGATTGATTTAATAGGGGATCCACCCCATAGAAACCTATTCGCTTTTTTGAGAGCCATAGATTTTATACATTTTATTTAATTTGTATTTTAAACTTTTGAAATTATATACTCTTCAATTTCTACTTTGTTTTATAATTAGATTTTAAATAATATATACACTAGATTTTACTTTTTAAATTTTTAAATTTGCTTGGTTTTGGAAGAAAACAAATAAATAGAAAATAAACACATAAATATGAAACTATAAAAGTCTTACTCTTGGCGCAGCATGTCCAATTTTGGACTTTGCGCCATAAAACCCTACCAACCAACCAACCTTTAACCCCGCATGTGTGGCTCTCCAGGAGACATTCCTGAAGCCCACTGTTGTCACCAAAATGCGTGGGTTTCAATGCTTTAGAAATGATTATGGTACCGATGTTGCTGTGTCTGGTGGAGTTTGTATAATTACATCAAACAATTACCCCAGTACAGCACATCAGTTAAGAACTGCACTCCAGGCCGTGGCTGTGAGAATCCACAACACATGTCTAATAACAGTATGTAGTCTTTACTTACCACCGAATGATGTCATCCAAGCAGAAGAACTGAATGACTTGGTTGATCAACTCCCAACTCCATTTTTATTGCTCGGTGATTTTAACGGTCATAATTTTCTGTGGGGTAGTGATGATACGAATTCTCGTGGTCGACAGATAGAGCAGTTCATTTCTGACCATAGCCTCTGTCTGCTAAATACCAACGAGAAAACTTATTTTCACGAACCTACACGGACATTTCACTCTCTGGACTTAGCTATATGTTCTCCATCACTCTTGCCATTGCTGAATTTTGAAGTTGGAATTGACCTCTACAATAGTGATCATTTCCCTCTAATCGTGTCTCAGGCTGGAAGTAATAGTGTGTGTCACAAACCACCTAATTATGTGTACAGTCGAGCCGATTGGTCACTTTTCATGCAATTGGCTGTGATCAGTGAGACAAGAGTTAAGACAGATGTGATAGATGATGCCGTTAAATATGTCACCGACACAATAATCAGAGCTGCGGATGTTGCTATTCCTAAAAATTCCATCATTCCACATAAACACAGGAAACCTTGGTGGAATGAAAAATGTCAACTCTCCTATAAGAAACAAAGGAAGCAATGGAACATATTCCGAAGATACCCTACTACGGAGAATCTTGTTGCTTTTAAAAAAGCCAAAGCTGAAGCTCGAAGAGTTAGACGTCAGAGTCAAAGAGAATCTTGGATTCGCTACGTGTCGTCAATCAATTCATCGAAAACAAGTCAACAATTATGGAGGAAAGTTAAAGCAGCCAATGGTATTTATCAGGATTATTCCATTCCTGTATTAAAAACCGGAGCTGCAATACACTCCTCAGCGGTAGATATTGCTAATGTCATCGGTGAAACCTTTGCTAGTGTTTCCAGCTCTGATTCATATAATCCTACTTTTCTAAGGATTAAAAAGAATCGCTGAGCGGACACCTCTAAGCTTTCATGATCGACATATTCTACCCTATAATTGTGATTTTGAACTGTCAGAATTGAAGTCTGCTTTATCTAAAGCAAACGACACTAGCCCAGGACCAGATGGAATCTCGTATCAAATGCTCCGTCATTTAAATCATGATTCTTTGTTAAACATAATTTCATTGTTTAATAGAATCTGGACTGAGCATGCTTATCCTACTTCATGGAGGGAAGCGATAGTGATTCCAATTTTGAAACCTGGCAAAGATTCATCTGACCCTCTGAGTTATCGTCCAATAGCTCTCACGAGTTGCTTGTGCAAAACGTTTGAGCGTATGGTCAATGCTAGACTCATTTACATCTTAGAGAAGAATAATTGCATACATCTTCATCAAAGCGGATTTCGAAGAGGACGATCCACTATAGATAACATAGTAGATCTAGAATCCCGAATTCGAAATGCTTTCGTGAGGAGAAACCATCTCGTTGCAATTTTCTACGACGTTGAGAAAGCATATGATCGTACATGGCG
Organism: Latrodectus elegans; assembly: GCA_030067965.1. Classification (NCBI taxonomy): domain Eukaryota; kingdom Metazoa; phylum Arthropoda; class Arachnida; order Araneae; family Theridiidae; genus Latrodectus; species Latrodectus elegans. The sequence goes on from CM057815.1 coordinate 63,658,806, forward strand.
CTATGGTATCTCCGTACTCTGCATAATCTTGGCTTTAAGGGTAATCTTCCAATATTTATCCAAAATTTTCTGGCCTCACGCGTTTTTAAAGTGCGCGTTGGAACTACAATTTCCAATACTTTTAGTCAAGCTGAGGGTGTCCCTCAAGGTAGCATTTTACCCCTCAGGGGGTTTATCTTCTTTAGGTAAACACGGGTGTCACAATCCCGAGGTACCCTAGTGATCTTTCCTCTTCTTTATTTTCTTCTCTCCACTACTCTTCTGCTTTTTTCCTTTTCTCCCTCAATGTGGTTGCCTCGTAAGAGGTTGAGGGCTCCCCTTGAGTAGCTTTCGCCGCTCTGTTGCTACTAGCTACTCTTGAGGACTAAATCACCCACGTGTTTGCCGTGCGTGGAGACCCGTGTCCCTGGAAAGGAGGATCCTGGTAATTGAGGCCTCCTGAGACCAACACATTGCTTTGGCCTCTGCTTCAGGTAAACGGGAGGTGTGTTGTGGTCCTCAGCACATCAATCGGCTTTATGGATCAAGCGATCGGTACATCTGCTGGATGACTCGTTAAGGGTGGAGGCCATCTCAGGGATGTACTGTGAGCGTATAGGACCTGGCTAGCACTGGTGCAGCTGGTCTGCATCCCCTTGTTGGACTCGGTGGTGGGTGGTGCCGTCAGGTCCCGAATCTTCCATGTTTAATATGGAATCATGCATTTTTTCTTCTCTCCCACGGGAGCACATATTGAACATAACAAATGCCAGATTTTACATTGTCAAACGGAAAGAGGGTACATTTGATAATGTATCCCCTTTCCTAATCCAAAAAGGTATCAGTGGCAATATTGGTGAAGTAAGGAGCATTCGTAAACTTCGTTCTGGTGATTTAATGGTAGAAGTTGCTTCCGATGCACAAGCAACTCTCATAAGCAACTTGAAAATGCTTGCTAACCTTGAGGTGTCAGTCGAACCTCATATGAACCTTAACTTTTCGCGTGGTGTGGTATCCGCCAAGGATTTGCTAAATACGCCTACGGACGAGATATTAGAAAATCTCAGAGATCAAAAGGTCTGTGCCGTAAAACGCATTACAGTCAGACGTGATGGGCAAGTTATAAATACTAAACATCTCGTACTGACTTTTGCGACGCCAGATCTACCGCAGCATATTAAAGCTGCGTATATGCATCTATCCGTCAGGCCGTTTATTCCAAATCCTTTGCGTTGTTTCCAGTGCCAAAGATTTGGTCACTCTAAAGCGGCTTGCAGGGGCAAACTGACTTGCGCCCGCTGCGCAGCAGTTGGCCATGACAGCTCGTCATGTACTGCAAAGGAGAGGTGTGTAAACTGTAAAGGTGACCACCCCTCCTACGCTAGAAGTTGTCCTACCTGGATACTGGAAAAGGAGATCACAACCACTAAAGTTAAGAATAATTGTTCTTATCCCGAGGCAAGACGTGCTGTTACAGCACGTACACCTCAAGTAGGAGTTAGCTATGCATCAGTAGCCGCCAAGGTCACCAGAACGGCTAGTACACAAACGGATGCTCTTTCACTTTCAACAGTAAAGTTACCCTTACATCTGTACAGAGGCCAAAATCGACCTCCACAACCATTCCCCAAAGAAAAGCTCCGATGGCTAAATCTAAGGCCCTGAAGGCCCTAAAACTTAAACTTGCAAAAGAGGGCAATGTTAGGACCTCCATATCCACCCGTAAAGCCTTATACCTGGAGGCTGATGCTGTTTCATTACATCCCTCGGACGAAGATCTATCGCTCGAGGAGATGTCAGATGACATGCCGCTCAGCTCCGGGAACGGAGCTCTTCAAACTGAATAATAGCTTCCTTTGTTTCTTGGAACTGCCATGGTTTGCGTTCTCATCATGATGACATCAAGTCTATAATTTCAGCCTACAATCCCGCATGTGTTGCGCTTCAGGAAACATTCCTGAAGTCCAGCAATAACTTTTTCATGCGTGGATTTAACAGCTTTAGAAAAGACTGTGGTGATAATGGTACAGTGTCTGGAGGTGTTTGTATATTAACATCTAATACTTACCCCAGCACTGCCCATGCATTAAATACTACTCTACAGGCAGTTGCTGTAAGAATTCATACTACATGCTTATTAACTGTCTGTAGTTTATATTTACCACCACATGATGTCATCCGCCAAGAGGAACTCGATGCATTAATAGATCAGCTGCCAACACCATTTCTACTGTTGGGTGACTTTAACGGCCATAGTTCTTTGTGGGGAAATGATGATACTAATTCTCGCGGTCGGCAGATAGAGCGGTTTATTTCAGACAACAGTCTCTGTCTGCTTAATACCGACGAGAAGACATATTTCCATGTACCCACGAGAACATTTCATTCTCTCGATCTTGCCATTTGTTCCCCATCTCTTCTGCCATTGTTAAATCTAAATGTAGGAAATGATCTGCATAATAGCGATCATTTTCCTCTCGTCATCTCCCAGACTGGAGGTAGTAGTGTAGAACAACGTCTACCTACTTACGTGTACAGTCGGGCAGATTGGACATTATTCACACAATTGGCAGTTGTTGATGCTAAAATGGTTTCGATCGAAGATATTGATACTGCCGTTTGTAAAGTCACTGAAACAATTAAGAATGCAGCTGACATTTCAATACCTAAAAGTTCCTCCATACCACACAGGCATTGCAAACCTTGGTGGAACAAAGAATGCCAAAAAACTTATAAAAAACAGAGGAAGTTATGGGGAATATTTAGGAGGTATCCCACAACGGAGAATCTTATAGCCTTTAAGAGAGCAAGAGCTCTAGCTCGCAGAGCTCGTCGTCGAAGTCAGAAGGAATCCTGGTCTCGCTATTTATCTTCAATAACATCTTCAACTTCCAGCAAGCAGTTGTGGAGAAGGGTGAAGGCAGCCAATGGAATTTATAGGGAATTTTCTATTCCTATCTTAAAATCCGGAGCTGCTATATACTCTTCTCCTACGGATATTGCAAACGTCCTTGGTGAAGCATTTGCTAACGTCTCAAGCTCGAATTCTTATAGTCCTTCGTTTTTGAGGACTAAGACTCGAGCTGAGCGTGTACAAATTCGCTTCGACCATCGACAAGCCTTACCGTACAACTGTGAATTTGGAAAGTTTGAATTGAAGAAAGCTTTACAACAGGCCAGTAACACCAGTCCAGGACCTGATGGAATCAGTTATCTTATGCTTTTACATTTAAGTTCAGATTCCTTGTCGAATTTACTTTACCTGTTCAATAGGATCTGGACTGAAAATGAATTTCCATCTCGATGGAAAGAAGCAATAGTGATTCCTGTCCTAAAGGCTGGTAAGGATTCTTCAGATCCTTCCAAATTATCGACCAATTGCTCTGACGAGTTGCTTATGTAAGACTCTCGAACGTATGGTCAATGCCCGTCTCATCTATGTCCTAGAAAACAATAATTGTATTCATAAGAATCAGAGTGGCTTCCGTAAAGGAAGATCCACTCTTGATAATATGACACACTTGGAAACTCAAATCCGCAACGCTTTTGTGCGGAGAAATCACTTGGTTTCCATTTTCTTCGACATAGAGAAGGCGTATGACCGTACATGGCGATATGGAATTCTCCGTACATTATATGATTTTGGCTTTCGGGGTAATCTGCCGATATTCCTGCAGAATTTTTTATGCTCCCGTGGTTTTAAAGTGCGTATTGGAAATTTTACATCCAATACTTTTACACAATCTGAGGGTGTTCCTCAGGGCTCTATTTTAAGTGTCACACTTTTTATTCTCTTCATTAGTAACATTCTTCATCAACTTCCATCATCTGTATATGGTAACTTGTTTGTTGATGACCTGCAAATATCATGCGAGGGATCTAATATGCGAATAATTGAGAGACAACTGCAAACAGCAGTTAATAAACTTGCTGCATGGTGTGCCGAGAATGGCCATACTTTATCATCAAGCAAGAGTAAGTGTGTCCACTTCTGTAGAAAGACTAGCCTTCACAATGATCCAGTTATTAATATCAACAACACTCCAATACAAGTAGTCAGTGAAATAAAATTTCTGGGAATAATCTTTGACCGAAAATTAACCTTTCTTCCGCATGTTCTGCATCTGCGGAAGAAGTGTGAACGATCGCTTAATATCCTCAAGGTGTTGTCAAATACATCTTGGGGTGCAGATCGCACATCACTTCTTCGAATTTATCAGTCATTGATTCTATCCCGCATTGACTACGGATGTGTTGTTTATGGATCGGCTAGATCTTCTGTTTTACGAAGACTGGACACAGTTCATCACTCTGCTTTGAGGATATGTTCTGGTGCATTCCGCACATCACCCGTCCAGAGTCTATATGCTGTATGTCATAAACTACCGTTAGACCTGAGACGGATGCAGCAATCTCTCAATTATTATGCTAAGATCATGTCTACCCCTGACCATCCCTTACGTTCCTTGGTACCTAATGCCTCCCTTAAAAGACTATATGATGCTCGTCCATTGAGCATCCCGCCTTTTCTCACACGAGCCAAAACACATCTGTGGCTCACAGATCTATGTGATGTTCGGATAGAGTCTATTGATCAAAGTCTCTATCCACCTTGGTATGAGCCAACAAATACTTTTATAAATACCTTTGCCCAGTTCAGAAAATCCGACACAACACCTATTGTTTTTCAGCAGCTATACCATTCTCATCGCTGCCAGTACCAATCTTACAAACCTGTATTCACGGATGGATCGAAAACCGCAGGACATGTGGGCTGTGGAGTTTTTATCAATAACACTTCTTTTAGCTACAGCCTACATTCATCCTGCTCCATCTTTACTGCTGAAGCAACGGCAATCTACTATGCGCTTCAGCACGTGAATACAGATGATTGTCATAAATTTTGTATATATACTGACAGCATGAGTATTGTTGAAGCCTTGAAAAACAATAGTCTTACCTGTCATCCTGTTGTGTCGAGAATTTTCAAAGCATTGGATTCCCTTGCTGGCAAGGGAAAAGAAATTGTATTTTGTTGGATACCAAGCCACATGGGTCTTGAAGGAAATGAGAGAGCAGATGCAGCTGCAAAGGCTGCATCAGACATAATTTTATCATCGGTCCCTCTCTCAGATGTGAGAAAAGATATAAAAACTTTCATATATAGTCTTTGGCAGGAATCATGGAACTTGCAGGTTGACAACAAGTTGCATACCATCTTTTCATCTCTCATCTCATTATCTGTTTTACCGTTACGAAGTGCAGATGTAAGATTGACTCGCCTTCGTATCGGACACACACGTTTCACACACAGACATTTGTTTTTAAGCGAATTAAATCCATGGTGTGAAACGTGTGATGAACCATTCAATGTTTATCATATTTTAATTTCATGTCATAATTTTAACCAACAGCGTTTACACTTTTTAAAAGTGATTTTATAATTTTATCTGACATAATAGGATCCACCCATAGAAACCTATTCGCTTTCTTGAGGGCAATAGGTTTTATACATTTTATTTAAATTTTTATTTTAAATTTTAAAATTGTATATATAATTGATTTTTTTCTTTTATATTTTAGAATTTGATTTTAAAATAACATTTACACAGATTTTTGTTTTTTAAAATTTTTAATGTTGCTTGCGTTTGGGTTTAACAAAAAATAATAATAATAATTTTTAAAAAAATTAAGATAAAATGAGGCTACAAAAAGTTACTCTTGGCGCAGCATGTCCAATTTTGGACTTTGTGCCATAAAACCCAACCAACCAACCAACCAACCAACCAAGGTAGCATTTTAAGCGTAACCCTTTTTAACCTTTTCATCAGTGACATACTCCATCAATTACTATCTTCTGTTCATGGCACTTTGTATGTTGATGACTTACAAATTTCATATCAGGGTTCAAACATGAATATAAATGAGAGACAATTGCAAACAGCTGTAAATAATTTAACCACTTGGTGTGAACGGAATGGTCTTAGTATATCTCCTAGTAAGAGTTGCTGTGTCCATTTCTGTAGGAAAACTAGCTACCATAATGATCCTGTACTTCACATAAATAATAGACCCATCCCTGTAGTCAGTGAGATAAAATTCCTTGGCGTGATTTTTGACAAGAAGTTAACTTTCCTTCCGCATGTTTTACATCTGCGGAAGAAATGTGAGCGACTGCTTAACATCCTCAAAGTGCTTTCGAATACATCTTGGGGTGCAGATCGCACATCACTCCTAGGAATTTATCAGACTGTAATTTTATCTCGAATTGACTACAGCTGTGTTGCTTATGGATCAGCTAGACTCTCCATCTTACGCAGATTGGACACTGTTCACCATACTGCTTTAAGGATATGCTGTGGAAATTTTCGCACATCACCCGTCCAGAGTCTATATGTAATTTGCCACCAATTGCCATTAGACCTGCGGCGGATGCAGCTGTCTCTTAATTATTATTCAAAAATCATATCCTCACCTCATCATCCATTGCGTTCCACGATTCTAAGTGCTGCTCTTAAGAGATTATATAATGCTAGACCATCAAGCATTCCACCTTTTCTCTGTCGTATTAAATCCATAATTTTGCTTTCTGACCTATGTGATGTCCGAATCGAGTTTACCGACTTTTTCGCACATCCTCCTTGGTATAATCCACACATTATTGTGCTAAATCCCTTTGGAAGTAATAAAAAATCAGACACAAATACTGCTATTCTTCAACAGCTTTATTCATTCCATCGCTGTCAGTACACTATGTACACTCCAGTATTTACGGATGGATCCAAATGTCCAGGATCAGTTGGCTGTGGAGTTTATCTTGATGATACCTCCTACAGTTATAGCCTTCACAAATCCTGCTCCATCTTCACTGCTGAGGCTACAGCTATATACCGAGCACTTCAGTTGGTAACAACTGAAAATGAACGTAAATTTTGTGTGTACACTGACAGTATGAGTGTATTAGAAGCTTTGAGGAATAACAACAATAATTACCATCCAGTTGTGTCTAAAATATTCAAATTAATTGATTCAGTTACTAACAAGTGATTTGAGATACTGTTTTGTTGGATTCCAAGCCACATAGGAATAGAGGGCAATGAGAAAGCTGATGCTGCCGCTAAATCTGCAGCTACTTCCATTTTGCCTTCAATACCATCAACAGACATGAGAAAAGGATTCAAACATTTCATATATTCTCTTTGGCTGGAATCCTGGGACCTGCAAGTCAGCAACAAACTCCATTCCATATTTTCATACATCATTCCATTATCTGTTTTATCTCCACGAAGCGCAGATGTCAGACTGACTCGCCTTCGAATTGGTCACACGCGTTTCACCCACAAGCATTTGATCTTGAGTGATCTCCAACCATGGTGTGAAAAGTGTGATGAACCATTTACACTATATCACATTTTAATTATATGCCCAGATTTTAACCATCAGCGTTTTAGATATTTTAATAGTAACATTTTAACATTAGAAGATCTGCTTGGGGAACCACCCCATTGCAACCTATTTGCGTTTTTAAAAGACATAGGATTTATGAGTTTTATCTGATTTAGAAATATTTTACTTAAATATAAAATTTTTAATTTTATACATGTGTATATTGTATGTTTACAAACTTTTAATATACATTTTAACTATATTTCTATTTTATACCTTTAATATACATTTTAACTATATTTCTATTTTATACCTTTAATATACATTTTAACTATATTTCTAGTTTGTACTTTTAATGTACATTTTAACTATATTATTATTTTATACTTTTAATGGGTTTAAAAAACTGGTGTAAGCTATCTTGTGTTTGGCGCAGCTTGTCCTTACCTGGACCTTGCGCCATAAAAACCAACCAAACAACCAACCAAACAAACTTATCACTAATCAGATTGTATGACGTCATTGAATAGTGCTGCCATCTATTGAGGAATTTTCAAACCATAATTTTGATGCTGATGCTGCCCTTTATGGGAATAATTTTGAACTGTTTATTTTTTATTTTAAAAATTGAATTTTGCCATCAGCGGGGATAGAACCGCGAACCTCAGCAGTGGTAGCCCGTTATCTTACCAACTTAGCTACTCGGACTTCGATTGGGAAAGGGTTTTTATGGTTTATTATCAGAGGGGATGATTTGGACTTAGAATTTTTCGTAGCGATTTCCAACAGAAAATTTATGTTTAAGGATTATAATGTATTTTAAAGTGTATAATATTATGAATTTATAAGTAATAGAATTTAATTTCACATAGAATATATTTTTCAGAATTTTCACCTAGAGTTTCATTTTAAAATAAAATGTGTTTTTATACAATATTGAGAATTTTAGAATATTAATTAAATTTTATCGGAAAAAAATTTATTTTTACGATAGTAAGATAAATTATTTTTTGAATACTACTGACAGAATTTATTTATTAAAATATTAATAGAATTTAAAACAAATGTTAATTGTTATTTTAATTAATAATTTTTTTAATAAAATTATAGACATTTTGTAAATGATCTGAACTTAGAATAAATAACTGAATTCTATTTACCTACCTTTATGGTCACATTATCTGTAAAATTTTATATTAGTTACAATAGTGCTGATTTCCACACCACGCAAGGCGTACAGCACATTTGGCGCGTTATCTCCTTTTATTTTACGCTTGGCGAGATTGCCCAGTAGGCATATTTTCCAAGCTTTTATAAATTACTAATCATTGGAAATTTTATAATGACCATGTGCTAAAGTATGTATCCCATCTTCCAGAACATATCTTTTATCGTCAAATGGAGATAAGGCTACTTTATTTTGTTGCACTATGTAATGCGATGTTTAGTACTTTGAATTCTGCAGAATTTTTCATAGGTTGGTGACTCACTCTCTAGACAGGTCTTGTACTGCAGATGTTTAATTTTATTCTTTATGATATTCTTTAAGACCCCTTTTGCAGTCTTTTTTTCCACATTTTCTGATAAAATGGAATACATTTTCGGTCGAAGACTGATAAACTCAATGATAGGTTTAGAATTTAGCTCATCTTTAAAGCAACCAATTCTTTTTTTATTAGCAATGTTATATAAGGGATGCTCTGCAGGGTAGTCTGATGTGTCAAATATATCAGAATATGCAGACATATCCTTGTATACATCTTCTGTTTGTATTTCATATGTAAGTTGTATTTCAGTATCAGTGAATAAGAGACTTGCCTTATTCCCATATTTTTGTTTTATTACATTATAATGAAAATCATACATTAATATCTTACTAATTTCTAATATTACAAAGCCTACATAAATTGGTTTATTAAGCGTTAGGGTTTCTTTTACCCTTTCCACTGCAACCCAGGTAGCAAATGTTAATCGGCCAACATTATCAATAAATATTATAAAATATTGTCCGACAATATTATAAAATATTAAAATGACCCCACCTAGATAATATTATATAATATTGTATTTCGACATTAAATAATATTATTTGATATTATAAAATATTATTTAATATTCCATTTCAACATTAAATAATATTTCGCGACAATATTATGTGACGTTATATTTGAATGTCGAAAATATTCCATTTCGTCGTTAAATAATATTCAGCGACAATGTTATGTGACGTTATATTGGAATGTCGAAAAATATTCCATTTCGACGTTAAATAATATTCCGCGACAATGTTATGTGACGTTATATTGGAATGTCGAAAAATATTTCATTTCAACGTTAAATAATATTTAATTTTGACGTTAGATAATATTCCTTTTTAATATTTATTGTTAAATTTAAATATGAAGAAGTAACCCATTTTGATACTGAATTATTCTATTCTGATTATGTGACTGTTAAATAGAATTTTGTTAAACTTTTGAATAGATTGTAAAAAAACAGTAATTTGTTCATGTGTTTATTAATTAAATATTGAACATGTTATTAGAAAATTTATATGATAATACACATTTTAAATATTCTTTTCAGTAAAACTTTTTTTTTTTAAATCCATTCTTCAATTATAAGTATGATTAAATGCATAAGCTTTTGAGATTTCTTATTTTATCCTGTGTGGGTTTTGCAGTTGAATATTTCAATACTTTTATTACTTTTTTACAAGTATGTGCCTAATAGTTATGAAGAGATTTCAGTATGCTCATAATTTCAATTATTGAATATATATATTAAATCTTATACATTATTGTATAGATTTCATATTTTACTATCATAAAATTTGTTGAATTATAATATATCTACTCAGCAAGATACATCTCCATGTGCAAATTTTCTTTTAAAATTAAAATAAGCATTTCAGTTAAGCAAGTAATATAAAAAATATTTAACTAAATTTTGGTGTATAAATGCCAGTCAATTTATTTTGACGAGATCCTCGACTTATCATAAATATAGTTTGTTAGAACCGGAATCTACATTAAAAGAGTAAGATATGATATTGCAATTTCGAATTTAATAATCTTGGATAGATTTTATTCATACTTTTACAGTGCAAATTAGTAATTGTTTTACACAGGTTTTAAAATACCGCACTCTCCATAATTTTGAACTGGGATGAATAGCAAATCATTTCCTAGATGGATTTTATTTCAAATTCTCACAAGCCAGTTAATTATGCATCTCATTTGTTTAGGATAATATATGCACGAGATAAAATTTGTAATAATTTTAAGGGAATCAGTAATAGGATGTTTAATAGTAATAACTAGAATTACATTTCACTTTTAAGAAAAACAAATTCTATTGATAACGGAAAATTTTTTCTTCATAGCACAAATGACATTGGATTGATATGAGTAGTATTATTAAATGTTTTATAATTACAGTCTTACTTTTGCATCAAGAAAGAATTTATAAAAGATAATTTTTATTTAAATATTTCAATAAAATTAACATCAATCTTTTATATCAGTAAGTCTGACTTTTTCTTTCATTAAAATGAGTAGACCTAGCCAAATTTTTATGAAACACTTGTTTAATTTTTTATTACTTAAATTCTTTATAACAGAAACAGCTAAAATAAATTATAAATATTTCAATGATGTTTATTTAGAATTTGAAAAAGAAAAATTGCATTGAAAAAGGAATTTCCAAATTAACGAAAACAAAATTTTACATGTATTTTTAATCATTTATGTATTCTGGTTTGATAGAAGAAATAATCGATTGTTTTAAGAAGTATTTATTGATCCATTAAATGCATCAGTTTCAAATTCAGTTGCTATATCGGACTGCCGTATTTTTCTTCCGTTCCAGTCAGCAGCAGCAGCTAAATTTTTACTGAACATTTCTCCCAGCTCTTCACAACTTTTTTCCTGGTATTTCAAAGAAACAGCAGCTAAAAATATTAGAAAAATTTTCTTAAACATTAACACTATTAAATGAAGAAAAAATAAAAAAGAATAACTGAAAGAATTATCTGCATCAAGTATGCAATGAAGACACTTTAATAAAATACTCTACACTTGAAATTAAATAAATCTTGCAAAACAAATTTATCTTTACATACATAGATAGAGGCAACTGTATTTAAAGCAGTTTTACTTTTCATGCATCACTGATAATTAATAAAATTTCTATTATGTTGCAATAAAAAAATTGAGACTTGTCACTCTTTGTTTTGTTTTCTTAAACTCCAGAAATTGGAGACATGTTTTATAAATAGCTTAGTTAAAACTTAAATGCACAAAGAATCAATGATTTAAGGGAAGTAAGACGTTGTCGACATTGACAAATTTGGATATTTTGTACCTAACGGAAGTGTGTATTAAGGCTAGTATATATAATTTATGAGTTAAAGTATAGCATTTATGGAAAGTACTAGTTATAAGCTTTCTAGCAAAATCAAATTTAAATAGAAACATGCATATATTTAATTTTTATGACTTTTTGAAAATATTGCATTCATTACAGTTTTTTTAAAAGTAGGTTACCTTAAGGTACGCTTAAAATAAATTCTTGATGCAAATTTCACACAAAATTTGCATACATTTATTAAAAAATGTTTAAAGAATTAAACAAAGTAATTTATTTTGCAATATATGCATAATAACTTATACAAGAGCAAAATATGTTAAACGTTTCGAAAATTTTTCAAAAATTCAAAAAATTTTCACAAAAACTTTTTCCATAAAAATTATTTTTTTGGCAAAAGCAAATTTTAAACACTTTACTACATGCACATAAAGTTCACACATAAGCACAAAAATTTTAGAAGATTTGATGCATTAGTTTTTTTACGAGCGTACCTATGTAATAAAAACATGCAATTTGAGAAAATCTCAAAAACAAAAAAATGTACTAAATTCTTATTTTAAACAAAAATTAAAACTTCCTGGGACCATAATCTGAATCCATATTAGCCTCCAATGCCTCCCTCTTTCTTTTTCTTGCCTTTTCAGTGATCTTGCATCTTTATTCATTTTTTTGATGAGATGTTCAGCTTTTCGAACACGTATGCGATCGATTTCTTGCAGTGCGTCACACATATTTTTACCAGGAATAATACCCAGCTCCTTCAGCACCAAGGTTCGGCTGAGAACCCTTCATTAAAACAGATGACTGCATCCATTACTCCGAGTTCTAAGGTTTCTTTTCCCACAAAAGTGTTCTTGGGAATCCTTTCCCACACACAGTTGTTGAAGGACTCATTGCAATTTTGTGTGCCTCCATGGAGGCATTTCTTCAACAGCTCTTTTACGACAGGTCACGGAAGATTTTTTGATAGCCAAGAGCACTGCTTCCGGCAATGAATGCTCATGGACATAATTTCCTCCTTGAGCAACACTCTTGTTATATTTACACCAACTCTCTTCCCCAGTAGGACATAGAGCGTGCTGAGGATTTCTGTCTGTTGAGAGTTTATGAAAATATATAGCCCAAACAGCTTTTGCCATTTCATCTACAGAGGTTTTAGCATTGCGACGGATAGCGAGACCATAGTACTTCTGCAAAAGTAAAATCTCAGCATCAGTTAGCCGACCTCGCCCAGAAATTGCCTTGCCGTCTGAGAGTTTCATCCCTTTGAATTCATTCTTCAAGGCTTTCAATCGTGAGCCCATTCTCTTCTGGACATGGCCCACACACTCTAACTTTTCAACATCTGTGTCACCATACACTTTTGCTTGTTTGATTTTCAAGAATCCCTTTGAGTCGCCATCTCCTAAATATTTGGTATAGCGCACATTTCTCGAAGATATGGAACGATTGAAAATGCGAAAGACACCCTCTGTCTCCATGCCACCGCTTGGACCTTCGTAGTTCTTCTGGCAATCTTCGCAGCTCTTTTTCACTTTTCTTGCATTTGAAGCAATACTTCGACAAGCATTCAAAGTCTATCACCTTTCCGGTATCCACACAAATAGCTGTCACAACCCCGTTGAGTGAAGTGTGGCCTCTCTTTTGCCACGAGCCATCCACAGATACAGCAATATCTCTGACATTATCATTAGCTTCAACAGCATTACTTACAGCAATGTCCATAGACTTTTTACAGACAACTGTCAATCCATTTTTTAAGCTGTCATTGAGCCTCTCAAATTTTCGTGGAGGAGGAGGTAGGTTCAAGATGGCACAAATTGTTTGTGCAGCATTTCTGCCTTTCCCTATGCAACGCATTGCATATGCCAGTCTAATGTTTATGTCATATCCTAAACTAGATATGAGGGATGTGCATGTTGTGGAAGAGTTTTGACAGACTTTGCAGTGAATGTTTATAAAAGAGGCAAGACCTCTGCGGCTATGTAACTCTTCATTTACAATGAAAGACTCCGATGAATTGCACTGTTTACACACGAACATGTCGTTAATCAGACTGTTTAGAACTTTAACACTAATAATAATATTTACATCTTGAGTTGAATTATTTTCAAAGTCATCATTCATTACAAAAGAATTTTCAAGCTTTTGTTTTGAAGCACTCTCAGCTTCAGGTACACTGCTTTGATCATACTTCGTAGTATGTTGATTCTGATGTCTCTTCCTACTGTTGAAACTTCTCCTTCGAGGCATGATAAACAAACAATTGATAAGAATTTAAACTCAAACAGAGTTATAGAATTAATTATAATAATTAATCAGCAGATTAAAAAATGAAGCAGCATAAATCGAACTAATAATCACAAGGCAAATCATAAAGTAAACACAAACAACGCAGCAAGCAATGTGAACAAATCATTCACACAGCTTGGAATTTTTGTTATCTTTAAATGTTAATGCCAGATTCAGAAAAAAAAAATAACGGAGGTTATACAAATGATCATTTATTCACTACTTTTCTGTTGAATTGGTACTGCAATGGTCATATTTGAAACCGAAACTTTTCTGCAAGGGGGCGTGGCACTGTTTGTGTACGTTTTTTTTTCGATTATTTAAACCATTAAAAAACATCAAATAAATGAGTGTTATACATTTTTAGATTCAGAAAAGTATACTTTATTTAAAATAACTAAAATTGAAAAATTGATTTTTTGAAGGTTAATCAGGTCTTACTTCCCTTAAATTTTAGCAATCTTGAATAAGTGAACAAGAACAATATATGCAGAAAATAATTTTGACAATAAAAGTGAAAAAAATTCTGAAAATTCCATTACTCCTTTTATTACTTTTATAAATAACAAATATAATATTAGGTGTTTTTTTTTAAAATTTTATCTTATTACTAACCTAAAGAAGAATAAAAAATAAAAACAAATGAAAAGCAAAATTAATTTCTGTATCACTGAATTTGATAAAAATATTCAAAAACATCACAAAATAATTTAGCCATTGAAATTAAAATATAGAAATATTAAAATAGTATACCTAGCATCACATTAAGTAATTCCCTATACTCAGAAAAAGATTTTTTCCCCTTTCTTCCAAATCTACTATATTTGATAGCAAGTTCTGGAATAAAAATTTTTTTCATTATACTTAATAAGAATGATCGAGGCGTTTTTCCACTCCCAAACCCATGTAGGTAGCGTACCTGTAATAAGTAATTTCAAAGTTCTTGTTAATGTTATGCACCCAAAATTTATAAACTATTTTACATGCATAATCTCTCAAGTTTGTCTATAAAAAAATTAAATACCAATTTAGCAGAAAACTCCGAGTCACTTTTTATTTTGTCATTCAAGTCTTTCAGCCTTTCTTCAGTATTCACAGGTAAATCGATACCTGTTGGTAGGTTCTCATTAAGAGAGAATAAATTTCCATTCGTTCCAGTAAGAGACTCTAATTGAAGATTTATTTTGTCACATTTTTCGTGTAACCTTCTGATCTCACCATGCATAAGTTCCAAGTATTCAAATATTCTTTTTGCTAAAATGGATAAAAAATAAAAAAACTGGAAGCAGTTTCACAAAATTTTGAAATTTTTAAATTAATATTTTTTACATACATTACAAATTAATAATTATTTACATACTGTTAATATTACAAACATTAATTACATGAATTTTTAAAGTTCACTAAGTTTATTAGATACAGAAATAAAAATATTGCATTTTGAGATAGTATTTTTATCTTGAATAAAACAAATTTTTATAATTCATTTTAGAAATATGGAAGTTATTAAAATATATATGCATTTAATAATACATAGCAAACAACTATTATTTTAGCAGAAATAACTAAATTTTAATACTTACACATGAGTGGAGAATAATTTTTCACAGTATTTTCTGTCTCAGAATGTAAGTCACTGGAGGTACTCTAAAAACAAAAAAACAGGTGTATTTTCTTAAATTTAGATTAAAATATTTTATTATAATAAAGTTTAAATAAATTACAATCAACAATATATAGCATGAATTGATACACCAAAAAATTTAGATACATATTTACAATTAATCTCTTAAATTTAGGAACTTACCAACCACTTGTTTTTTAGTAACTGCATCCTCATTTGATAAAGAACTGCATCTACTTTGATAAAGAACTGCATCTACTGAACTAACTTTATTTTCTACAGCTGTAATTAAATAATAATGACAGTAAATTAATTTGTTTCTAAAATACGACAAAATTATTTAAAAACTTCAAAATAAAAATAAAGAAATGTAAACAGCTAATTAATTTTTAAAATCATGTTTGCATTAATTTCAAACTATATGAAATTATATTGTTCTATTTTCATCAAAAGTATGCAAATAAAAGGATATATTTCCTACTAGTAAAATTAGTAAATAATAAACAGTGAAATTAAATATAGTAAAATATTATAATATAAATAAACACACAAAATTAGATTAAGAAATAAAATACCTTTTGGTAATTTAGGTATCTTGTATTTTTTCACTGAATTAAGGAGTGACTCGCTTTCAGACAAAGAATCTTCTGTTTCATAGCGGACTGGTTTTTTGCGTTTTCTAGCATTAGATTCCTCTTCAGAAGAATCACTACCAATGTTGGATGTATCTTCAGCAATTTTTGCCTTTAGTTTAGCACTTTTAAATGAATCTAATTATAAAATATATGTTAATATACGGTAATGAAAATAAGAACGACTTAAATAACAATATAAATATAATTACTTGAGTCTGCATAAATCTTTATTTTTACCCTATCCCAATCATCAGCAGGATTGTGCCTTTCTTTAATATATTTAGCAATAACTGCTGCAGAAGATATATTAGGCCAAAATGTTTCAGATTCATTTATTATCCAATTTGATGGTATTATCTCTATAGCACCTTCTTCAATGAATAAAACAATTACGAATGTTTTCAAATGCTTGTTGGCTATTTTAATCCAAAAAATAAATTTTTGTTTAGCATAAAGTTAATAAATTCAATATATTTATAAAAAGTATTTCTAGGCAATTAGAAAATATTAATGTCAGAGAAATAAGATACTATGCATAAAAATATAAGCCTTAAGATAGTTATTTCTGATTTGAATTAAATATGCCAGTTGCATTATTAATTTCCTAAAAGGAGTAATTAAATAGTTAAATCAAATTTATGCACTAATCCAAAAACAACTTTATGCTGCCAACTTAAAATGCATTTACACAACACATTGCACATTGGTACAACAATTAGTTTTGGATCAATCTGATCAATACAAAAACTTGACACTATATTAGATTCACAAGGATTTGAAAAATAATTTCCTTTACATATGACTTCATTACAAATTAAAATGCCTTCTTGATTTGAATTCTTTAAAATATGTTTAATAATTACAATTTTCTTATCTTTTAATTGTATACAACTATCACATTGCTTTATAGAGGAAATTTTTAAATTTTCCAAAATAATATGTTTATATTCTTCACCATTACATAGATTTGATGCAAATGGGCCTATATGGTGCAGCCATTTTACATCTTTATTGTTTTCAACATAGATAGGGATTTGCTCTGAGAAGCGCTTGCTTAATTGGGACAAAGGCTTATTTTTAGTTCGTAACATTTTCTTAATTTGCCCCAGGTAATTTTCAAAACTGTAACAGCTAAAGTTACATATATTTCCATATAGCCTAACATCATTAGCAATATGCAAAAGATTGTGAACATTATAGACTAAGGATGCTTTACCATATATTATTCCCATATCTTCTACAAAACTTTTCAAAAGATTTTCAGCAAAATCAATGTACTCATTTTGACTGCAATAAGCAGGATTGCTTAAAACATTAATTGCAACATGCAGACATAAAAAATGATTGTATAATTTTTTGACAATATTCCCTTTAACACAACAGGACCCAGATAAAGGATGAATTGCCGAAATTCAGTTGCCTTCCATTTATCTAATTCAGATAAAGATCTTGGTTTTCGGCTAAATTCAGAAGGCATTGACTGTTGAAATGAAAGAAGTCTATCTGATATTTCTGTTATCTGCTTACCACTGATACGAACACTATTACCTTTTCTTCTTTTTCCAAAACGAATCCAATAAATAATTAATTTCCGAACTACACCTAAATCAACCAGATGCATACAATCTAAAGGAAAATTTGATACTAGCCCAAGATTATTGATGTGTAATAAAGGAGTTTCATTTATGTGATGTTGTTCTTGAGAAAATGAAGAAAAAGATTTATCTGTTCGTAGAGAAGCTTCTATTTCTAAAAATTTAACATGTCCATTTATAGCAGTGCCTTTTTGCACACATTTTTCACAGCCATAATAGGAATTATGATTCTTAATACATTTAACAAATGCTCTAGCAGGAGCATCACAATTAATTTGTACCAAATCAAATTTAAAACTGAAAGAATTTTGCTTAAAACCATTTGATTTTAATTCATTTATTTCAGACACAAAATCTTCTAAAAAAGTTTAATACAAGTTGGTTTTGATGACCCATGATAACAGGCTATTATAAATGGAGATATTTTATATGATGTTACAATCAATCCTAAAATAGGCCAGAATTGAGAATTAGTGCTTTTAGAGATAGGTAACCCATCAATATTAACACGTAAATTAATATCATCATTAGGGCAAAGAGTTTTCAAATCTACACTTTTAAATAAGTTTTAATTCCAAAATAACAATATTCTCCTTTGTTAACCTGAATAACATTTGAATTCCTACACGTTTGTAACAAAGTTCTACTATCCAGTGGAAGTTCTTGATGATGAGGCTTCAATATTTTTAACAAGTTACTTAATGCATTGTGATGCACCTTATATTTAATAGCCCAAAATTTCAATTCATCTTTTAATGATACTTGATAAATTTCTGAATTATTTTTAATCTCAGGCCTTGAATTTTCATAATTAGTACTATGAAAATTAACAAAATCTGTTAACATGTTGGAGGACTTTGATTGAGATCCTAGAAAATTATCAGACAATCTGTTTGCCTGTTGACCTCTCAGGGGTTTACCTTCTTTAGGTAAACACGGGTGTCACAATCCCGAGGTACCCTAGTGATCTGTCCTCTTCTTTATTTTCCTCTCTCCACTACTCTTCTGCTTTTTCTTCCTTTTCTCCCTCATTGTGGTTGCCTCGTAAGAGGTTGAGGGCTCCCCTTGAGTAGCTTTCGCCGCTCTGTTGCTATTAGCTACTCCTGGGAACTAAATCACCCACGTGTTTGCCGTGCGTGGAGACCCGTGTCCCTGGAAAGGAGGATCCTGGTAATTGAGGCCTCCTGAGACCAACACATTGCTTTGGCCTCTGCTTCAGGTAAACGGGAGGTGTGTTGTGGTCCTCAGCACATCAATCGGCTTTATGGATCAAGCAATCGGTACATCTACTGGGTGACTCGTTAAGGGTGGAGTCCACTTCAGGGATGTACCGTGAGCGTATAGGGACTGACTAGCACTGGTACAGTTAACATGTATCCCCTCGTAGGGCTCCGTGGTGGGTGGTGCCGTCTGGTCCCTGAATTCATATTCATCCTATTTGGATATTAATACTTTCTCCTCACTCCCTCGGGAGCAACAAATGTCAAATTGTAGTGCGAAGTATTTTATAATAACCAGAATTGGAAATACCTTCGAATATGTTTCACCTTTTCTCATTGAAAAGAGTATAACTTCTTACTTGGGAGAAGTTAAATCTATTAAGAAGTTACGATCGGGTGTTTTATTAATAGAGACTGCATCAGACAAACAATCAGTACTACTGCAAAACCTGAAAGCAATTGGTGACATGGCAGTAACTGTGGAACCGCATAGAAATTTAAATTTTTCACGAGGTGTTATTTCTTCGGAGGACTTGTTTCACACTCCCACCGAAGAAATACTGGAAAATTTGAAATCACAAAAAGTCTGCGCTGTGAAAAGAATTCGATAAAGAGAGATGGCATTGTACTAAACACAAAGCATCTCATTTTGACATTCTCAACACCAGACTTGCCACAAAACATTAAAGTGGCTTATATGCGATGTTCAGTACGGCCTTTTATCCCTAATCCGCTAAGATGCTTCCAGTGCCAACGATTTGGACACTCTAAAATGGCTTGCAGAGGAAAACTCATATGCGCCCGTTGTTCTGACGTTGGCCATGAAAGTACCACTTGCGAAGCCAAAGAAGTGTGTGTCAACTGTAAAGGTAACCACACTTCTTATTCTAGATCTTGTCCCGTTTGGCAACAGGAAAAGGAAATTGTTACCATCAAAATCAAGAACAATATTTCCTATTTAGAAGCTCGCCGATTAGTTAATTCCCGTACTCCCACTCCAGGTGTTAGTTACGCTCAGATAACCAAAAATAACCCGATCCTGCAGCACCCAAACCGACACAAACTCTATTCCTACAGTTAGATTGCTCCCAAAGCAAAAACGACAGAAATTTCTGCACCTCTAATTGCCAAATCAACTTTGGCAAAATCAACAGCTTTAAAGGCTAGAAAATTAAAACTGGCCAAGGAAGGCGTTCGAAAGTCTTCCCTAACTGCCAGAAAAGCTCTTCTGTCTATGGATGCAGACACTGTCAAACTGCATCCTTCAGATGATGATTTCATGCTGGAAGATTCATCTGAGATGACACTGAGCAATAGTGACAACGGTTAGACTGTATTCCATTAATGACTTCCTTTGTTTCATGGAATTGTCGTGGTTTTCGGCCTCGAATTGATGATATCAGATCCATTATGTCAGCCTATAACCCCGCATGTATGGCTCTCCAGGAAACATTCCTGAAGCCGAATATCATCACCAAAATGCGTGGGTTTCAATGCTACAGAAAGGATAATGGTGGTGATGCTGCTGTGTCTGGTGGCGTTTGTATATTTACATCAAACACTTATCCCAGTACAGCACATCAGTTAAGAACTACTCTCCAGGCTGTTGCTGTGAGAATTCACACCGCATGTCTAATTACAGTTTGTAGCCTATATTTACCACCGAATGATGTCATCCGAGAAGAGGAACTAAACGACTTACTTGATCAACTCCCAGCTCCATTTTTATTGCTTGGTGATTTTAACGGGCATAGTCCTCTGTGGGGTAGTGATGATACGAATTCTCGCGGTCGTCAGATTGAACAGTTAATTTCTGACAACTGCCTCTGTCTCCTGAATACCGACGAGAAAACCTATTTTCACGAACCTACACGGACATTTCACTCTCTTGACTTAGCTATTTGTTCTCCATCACTCCTGCCATTGCTGAATTTTGCTGTTGGAAATGACCTCTATAATAGTGATCATTTCCCTCTAATCGTGACTCAGGCTGCAAGTAATAGTGTGCGTCACAAACCACCTAATTATGTGTACAGTCGAGCCGATTGGACACTTTTTCACGCAATTGGCTGTGATCAGTGAGGCAAGAGTTAAGACAGATATGATAGATGATGCCATTAAATATATCACCGACACAATAATCCGAGCTGCGGATGTTGCTATCCCTAAAAATTCCATCATTCCACATAAACACAGGAAACCTTGGTGGAATGAAAAGTGTCAACTCTCCTATAAGAAACAAAGGAAGCAATGGAATATATTCCGAAGATACCCTACTACGGAGAATCTTGTTGCTTTTAAGAAAGCCAAAGCTCAAGCTCGAAGAGTTAGACGTCAGAGTCAAAGAGAATCTTGGATCCGCTACGTGTCGTCAATCAGTTCATCGACAACAAGTAAACAATTATGGAGGAAAGTTAAAGCAGCCAATGGTATCTATCAGGATTATTCCATTCCTGTATTAAAAACCGGAGCTGCAATACACTCCTCAGCGGTAGATATTGCTAATGTCATCGGTGAAACCTTTGCTAGTGTTTCCAGCTCCGATTCATATAATCCTACTTTTCTAAGGATTAAAAGAATCGCTGAGCGGACACCTCTAAGCTTTCATGATCGACATATTCTACCCTATAATTGTGATTTTGAACTGTCAGAATTGAAGTCTGCTTTATCTAAAGCAAACGACACTAGCCCAGGACCAGATGGAATCTCGTATCAAATGCTCCGTCATTTAAATCATGATTCTTTATTAAACATACTTTCATTGTTTAATAGAATCTGGACTGAGCATGCTTATCCTACATCATGGAGAGAAGCGATAGTGATTCCAATATTGAAACCTGGCAAAGATTCAACTGACCCTCTGAGTTATCGTCCAATAGCTCTTACGAGTTGCTTGTGCAAAACGTTTGAGCGTATGGTCAATGCTAGACTCATTTACGTCTTAGAGAAGAATAATTGCACACCCTTCATCAAAGCGGATTTCGAAGAGGACGATCCACTATTGATAACATAGTAGATCTGGAATCCCAAATTCGAAATGCTTTCGTGAGGAGAAACCATCTTGTTGCAATTTTCTTCGATATTGAGAAAGCATACGATCGTACGTGGCGTTATGGTGTTCTCCGTAATATGCATAATCTTGGATTTAAGGGTAATCTTCCAATATTTATACAAAATTTTCTAGCTACTAGGCTATTTAAAGTACGTATTGGAAGTACAGTTTCCAATACTTTTACTCAAGCTGAGGGTGTCCCTCAAGGTAGCGTTTTAAGCGTAACCCTTTTTAACCTTTTCATCAATAACATACTTCATCAGTTACCAACTTCAGTTCATAGGAATTTATATGTTGATGACTTACAAATTTCATATCAGGGTTCAAACATGAATATAATTGAGAGACAATTGCAAACAGCTGTAAACAATTTAACTACTTGGTGTGAACGAAATGGTCTTAGTATATCTCCTAGTAAGAGTCACTGTGTCCATTTCTGTAGGAAAACTAGTCTTCATCCCGATCCTGTGCTTCACATAAGTAATAGACCTATTCCTGTGGTCAACGAGATAAAATTTCTCGGGGTAATTTTCGATAAGAAGTTAACTTTCCTTCCGCATACTTTATATCTGCGGAAGAAGTGCGAGCGAATGCTCAATATCCTCAAGGTGTTATCTAATACATTTTGGGGTGCAGATCGCACTTCATTGCTCCGAATTTACCAATCAATCATTTTATCTCGTATTGACTATGGTTGTGTTGCTTATGGATCGGCTAGATCTTCCATTTTACGTAGATTGGATACCGTCCACTACTCTGCTTTAAGGATTTGCTGTGGAGCATTTCGTACATCACCCGTCCAGAGTCTATATGTAATCTGCCACCAATTGCCATTAGACCTGCGGCGGATACAGCTGTCTCTTAATTATTATTCAAAAATAATGTCCTCACCTCATCATCCCTTGCGTTCCACGATTCCAAGTGCTGCTCTTAAGAGATTATATAATGCTAGACCATCAAGCATTCAACCTTTTCTCTCTCGTATTAAATCTTATATTTTGCTTTCTGACCTATGTGATGTCCGAATCGAGTCTACCGACCTTTTCGCACATCCTCCTTGGTATAATCCACACATTATTGTGCTAAATCCCTTTGGTAAGAATAAAAAATCAGACACAAGTACTGCTATTCTTCAACAGCTTTATTCATTCCATCGCTGTCAGTACACTATTTACAGTCCAGTATTTACGGATGGATCCAAATGTCCAGGATCAGTTGGCTGTGGAGTTTATCTTGATGATACCTCCTACAGTTATAGCCTTCACAAATCCTGCTCCATCTTCACCGCTGAGGCTACGGCTATATACCGAGCACTTCAGCTGCTACAAACTAAAAATGAACGTAAATTCTGTGTGTACACTGACAGTATGAGTGTATTAGAAGCTTTGAGGAATAACAACTATAATTGCCATCCAGTTGTGTCTAAGATATTCAAATTAATTGATACTGTTACTAACAAGGGATTTGAGATACTGTTTTGTTGGATACCAAGCCACATAGGAATAGATGGCAATGAGAAAGCTGATGCTGCCGCTAAATCTGCAGCTACTTCCATTTTGCCTTCAATACCATCAATGGACATGAGAAAAGGATTCAAACATTTCATATATTCTCTTTGGCAGGAATCCTGGGACCTGCAAGTCAGCAACAAACTCCATTCCATATTTTCATACATCATTCCATTATCTGTTTTATCTCCACGAAGCGCAGATGTCAGACTGACTCGCCTTCGAATTGGTCACACGCGTTTCACCCACAAACATTTGATCTTAAGTGATCTCCAACTGTGGTGTGAAAAGTGTGATGAACCATTTACAGTATATCACATTTTAATTGTGTGTCCAGATTTTAACCATCAGCGTTTTAAATATTTTAATAGTAATATTTTAACATTAGAAGATCTGCTTGGGGAACCACCCCATCGCAATTTATGTGCGTTTTTAAAAGACATAGGATTTATGAATTTTATCTGATTTAGAAATATTTTATTTAAATACAAGTTTTTAATTTTATACATGTGTATATTGTATGTTTATATACTTTTAATATATATTTTAACTATATTTCTATTTTATACTTTTTATGTACATTTTAACTTTATATCTATTTGAAACTTTTAATGTACATTTTAACTATATAACTATTTTATGCTTTTAATTGGTAAAAAAAAAAAACTGGTGCATAATATCTTGTGGTTGGCGCAGCTTGTCCTTGTCTGGACCTTGCGCCATAAAAACCAACCAACCAACCAACCAACCGTGGTGGGTGGTGCCGTCTAGTCCCTGAATTTAAACTCACTACATATGAACAAAGAAACTTTCTCCTCACTCCCTCGGGAGCAACAAATGCCTATGTGCAATGCGAAATTCTTCATAATGAAAAGAATAGGAGGATCGTTTGAATATGTTTCTCCTTTTCTTATTGAAAAGGGACTAATATCTCATCTGGGTGCCTTGAAATCAGTAAAGAAATTACGAACTGGAAATTTACTGATTGAAACCTGTTCTGATAAACAGTCAATGATGATACAGAATATGAAAGAACTTGCTGAAATACCAGTCACTGTTGAGCCTCATACGAAATTAAACTTTGTGCAGGGAGTAATTTCTGCAGAGGATTTGTACCACACGTCAACAGATGAAATTCTTGACAATTTGAAAAGTCAAAAAGTCTGCGCGGTTAAAAGAATAACAATAAAAAGGGATGGTATAATCTTAAACACCAAACACCTTATTTTGACTTTTGCAACGCCAGACTTGCCAAAATACATCAAAGTGGCTTATATGCGTTGCTCAGTGCGACTACATATACCAAATCCTCTCAGATGTTTCCAGTGCCAACGTTATGGACATTCTAAAATGGCTTGCAGAGGGAAACCTACTTGCGCCCGTTGTTCTCAAGTTGACGACCATGATAGTGTTACCTGCAAAGCCAAAGAAGGGTGTCAACTGTAAAGGCGACCACACCTCTTATTCTAGATCTTGTCCCGTTTGGCAACAGGAAAAGGAAATTGTCACTATTAAGATCAAGAACAATGTGTCCTATATTGAAGCTCGTCGCATAGTTAGTTCCCGCACTCCAACTCCTGGTATTAGTTACGCAGCTATGGCAAAAAAAGTGACCCGATCCTGCAGCACCCAAACAGATACAAACTCTGCTTCTTCAGCTAACTCTCTTCCAAAGCAAAGATCAATAGAAATAACACCTACAATCACCAAATCAGCTTTGGCAAAATCAAAAGCCTTGAAGGCTAGGAAATTAAAATTGGCCAAGGAAGGTCCTAGAAAGTCTTCCTTGACAACAAAAAAAGCTCTTCTGTGTTTGGATGCAGACACTGTCAAGCTGCATCCATCAGATGATGATTTCAATTCTGAAGACTCATCTGAGATGACCATAAGCAACAGTGATAAAGGCTAGAATATATTCCATTCGTGACTTCCTTTGTTTCCTGGAATTGTCGCGGTTTTCGTTCTCGCTTTGATGACATCAAATCCATCATCTCTCGCTTTAACCCCGCATGTGTGGCTCTCCAGGAGACATTCCTGAAGCCCGCTGTTGTCACCAAACTGCGTGGGTTTCAGTGCTTCAGAAAGGATAATGATGGTGATGCTGCTGTGTCTGGTGGAGTTTGTATAATTACATCAAACAATTACCCCAGTACAGCACATCAGTTAAGAACTACACTCCAGGCTGTGGCTGTGAGAATCCACACCACATGTCTAATAACAGTGTGTAGCCTTTACTTACCGCCAAATGATGTCATCCAAGAAGAGGAACTGAATGATTTGGTTGCTCAACTCCCAACTCCCTATTTATTGCTCGGTGATTTTAACGGACATAGTCCTCTGTGGGGTAGTGATGATACGAATTCTCGTGGTCGACAGATAGAGCAGTTCATTTCTGACCATAGCCTCTGTCTGCTAAATACCAACGAGAAAACTTATTTTTACGAACCTACACGGACATTTCACTCTCTGGACTTAGCTATATGTTCTCCATCTCTCTTGCCATTGCTGAATTTTGAAGTTGGAAATGACCTCTACAATAGTGATCATTTCCCTCTAATCGTGTCTCAGGCTAGAAGTAATAGTGTGTGTCACAAACCACCTAATTATGTGTACAGTCGAGCCGATTGGTTACTTTTCACGCAATTGGCTGTGATCAGTGAGACAAGAGTTAAGACAGATGTGATAGATGATGCCGTTAAATATGTCACCGACACAATAATCAGAGCTGCGGATGTTGCTATCCCTAAAAATTCCATCATTCCACATAAACACAGGAAACCTTGGTGGAATGAAAAGTGTCAACTCTCCTATAAGAAACAAAGGAAGCAATGGAATATATTCCGAAGATACCCTACTACGGAGAATCTTGTTGCTTTTAAAAAAGCCAAAGCTGAAGCTCGAAAAGTTAGACGTCAGAGTCAAAGAGAATCTTGGATTCGCTACGTGTCTTCAATCAATTCATCGACAACAAGTGAACAATTATGGAGGAAAGTTAAAGCAGCCAATGGTATTTATCAGGATTATTCCATTCCTGTATTAAAAATCGGAGCTGCAATACACTCTTCAGCGGTAGATATTGCTAATGTCATCGGTGAAACCTTTTCTAGTGTTTCCAGCTCTGATTCGCATAATCCTACTTTTCTAAGGATTAAAAGAATCGCTGAGCGGACACATCTAAGCTTTCATGATCGACATATTCTACCCTATAATTGTGATTTTGAACTGTCAGAATTTACGTCTGCTTTATCTAAAGCAAACGACACTAGCCCAGGACCAGATGGAATCTCCTATCAAATGCTCCGTCATTTAAATCATGATTCTTTGTTAAACATACTTTCATTGTTTAATAGAATCTGGACTGAGCATGCTTATCCTACTTCATGGAGAGAAGCGATAGTGATTCCAATATTGAAGCCTGGAAAAGATTCATCTGACCCTCTGAGTTATCGTCCAATAGCTCTTACGAGTTGCTTGTGCAAAACTTTTGAGCGTATGATCAATGCTAGACTCATTTACGTGTTAGAGAAGAATAATTGCATACATCTTCATCAAAGCGGATTTCGAAGTGGACGATCCACTATAGATAACATAGTAGATCTAGAATCCCGAATTCGAAATGCTTTCGTGAGGAGAAACCATCTCGTTGCAATTTTCTTCGACGTTGAGAAAGCATATGATCGTACATGGCGCTATGGTATTCTCCGTACTCTGCATAATCTTGGCTTTAAGGGTAATCTTCCAATATTTATCCAAAATTTTCTGGCCTCACGCGTTTTTAAAGTGCGCGTTGGAACTACAATTTCCAATACTTTTAGTCAAGCTGAGGGTGTCCCACAAGGTAGCATTTTAAGCGTAACCCTTTTTAACCTTTTCATTAATGACATACTCCATCAATTACCATCTTCTGTTCATGGCACTTTGTATGTTGATGACTTACAAATTTCATAACAGGGTTCAAACATGAATATAATTGAGAGACCATTGCAAACAGCTGTAAATAATTTAACCACTTGGTGTGAACGGAATGGTCTTAGTATATCTCCTAGTAAGAGTTGCTGTATCCATTTCTGTAGGAAAACTAGCTACCATAATGATCCTGTGCTTCACATAAATAATAGACCCATCCCTGTAGTCAGTGAGATAAAATTCCTTGGCGTGATTTTTGACAAGAAGTTAACTTTCCTTCCGCATGTTTTACATCTGCGGAAGAAATGTGAGCGACTGCTTAACATCCTCAAAGTGCTTTCGAATACATCTTGGGGTGCAGATCGCACATCACTCCTAAGAATTTATCAGTCTGTAATTTTATCTCGAATTGACTACGGCTATGTTGCTTATGGATCAGCTATACTCTCCATCTTACGCAGATTGGACATTGTTCACCATACTGCTTTAAGGATATGCTGTGGAGCTTTTCGCACATCACCCGTCCAGAGTCTATATGTAATTTGCCAGCAATTGCCATTAGACCTGCGGCGGATGCAGCTGTCTCTTAATTATTATTCAAAAATCATGTCCTCACCTCATCATCCCTTGCATTCCACGATTCCAAGTGCTGCTCTTAAGAGATTATATAATGCTAGACCATCAAGCATTCAACCTTTTCTCTCGTATTAAATCCATTATTTTGCTTTCTGACCTATGTGATGTCCGAATCGAGTCTACCGACCTTTACGCACATTCACCTTGGTACAATCCACACATTACTGTGTTAAATCCCTTTGGTAAGAATAAAAAATCAGACACAAATACTGCTATTCTTCAACAGCTTTATTCATTCCATCGCTGTCAGTACACTATGTACACTCCAGTATTTACGGATGGATCCAAATGTCCAGGATCAGTTGGCTGTGGAGTTGTTCTTGATAATACCTCCTACAGTTATAGCCTTCACAAATCCTGCTCCATCTTCACTGCTGAGGCTACGGCTATATACCGAGCACTTCAGCTGCTACAAACTAAAAATGAACGTAAATTCTGTGTGTACACTGACAGTATGAGTGTATTAGAAGCTTTGAGGAATAACAACTATAATTGCCATCCAGTTGTGTCTAAGATATTCAAATTAATTGATACTGTTACTAACAAGGGATTTGAGATACTGTTTTGTTGGATACCAAGCCACATAGGTATAGATGGCAATGAGAAAGCTGATGCTGCCGCTAAATCTGCAGCTACTTCCATTTTGCCTTCAATACCATCAATGGACATGAGAAAAGGATTCAAACATTTCATATATTCTCTTTGGCAGGAATCCTGGGACCTGCAAGTCAGCAACAAACTCCATTCCATATTTTCATACATCATTCCATTATGTGTTTTATCTCCACGAAGCGCAGACGTCAGACTGACTCGCCTTCGAATTGGTCACACGCGTTTCACCCACAAGCATTTGATCTTGAGTGATCTCCAACCATGGTGTGAAAAGTGTGATGAACCATTTACAGTATATCACATTTTAATTGTATGCCCAGATTTCAACCATCAGCGTTTTAGATATTTTAATAGTAACATTTTAACATTAGAAGATCTGCTTGGGGAACCACCCCATTGCAACCTATTTCCGTTTTTAAAAGACATAGGATTTATGAATTTTATCTGATTTAGAAATATTTTACTTAAATATAAAATTTTTAATTTTATACATGTGTATATTGTATGTTTATAAACTTTTAATATACATTTTAACTATGTTTCTATTTTTTACCTTTAATATACATTTTAACTGTATTTCTATTTTATACCTCTAATATACATTTTAACTATATTTCTATTTTATACTTTTAATGGATGAAAAGAAAACTGAGGTATAATATCTTGTGTTTGGCGCAGCTTGTCCTTATTTGGACCTTGCGCCATAAAAACCAACCAACCAACCAACCATCAACATTAAATATTGATAACCTGTATTTTTTGCCATTAGAATTACACATGTGGAGAATAGTAATAGCGATATGTGGCCAAAATTTCTTTCAACAAGAACACCATTCTGTTCAGAATGTTGGAAGAAAAAAAAGCAAGTTTATTATTCAATCTATTATAAGCCTAAATTTTTAGAAAGATTTAAAAAAAACTTGCAATTAAGCCTTAGTATATATTACATTGATAAATAATTAAAAAACATATTAAATTAATTAAAGATGATTGAATAAATAAAATGTTTTCAAAAAGTGAACTATTAAACATAAATTGTAGTCAAGGACCAACCTTGCCAGCACGTTGCAATTTTGTGACTCAATGCGGTGATAGGAAGAATCAAGCGAATTGGCAATTAATTCATTTATTTCTTCTTGTCGTTTAATATTTTCTAATTGCCTAGTGGCTTTACGTTTAAAAGATTTAAATTTACTACCTGGCATGATGAACCAATATCCTATAAAACAGGTATAAAGAAGTTAAAATTATAACAATAATATTGCACACACCACTACTAATGAAGAGACTAAACAACCAAATGATCTTTCCACAGCTGACTTAAATTTACTGCTCATTTATCTTCACTTCGTTTCAAGTAAACTTCAAATTGTAGCAAGAATATTTAAAAATATTTAATAATGTTCGCAGAATAATATTGTAACAAGAATATTTAAAAACATTTAAAAATGTTTGCAGGGTAATATTGTAGATAAGATATTATACAATATTATTCAATATTCAAAGAATTTCTAGTAAGAATGTATACCTTATTCATTAACGCTAATAAGTTTTAAAAACGGGTTTAAAATCATTGTTTTCTAAAATAATTCAAGTAAATGCAATTTATAGACTATCTGAATCGAATTAATTTTTTAAATATTATATAATATTATTCAATATCAACAGATCAACTTTCGACATTTATCGGCATTCAAAATATTGGCCAATATCGACAGAACATTGGCCAATATTTCTGTGCTACCTGGGAACTAAATTGTTATCGAAAATTTCAAATCTCTTAAAACTTGGAGCAGAAACAAGTTTTTTAGCTCTTTCTTCAGTATTCACTAATTCGATATTAACGCGATTTCTTATATTTTCCATTGTTTTACCACAGACGGAATTATTCATTAGTTTAAAGAAATATTTCTGAAACGAATTTTCTGCGTTTTTTCTTTGCTCTGTGTTGAAATCTATATATTTTTTTAACCAAGGTTTCTGTTTAAATTTTATAATTTTATGTATTTTTTGCAGTTTAAGACCATGTTTTAAGTAAAATTGTAAGTTTTTATAATAAATCACATAATTTTTTTTATCTTTTAAATTAGGTATTAATTTTAAACACTTTACATATTTTACATTTTTCAATGAATTTTTAGAAAAAGGCGACAGTTCCTCATAATCTATGCAAGTTTTCTCTGGACATAAGGGATAGCAATTATGCAGGTCGTGCAGCTCGGGAGGATAATGTAAGTCAACCTCTAAAATATATCCATAGCCACTGTCTGGAAGTATACCAAGAATCCAGTCAATGGTAATATTTTCAGTTGAAATAAATTCAAATCCGCCATATGGTAAAGGTTGACTCATTGCCCATCCATAAAGATTGTTCGCATCAAAATACATAATATATTTATTTACTTCTTCCTCATTATATGTAGGTAAATATGCATTATTTGCATGAGACCATTGCTTAGTGATCATTGATACACCACCACGAATGCCTTTTTCTATCATTAAATGCATATTAATATCAGTCATTAATTCCAGGGATTGATTTGTCATTTTTAAACAACTTTCCCAAGCTATAACCCCTCAGGGGGTTTCCTTCTTTAGGTAAACACGGGTGTCACAATCCTGAGGTACCCTAGTGATCCTTCCTCTTCTTTATTATCTTCTCTCCTCTAATCTGCTTTTTCTTCCTTTTCTCCCTCGTTGTGGTTCCCCTCAGGGGGTTTACCTTCTTTAGGTAAACACGGGTGTCACAATCCCGAGGTACCCTAGTGATCTTTCCTCTTCTTTATTTTCTTCTCTCCTCTACTCTTCTGCTTTTTCTTCCTTTTCTCC
Organism: Latrodectus elegans; assembly: GCA_030067965.1. NCBI lineage: Eukaryota > Metazoa > Arthropoda > Arachnida > Araneae > Theridiidae > Latrodectus > Latrodectus elegans. The sequence continues at coordinate 63,690,451 of CM057815.1, forward strand.
CTCAGTGTGGTTGCCTCGTAAGAGGTTGAGGGCTCCCCTTGAGTAGCTTTCGCCGCTCTGTTGCTATTAGCTACTCTTGAGGACTAAATCACCCACGTGTTTGCCGTGCGTGGAGACCCGTGTCCCTGGAAAGGAGGATCCTGGTAATTGAGGCCTCCTGAGACCAACACATTGCTTTGGCCTCTGCTTCAGGTAAACGGGAGGTGTGTTGTGGTCCTCAGCACATCAATCGGCTTTATGGATCAAGCGATCGGTACATCTACTGGGTGACTCGTTAAGGGTGGAGTCCACTTCAGGGATGTACCGTGAGCGTATAGGGACTGACTAGCACTGGTACAACTAACATGTATCCCCTGGTAGGGCTCCGTGGTGGGTGGTGCCGTCTAGTCCCTGAATTTTATGATATTCTACATGAATATTTCTTTTAATTCTTTCCTCCCTTTGGAGCAACAATTGTCCATGATGAACGCTAATTATTTCATAGTTAAAAGAACTGAAGGAGGTTTTTTCCAATTTATATCACCTTTTCTCATTGAAAAGAGTATTTCATCTTGTGTAGGTTAAGTAAAAAAATATTCGAAGACTACGAACTGGGGATATTTTAGTTGAGATTGCTTCCGAAAGGCAAGCAATACTTATACAATCACTAAAATCATTTGGAAATGTGGATGTTGTCGTTCAACCTCATACGACATTAAACTTTTCCAAGGGAGTAATTTCTGCAGCGGATTTGATATATACGTCTACAGACGAAATATTGGGAAATTTAATATCTCAAAAAGTCTGTGGTGTCAAACGGATAACTCTTAAACGAGATGGTGTTTCTATCAACACAAAACATCTGATTTTGACATTTTCAACACCTGATTTACCACAACATATTAAAGTTGCCTATATGCGATGCTCTGTAAGACCCTGTTTACCAAATCCGCTTCGCTGCTTTCAATGCCAACGATTTGGTCATTCAAAAATAGTTTGCAGAGGTAAACTTACATGTGCCCGTTGTGCTGACGTTGGCCACGATAGTGTTACCTGCAATGCTAAGGAGGTTTGTGTCAACTGCAAAGGCGACCATCCTGCCTATTCACGATCTTGCCCATCATGGCAGTTGGAAAAGGAAATTACTACCGTTAAAATCAAAAATAGTGTGTCATATCCGGAGGCTCGACGAATTGTCGCCGCACGTACACCACAGCCAGGTATCAGCTATGCGACTGCTACTAAGAAAGTAACTCGGTCTTCCTGCACACAAACTGATTGTTTTGTTGAAGGCTCTGAAATACAATCTCCCAAACCAAATGATACAAAATCTTCAACCACTGTACACAAACTGACTCTTGCAAAATCAAGAGCATCTCAAGCAAAAAAATTAAAACTTGCCAAAGAAGGCGTTCGTAGGTCTTCCTTGACAGAAAGAAAAGCGAGGCTAGCGTTGGAGGAAGATACTGTTAACAATCCCTCAGATAGAGATAGTTTTGAGGATTCATCAGAAACTCAGATGAACACTGCTGGTGAATAACATTCATCCCATTAATGACTTCCTTTGTTTCATGGAATTGTCGAGGTTTTCGTTCTCGAATAGACGACGTCAAATCTGTTATCTCTCGCTACAACCCCGCATGTGTAGCTCTCCAGGAAACATTCCTGAAGCCCACTGTTAACACCAAAATGCGTGGGTTTCAGTGCTTTAGAAAGGATAATGGTGAAGATGCGTCTGTATCTGGAGGAGTTTGTATATTCACATCAAACTCATATTCTAGTACAGAACATCCACTAAGAACTACATTACAAGCTGTAGCAGTGAAAATTCATGTAACCTGTTTGATCACTGTTTGCAACCTGTATTTACCACCACATGACGTCGTAAATTCGGAGGAACTAGATGATTTAATTGACCAACTCCCAGCTCCATTTCTGCTTCTAGGTGATTTTAATGGTCATAATACTCTGTGGGGTAGTGAAGATACGAATTCTCGCGGTCGTCAGATAGAGCAGTTCATATCTGACAATTGCCTCTGTCTGCTGAATACCGACGAGAAAACTTATTTTCACGAACCTACACGGACATTTCACTCTCTGGACTTAGCTATATGTTCTCCATCACTCTTGCCATTGCTGAATTTTGAAGTTGGAAATGACCTCTACAATAGTGATCATTTCCCTCTAATCGTGTCTCAGGCTGGAAATAATAGTGTGTGTCACAAACCACCTAATTATGTGTACAGTCGAGCCGATTGGTGACTTTTCACGCAATTGGCTGTGATCAGTGAGACAAGATTTAAGACAGATGTGATAGATGATGCCGTTAAATATGTCACCGACACAATAATCAGAGCTGCGGATGTTGCTATCCCTAAAAATTCCATCATTCCAAATAAACACAGGAAATCTTGGTGGAATGAAAAGTGTCAACTCTCCTATAAGAAACAAAGGAAGCAATGGAATATATTCCGAAGATACCCTACTACGGAGAATCTTGTTGCTTTTAAAAAAGCCAAAGCTGAAGCTCGAAGAGTTAGACGTCAGAGTCAAAGAGAATCTTGGATTCTCTACGTGTCGTCAATCAATTCATCGACAACAAGTAAACAATTATGGAGGAAAGTTAAAGCAGCCAATGGTATTTATCAGGATTATTCCATTCCTGTATTAAAAACCGGAGCTGCAATACACTCCTCAGCGGTAGATGTTGCTAATGTCATCGGTGAAACCTTTGCTAGTGTTTCCAGCTCTGATTCATATAATCCTACTTTTCTAAGGATTAAAAGAATCTCTGAGCGGACACCTCTAAGCTTTCATGATCGACATATTCTACCCTATAATTGTGATTTTGAACTGTCAGAATTGAAGTCTGCTTTATCTAAAGCAAACGACACTAGCCCAGGACCAGATGGAATCTCGTATCAAATGCTCCGTCATTTAAATCATGATTCTTTATTAAACATACTTTCATTGTTTAATAGAATCTGGACTGAGCATGCTTATCCTACTTCATGGAGAGAAGCGATAGTGATTCCAATATTGAAGCCTGGAAAAGATTCATCTGACCCTCTGAGTTATCGTCCAATAGCTCTTACGAGTTGCTTATGCAAAACATTTGAGCGTATGGTCAATGCTAGACTCATTTACGTCTTAGAGAAGAATAATTGCATACATCTTCATCAAAGCGGATTTCGAAGAGGACGATCCACTATAGATAACATAGTAGATCTAGAATCCCGAATTCGAAATGCTTTCGTGAGGAGAAACCATCTCGTTGCAATTTTCTTCGACGTTGAGAAAGCATATGATCGTACATGGCGCTATGGTATTCTCCGTACTCTGCATAATCTTGGCTTTAAGGGTAATCTTCCAATATTTATCCAAAATTTTCTGGCCTCACGCGTTTTTAAAGTGCGCGTTGGAACTACAATTTCCAATACTTTTAGTCAAGCTGAGGGTGTCCCTCAAGGTAGCGTTTTAAGCGTAACCCTTTTTAACCTTTTTCATCAGTGACATACTCCATCAATTACCATCTTCTGTTCATGGTACTTTGTATGTTGATGACTTACAAATTTCATATCAGGGTTCAAACATGAATATAATTGAGAGACAATTGCAAACAGCTGTAAATAATTTAACCATTTGGTGTGAACGGAATGGTCTTAGTATATCTCCTAGTAAGAGTTGCTGTGTCCATTTCTGTAGGAAAACTAGCTACCATAATGATCCTGTGCTTCACATAAATAATAGACCCATTCCTGTAGTCAGTGAGATAAAATTCCTTGGCGTGATTTTTGACAAGAAGTTAACTTTCCTTCCGCATGTTTTACATCTGCGGAAGAAATGTGAGCGACTGCTTAACATCCTCAAAGTGCTTTCGAATACATCTTGGGGTGCAGATCGCACATCACTCCTAAGAATTTATCAGTCTGTAATTTTATCTCGAATTGACTACGGCTGTGTTGCTTATGGATCAGCTAGACTCTCCATCTTACGCAGATTGGACACTGTTCACCATACTGCTTTAAGGATATGCTGTGGAGCTTTTCGCACATCACCCGTCCAGAGTCTATATGTAATTTGCCAGCAATTGCCATTAGACCTGCGGCGGATGCAGCTGTCTCTTAATTATTATTCAAAAATCATGTCCTCACCTCATCATCCCTTGCATTCCACGATTCCAAGTGCTGCTCTTAAGAGATTATATAATGCTAGACCATCAAGCATTCAACCTTTTCTCTCTCGAATTGAATCCATTATTTTGCTTTCTGACCTATGTGATGTCCGAATCGAGTCTACCGACCTTTTCGCATATCCCCCTTGGTATGATCCACACATTATTGTGCTGAATCTTTTTGGAAGTAATAAAAAATCAGACACAAATACTGCTATTCTTCAACAGCTTTATTCATTCCATCGCTGTCAGTATACTATGTACACTCCAGTATTTACGGATGGATCCAAATGTCCAGGATCAGTTGGTTGTGGAGTGTATCTTGATGATACCTCGTACAGTTATAGCCTTCATAAATCCTGCTCCATCTTCACCGCTGAGGCTACGGCTTTATACCGAGCACTTCAGCTGCTACAAACTAAAAATGAACGTAAATTCTGTGTGTACACTGACAGTATGAGTGTATTAGAAGCTTTGAGGAATAACAACTATAATTGCCATCCAGTTGTGTCTAAGATATTCAAATTAATTGATACTGTTACTAACAAGGGATTTGAAATACTGTTTTGTTGGGTACCAAGCCACATAGGTATAGATGGCAATGAGGAAGCTGATGCTGCCGCTAAATCTGCAGCTACTTCCATTTTGCCTTCATTACCATCAATGGACATGAGAAAAGGATTCAAATATTTCATATATTCTCTTTGGCAGGAATCCTGGGACCTGCAAGTCAGCAACAAACTCCATTCCATATTTTCATGCATCATTCCATTATCTGTTTTATCTCCACGAAGCGCAGATGTCAGACTGACTCGCCTTCGAATTGGTCACACGCGTTTCACCCACAAGCATTTGATCTTAAGTGATCTCCAACCGTAGTGTGAAAAGTGTGATGAACCATTTACAGTATATCACATTTTAATTGAGTGCCCAGATTTTAACCATCAGCGTTTTAGATATTTTAATAGTAATATTTTAACATTAGAAGATCTGCTTGGGGAACCACCCCCTCGCAATCTATTTGCGTTTTTAAAAGACATAGGATTTATGAATTTTATCTGATTTAGAAATATTTTATTTAAATATCAAGTTTTTAATTTTATACATGTATATATTGTATGTTTACACTCTTTTAATATGCATTTTAAATACATTTCTATTTTATACCTTAATATACATTTTAACTATATTGGTACTTTATGCTTTTAATGTACATTTTAACTATATAACTATTTTATGTTTTTAATTGGTAAAAAAAAAAAACTTGTATAATATCTTGTGATTGGCGCAGCTTGTCCTTATCTGGACCTTGCGCCATAAAAACCAACCAACCAACCAACCAACCAAGCTAAAACCATCAGCAACATTCGGCTGCTTGCTAACCTGGAAGTAACTGTCTTGCCTCATAGTAGCCTCAATTTTTCTCGTGGTGTTATATCCGCAAGGGATTTGGAAAATACGCCGACGGATGAAATTTTAGAAAATCTGCAGGATCAGAAGGTCTGTGGTGTTGAACGTATAAGAGTCAGAAGGGATGGAAAGTACATCGACACTAAGCATCTCATTCTGACCTTTGCGTCCCCAGACCTTCCGCAAAATATAAAAGCAGCCTATTTGAATTTATCCGTCAGGCCATACATCCCAAATCCACTGCGATGTTTCAAGTGCCAACGTTTTGGACATTCGCAGAACGCTTGCAGGGGCAAACTGACTTGCGCACGTTGCGCAGCAGTTGGCCACGATAACTCGAACTGTACAACGAAGGAGAGATTTGTCAACTGTCACTGTGACCATCCCTCCTATTCTCGAAATTGTCCGCAATGGGCACTTGAAAAGGAAATAACCACTGTAAAAATTACTAAAAATTGCTCATACCCTGAGGCGAGGCGACAGGTTGATTTACGTTATCCCAAATCTGGAGTTAGCTATGCAGCTGCAGCAAAGAAAATCACCAGATCAATAAGCACCCAAACGGAATCGGTGTCACTTCCCCTGATCAAATTACCCCAAATTACACAAATAAAAGGGTCAAAATCAGTTTCTACATCGACTACTAAAAGAAAAGCTCCTTTAGCCAAGTCAAAAGCGACAAAGGCTTATAAATTAAAATTATCAAAAGAGGGTTCTTCTAGAACCTCTATATCCACCCGTAAAGCCTTGTCCCTGGAGGCTGACGCTGTTTCCTTGCATCCCTCGGACGAAGACTTATCGCTCGAGGAGATGTCAGATGACACGCTTTCCAGCTCAGGGAAAGGAGCTTTTCAAACTAAACGATAACTTCCTTTGTTTCCTGGAACTGCCATGGTTTGCGTTCACATCATGATGACATCAAGTCAATAATTTCAGCCTATAACCCCGCATGTGTTGCACTTCAGGAAACCTTCCTGAAGTCTAGCAGTAAATTTTCCATGCGTGGGTTTAAAAGCTTTAGAAAGGACTGTGGTGACGATGGTGCAGTGTCTGGAGGTGTTTGTATATTAACATCTAATGCTTACCCCAGCACTGCCCATGCATTAAATACTACTCTACAGGCTGTAGCTGTAAGAATACATACTTCACGCTTATTAACAGTCTGTAGTTTATATTTACCACCACAAGATGTCATCCGCCAAGAGGAACTCGATGCATTAATGGATCAGCTGCCAACTCCATTTCTGTTGTTAGGTGACTTTAACGGCCATAGTTCTTTGTGGGGAAGTGATGATACTAATTCTCGCGGTCGGCAGATAGAGCGGTTTATTTCAGACAACAGTCTCTGTCTGCTTAATACCGACCAGAAGACATATTTCCATGTACCTACGAGAACTTTTCATTCTCTCGATCTTGCTATTTGCTCACCATCGTTGCTGCCATTGTTAAATTTAAATGTAGGAAATGATCTGCACAATAGCGATCATTTTCCTCTCGTCATCTCCCAGACTGGAGGTAGTAGTGTAGTACAACGTCTACCTAGTTACGTGTACAGTCGGGCAGATTGGACGTTATTTACACAATTGGCAGGTATTGATAAGAAAATGGTTACGATCGCTGAGATTGATGATGCCGTATGTAAAGTCACCGAAACGATTATTAATGCAGCTGATTCATCAATACCTAAGAGTTCCCCTATACCACACAGGCGTTGCAAACCTTGGTGGAATAATGAATGTCAAAAAACCTATAAGAAACAGAGGAGGTTATGGGGGTTATTCAGAAGATACCCCACAACGGAGAATTTTATAGCCTTTAAGAAAGCAAAAGCATTAGCTCGCAGAACTCGTCGTCGAAGTCAGAAGGAATCCTGGTCTCGCTATGTGTCCTCAATTACTTCTTCCACATCCAGTAAGCAGTTGTGGAGAAGCGTGAAAGCAGCCAATGGAATTTATAGAGAATTTTCCATTCCTATTTTGAAATCCGGAGCTGCTGTACACTCTTCTCCTAAGGACATCGCTAACGTTCTTGGTGAAACCTTTGCTAGTGTCTCCAGCAACGACTCTTATAGTCCTTCTTTTTTAAGGACAAAGATTCGTGCTGAGCGAACACCAATTCGTTTCAACCATGGACAAGCTTTGCCTTACAACTGTGAATTTCGGATGTTGGAATTGAAGAGAGCATTAGAGCAGGCTAATAATACCAGTCCAGGACCTGACGGAATCAGTTATCTGATGCTTCAGCATTTAAATCCAGACTCCCTGTTGAATTTACTTTATTTGTTCAATAGGATCTGGACTGAAAATAAATTCCCATCATTATGGTGTGAAGCAATAGTGATTCCGATCCTGAAGGCTGGTAAGGATCCATCTGTTTCTTCAAATTATCGACCAATAGCTCTGACGAGTTGCTTGTATAAGACTCTCGAATGTATGGTCAACGCCCGTCTCGTATATGTCTTAGAAAAAAATAAATGTATACATATCAATCAGAGTGGCTTCCGAAAAGGGAGATCCACTCTTGATAATATCACATATTTGGAGACCCAAATCCGCAATGCTTTTGTGCGGAGGAACCATCTGGTCTCCATTTTCTTTGACATCGAGAAGGCATACGACCGTACATGGCGATATGGAATTCTCCGTTCATTATATGATTTTGGCTTTCGGGGTAATTTACCGATATTCCTACAAAATTTTTTAAGCTCCCGTATTTTTAAAGTTCGTATTGGAACTGTATTTTCCAATACTTTTATTCAAGCCGAGGGTGTTCCCCAAGGCTCCATTTTAAGTGTCACCATTTTTAATTTATTCATTAGTATCATCTTGAATTACTTACCATCAACTGTAAATGGTACACTTTACGTTGACGACCTGCAAATATCATGTCAGGGGTCAAATATTCGGTTAATTGAGAGACAACTGCAAACAGCAATTAACAAACTTGCTGCATGGTGTGCTGAAAATGGCCATACTTTATCACCCAGCAAGAGTAAATGTGTCCACTTCTGTAGAAAGACTAGTCTGCATAATGATCCAGTTATTAATATCAACAACACTCCAATACAAGTAGTCAATGAAATAAAATTTTTGGGAATAATCTTTGACCGAAAATTAACCTTTTTTCCGCATGTTCTGCATCTGCGGAAGAAGTGTGAGCGATCGCTTAATATCCTCAAGGTGTTGTCAAATACATCTTGGGGTGCAGATCGCACATCACTTCTTCGAATTTATCAGTCATTGATTTTATCCCGCATTGACTACGGATGTGTTGTTTATGGATCGGCTAGATCTTCTGTTTAACGAAGACTGGACACAGTTCATCACTCTGCTTTGAGGATATGTTCTGGTGCATTCCGCACATCACCCGTCCAGAGTCTATATGCTGTATGTCATCAACTACCGTTAGACCTGAGACGGATGCAGCAATCTCTCAATTATTATGCTAAGATCATGTCTACCCCTGACCATCCCTTACGTTCCTTGGTACCTAATGCCTCCCTTAAAAGACTATATGATGCTCGTCCATTGAGCATCCCGCCTTTTCTCACATGAGCCAAAACACATCTGTGGCTCACAGATCTATGTGATGTTCGGATAGAGTCTATTGATCAAAGTCTCTATCCACCTTGGTATGAGCCAACAAATACTTTTATAAATACCTTTGCCCAGTTCAGAAAATCCGACACAACACCTATTGTTTTTCAGCAGCTATACCATTCTCATCGCTGCCAGTACCAATCTTACAAACCTGTATTCACGGATGGATCGAAAACCGCAGGACATGTGGGCTGTGGAGTTTTTATCAATAACACTTCTTTTAGCTACAGCCTACATTCATCCTGCTCCATCTTTACTGCTGAAGCAACGGCAATCTACCATGCGCTTCAGCACATGAATACAGATGATTGTCATAAATTTTGTATATATACTGACAGCATGAGTATTGTTGAAGCCTTGAAAAACAATAGTCTTACCTGTCATCCTGTTGTGTCGAGAATTTTCAAAGCATTGGATTCCCTTGCTGGCAAGGGAAAAGAAATTGTATTTTGTTGGATACCAAGCCACATGGGTCTTGAAGGAAATGAGAGAGCAGATGCAGCTGCAAAGACTGCATCAGACCTTATTTTATCATCGGTCCCTCTCTCAGATGTGAGAAAAGATGTAAAAAGTTTTATATATAGTCTTTGGCAGGAATCATGGAACTTGCAGGTTGGCAACAAATTGCATACCATTTTCTCATCTCTCATCTCATTACCAGTTTTACCGTTACGAAGTGCAGATGTAAGATTGACTCGCCTTCGTATCGGACACACACGTTTCACACACAGACATTTGTTTTTAAGCGAATGAAATCCATGGTGTGAAGCGTGTGATGAAAAATTTACTGTTTATCATATTTTAATTTCATGTCATGATTTTAACCAACAACGTTTACACTTTTTTAACAGTGATTTTATAACTCTATCTGATATAATCGGGGATCCACTCCATAGAAACCTATTCGCTTTCTTGAGGGCAATAGGTTTTATACATTTTGTTTAAATTTTCATTTTAAATTTTAAAATTGTATATATAATTGATTTTTTTCTTTTATATTTTAGAATGTGATTTTAAAATAATATTTACACAGATTTTTGTTTTTTAAAATTTTTAATGTTGCTTGCGTTTGGGTTTAACACACACAAAAAATAATAATAATAAAAATTAAGATAAAATGAAGCAACAAAAACTTACTCTTGGCGCAGCATGTCCAATTTTGGACCTTGTGCCATAAAACCCAACCAACCAACCAACCGCCACTGTTGCCACATGACTGCTAATGCCGAAGAAACAGGCAATCATTTGTTTCGATGTGCTTCTTCCTCGAACAACTTTTGTTGGTTTTGCCTCGTCTTGGAAGACCCATACAGTTGATCGCTGTTTTGTTTCCGGCTCATATGCATAGATCCATGATTCGTCACCTGTGTAGATGTTATACACAGCCTTTGATGTACCTTGAATGTATTTTCCCAACATTTCCTTGCAACAATCGACACGAGCCTTTTTTGAGCGTTTGTCAGATTATGCGGGATCCAACGCGAACAAATTTTTTTTACGCTCAAATGTTCATGCAATATTTTATTGATGCTTGTCATACTAATGTCCAAAGACGCCTCTATCTCACGGTATGTCACATGACGATCTTGCTTTATCAGTTCACGCACAGCATTGATCTTTTCTGGCACAACGAAGCACTCTTGTCATCGAAGCACTCTTGTCTTGACAATCCACGTCGAAAGTTATGAAAAATAATGGCACGAAAATGTTCACGATTCAATTCCATTTTTTGACAGAGAAGAACTTTTCAATTTACTGTCAACAACACAAATAAAGCTATAATGGTAAATCGTCTGCTGAATTTATGTTTAAAAATATCAAACTTTCGATTAAAATCGTCTTCGGTCGCCTAGCAACATTTACTGTTGCCAAGACCAGAAATATAAATAGCAACCCTCGTACATCTTAGACCGTAACCCTATAAATTTGAAGACAGTCTTCCCATTCAATTCATCCTTGAAGCAGCCAATTTTCTTTTTGTTTCGAAGGCTGAAGAGAGGGTGATCTGGAGGGTAATCGGAGGTATCATAAATGTTGATATTTTTCTTCATATCATCATATACATCTTATGATTTCATCTCGTAGGTAAGAGAGTCTGTGTCAGTGAAAAGTAATGATGCATTATTTCCATATTGTTTCTTGATGATGTTGTAATGAAAATCGCACATCAACAGTTTACTTAGCTCTAAGATGACAAACCCAATGTAAATTGGACGATTGAGAACCACAGTGTTTCTCACTCGTTCTATACCTACGAGATCATTATCAAAAATTTTAAATTGTTAGAAAGAAGGAGCGGCTACTAATTTTTTTGCGTAATGTTCGGTGTTTACTACCTGAACATCTATGTGCTTTCTAACATTCTCCATTGTTTTACCATATACACTATTATTTATCAGTTTAAAAGAATCCTTTTCAAACGATGAGGTCGCGTTTTTTCGTTGCTCTGTATTAAAATCAATGTATAATTTAAGCCAAGGTTTTTGATTGAATTTTAAAATTTTATGTACTTTAGTTAATTTTAAGCCTAATGTGATAAAGTTTTAAATTACGATGATATATTATATAGTTACTTTTATTTCTTAAATTTGGAATTAATTTAGTAGTTGATATGAATTTATTACCGATTAACAAGGAGGGGATAGGAGATAGATCTTCAGCTGTAACTTTGATTTTTTCTGTTGCTAATGGATAATCGTTATGTAAATCATGCAGGGTTTTAGGATAATCTAAATCTACCTCCAGAATATATCCCTCTGAACTATTATCTGATAAATTTAGAATATGATCCAAAAGTTGATCAGATGGTGAAATCCATTCGAATTTTCCAAAAGGTAGTGGTTGAGACATAGCCCAACCGTACAAGTTATTTGCATCTAAATACATGATATATTTAGACACGTCATATTCGCGATAATTTTGCATGTACTTATTGTTTGCTGCAGAATACCGATGTGTTATCATCGAAACACCCCCAGGAATTCCACGTTCTATAAAAAAAATGCATGTCTATATCCGTGAATAGTTCGAGTGTTTCTTTGGTTATTTTTAGCGATGCTTGCCATGCTAAACCGGAAACAGTTATTAAATGTGCACAGTCTAGACCATAGTATTGCATGCAAAGTGACCGAAAATTTTGAAACACATCAGCCAACTGCAACACATCAGATTTAACGTACAAGTCATGGTATTCACCTAAATTTTTAATGTTAAAATTTTGCCAAACGTTTTGAGCATGTTGATAATCATCAGAGAAAATACTTTCTTCTGTTAAAGAGCTATAAAACTCTTCTATAGGAGGAAGCATTTCCTCATTAAATTTGGAAAAATCAGACATATATTTACAGGATATACTCCTTTCTTTAACAATAAATGAACGTTAGAATTATTGAAAATTTTGAATTGATGAGGTTTTAGATTTGATACTAATTTTTCAAGGGAAGAATTCATGAATTGAAAACTATCTATGAAATTTAAGGATACTTGTATTTTGCCATATGTTTTATTAAAGCTAAATGAAATATACTTTTCTAAATTATGGGGGATTACACTCAAGGTATGATCTTTGACTTTCCCCAAACCCTGCATAATTAAATGACCATCATAGTGTTTTAAATTGTGGAAAACTACTGCAACTTTTTTACTTAGTTTAAATTTTAAATTACATGTGGTATGTAGTGCTTGTCTATAATTAGGTGTTGAAAAATTCTGATGGTCATGGTCCCTAACGCGATCAGTTCCAAGTGGTTTGTTACTGATGTTACAATTAGTGGCGTTTTTAAATGAGTGTTCGTGTTCTGGTGTCATATTTAAAGGTGCTATTGTAATTAATTTATTGGCCAACTCCTCTTTCTCACGTAATATATTTTCAATGAAGCTGTCAACAGCATTGGGTCCTCTGTATATTGTGATAGGTTTTAGTGTGTTACCATCTGGTCCTATGATGATATAGGCATAACCACATGATTTATGGTGAGCAATGTTGTTTGTGTAAGATGTTGTGGTGTTGGGTGTGCATGTAGATATTTTTTCTATTGTTTCGAAATCTGCATAAATTATAGGGTACTGGATGTTGAAAATGATAATTAGAAAATTCTAAATTTTTATCTTCGTTATTTGGCATTTTAATGTTTTGAGGACTATGCTGTCGACAGTGAATAGCATGTTCCTTTAATGAATGTTCTTCAGCAAAACGGTGGAGACACCTGTAGCAATTATGACGTGTACCATTATGCATGGTACGATCACTCATTAGCCTTGAAAAGTTCCTTATGAGACAGTAGTGAGTGGTCTGTTCATTGGAAATGAGTAAAAGATTGCAACAATCTTCATCTTCCCTGTCAGAAATATACAGAGGAAAAACTTCCTCATCATATCCAAATACATTGATACGAAAATTGTTCAATCTTTCGATGACTGGAATTTTGGCTACAGGAACAGGACATTCAACCCCTCCGAAGCTAATATCGGTTTCAAAATTTGAATAATGACTGACACGTTCAGGATGATCCCTCCTGTGTATATTAAATCGAAAAGCTAATATACACCAGAGGAGACATTTGTGGTCATTATTCTGGATATTTAGAACAGCCTTTTTGAGGGCAATTTTATTTGGGAGAGGTATGTAACTACTTGCGGCTAATGGGTGATATTTTGCAGAGTTTATGCTAAAGAACAGTAGGCCTATTTTCCAAGCTTTTTAAATGAATTTGTACAACTAATGATTTATATGAATATATACAGCTATTTATGAATATATACAGCTATTTATGAATATATACAGCTATTTATGAATATATACAGCAATTATGAGTATATACAGCAATTTGAAAATATGCAGCAAGGAGTTATGGAATTGGATTCGACATCATCTTCAAGGAATTATGGACTGTTGTTTGGGATCTTATAATGGCCATAAGAGTAAGAGGATATACCGTCGTCTAAGAGATACCTTTTATCATCAAAAGGTGAGAGGGAGATTTTGTTGATGGATGTTGTGAAAAGTTGATAGTTTGTACTTTGAATTCGTTTTTGTTCCATTCTTTTTATTTCTCATTGAAAGAGACATCGCTTGTAGTTATGATGTTTTAACTGTTTTCTAACAACGTTTCTGTTGACTCCCTTAGATGTTTTTTCTCACCTTCCGAAGATTTCTGGCCTAATAATGAAAAACAAATATGTAGGATCGAAATTGGTTTTATTGTTTTTCAAAATATTCTCCATGATGATCAATACACTTTTGCATGCGTTTGAACCAATTTTCAAAGCACTTTTTCCAGTCCGATTGAGGTAACTCCAAAACATGGTTTTGAATGCATCAACCGCTTCTTCGGGGTCGAAAATCGTTGTCCACGTAATTTATTTTTGATGTGTGGGAATAAGAAGTCATTGGGTGCCAAATCAGGACTGTACGGCGGATGACCCATCAGTTCGATCTTTCGCTCCGTCAGAAATGCCTTTGTTTGAGTCGATGTGAGAGCTCGCATTGTCATGATGAAGAATGATTCGCCTGTTCTTCTGCTTTTTTCGAATTTCTCCGATGACTTCTGGCAAACAAATGGTCGTGTACCATTCAGAATTGACCGTCCTGCGTTGCTCTAACGCCACTGTTGCCACATGACCGTTAATGCCGAAGAAACAGGCAATCATTTGTTTCGATGTGCTTCTTCCTCGAACAACTTTTGTTGGTTTTGCCTCGTCTTGGAAGACCCATACAGTTGATCGCTGTTTTGTTTCCGGCTCATATGCATAGATCCATGATTCGTCACCTGTGTAGATGTTATACACAGCCTTTGATGTACCTTGAATGTATTTTTCCAACATTTCCTTGCAACAATCGACACGAGCCTTTTTTGAGCGTTTGTCAGATTATGCGGGATCCAACGCGAACAAATTTTTTTTACGCTCAAATGTTCATGCAATATTTTATTGATGCTAGTCATACTAATGTCCAAAGACGCCTCTATCTCACGGTATGTCACATGACGATCTTGCTTTATCAGTTCACGCACAGCATTGATCTTTTCTGGCACAACAACGGATTTTGGACGACCTGCACGGGATTCGTCCTGGATCGAACATCGACCACGATTAAATTCGTTATACCAATTTTTACAGTGCTGTAGGATGGCGCTTTATCGCTGTATAAAGAATTAAGTTCATCGAAGCACTCTTGTCTTGACAATCCACGTCGAAAGTTATGAAAAATAATGGCACGAAAATGTTCACGATTCAATTCCATTTTTTGACAGAGAAGAACTTTTCAATTTACTGTCAACAACACAAATAAAGCTATAATGGTAAATCGTCTGCTGAATTTATGTTTAAAAATATCAAACTATCGATTAAAATCGTCTTCGGTCGCCTAGCAACATTTACTGTTGCCAAGACCAGAAATATAAATAGCAACCCTCGTACATCTTAGACCTTAACCCTATAAATTTGAAGACAGTCTTCCCATTCAATTCATCCTTGAAGCAGCCAATTTTCTTTTTGTTTCGAAGGCTGAAGAGAGGGTGATCTGGAGGGTAATCGGAGGTATCATAAATGTTGATATTTTTCTTCATATCATCATATACATCTTATGATTTCATCTCGTAGGTAAGAGAGTCTGTGTCAGTGAAAAGTAATGATGCATTATTTCCATATTGTTTCTTGATGATGTTGTAATGAAAATCGTACATCAACAGTTTACTTAGCTCTAAGATGACAAACCCAATGTAAATTGGACGATTGAGAACCACAGTGTTTCTCACTCGTTCTATACCTACGAGATCATTATCAAAAATTTTAAATTGTTAGAAAGAAGGAGCGGCTACTAATTTTTTTGCGTAATGTTCGGTGTTTACTACCTGAACATCTATGTGCTTTCTAACATTCTCCATTGTTTTACCATATACACTATTATTCATCAGTTTAAAAGAATCCTTTTCAAACGATGAGGTCGCGTTTTTTTCGTTGCTCTGTATTAAAATCAATGTATAATTTAAGCCAAGGTTTTTGATTGAATTTTAAAATTTTATGTACTTTAGTTAATTTTAAGCCTAATGTGATAAAGTTTTAAATTACGATGATATATTATATAGTTACTTTTATTTCTTAAATTTGGAATTAATTTAGTAGTTGATATGAATTTATTACCGATTAACAAGGAGGGGATAGGAGATAGATCTTCAGCTGTAACTTTGATTTTTTCTGTTGCTAATGGATAATCGTTATGTAAATCATGCAGGGTTTTAGGATAATCTAAATCTACCTCCAGAATATATCCCTCTGAACTATTATCTGATAAATTTAGAATATGATCCAAAAGTTGATCAGATGGTGAAATCCATTCGAATTTTCCAAAGGTAGTGGTTGAGACATAGCCCAACCGTACAAGTTATTTGCATCTAAATACATGATATATTTAGACACGTCATATTCGCGATAATTTTGCATGTACTTATTGTTTGCTGCAGAATGCCGATGTGTTATCATCGAAACACCCCCAGGAATTCCACGTTCTATAAAAAAAATGCATGTCTATATCCGTGAATAGTTCGAGTGTTTCTTTGGTTATTTTTAGCGATGCTTGCCATGCTAAACCGGAAACAGTTATTAAATGTGCACAGTCTAGACCATAGTATTGCATGCAAAGTTACCGAAAATTTTGAAACACATCAGCCAACTGCAACACATCAGATTTAACGTACAAGTCATGGTATTCACCTAAATTTTTAATGTTAAAATTTTGCCAAACGTTTTGAGCATGTTGATAATCATCAGAGAAAATACTTTCTTCTGTTAAAGAGCTATAAAACTCTTCTATAGGAGGAAGCATTTCCTCATTAAATTTGGAAAATCAGACATATATTTACAGGGATATACTCCTTTCTTTAACAATAAATGAACGTTAGAATTATTGAAAATTTTGAATTGATGAGGTTTCAGATTTGATACTAATTTTTCAAGGGAAGAATTCATGAATTGAAAACTATCTATGAAATTTAAGGATACTTGTATTTTGCCATATGTTTTATTAAAGCTAAATGAAATATACTTTTCTAAATTATGGGGGATTACACTCAAGGTATGATCTTTGACTTTCCCCAAACCCTGCATAATTAAATGACCATCATAGTGTTTTAAATTGTGGAAAACTACTGCAACTTTTTTACTTAGTTTAAATTTTAAATTACATGTAGTATGTAGTGCTTGTCTATAATTAGGTGTTGAAAAATTCTGATGGTCATGGTCCCTAACGCGATCAGTTCCAAGTGGTTTGTTACTGATGTTACAATTAGTGGCGTTTTTAAATGAGTGTTCGTGTTCTGGTGTCATATTTAAAGGTGCTATTGTAATTAATTTATTGGCCAACTCCTCTTTCTCACGTAATACCCCTCAGGGGGTTTACCTTCTTTAGGTAAACACGGGTGTCACAATCCCGAGGTACCCTAGTGATCTTTCCTCTTCTTTATTTTCTTCTCTCCTCTACTCTTCTGCTTTTTCTTCCTTTTCTCCCTCAGTGTGGTTGCCTCGTAAGAGGTTGAGGGCTCCCCTTGAGTAGCTTTCGCCGCTCTGTTGCTATTAGCTACTCTTGAGGACTAAATCACCCACGTGTTTGCCGTGCGTGGAGACCCGTGTCCCTGGAAAGGAGGATCCTGGTAATTGAGGCCTCCCGAGACCAACACATTGCTTTGGCCTCTGCTTCAGGTAAACGGGAGGTGTGTTGTGGTCCTCAGCACATCAATCGGCTTTATGGATCAAGCGATCGGTACATCTACTGGGTGACTCGTTAAGGGTGGAGTCCACTTCAGGGATGTACCGTGAGCGTATAGGGACTGACTAGCACTGGTACAGTTAACATGTATCCCCTTGTAGGGCTCCGTGGTGGGTGGTGCCGTCTAGTCCCTGAATATTATTTTCACTTTAATGAATAATTCTACTTTCTCCTCACTCCCTCGGGAGCAACAAATGCCAATGTGTGAAGCTAAGTTCTTCATTATTAAAAGAAATGGAGGTTCATTTGAATATGTTTCTCCCTTTCTGATTGAAAAGGGATTGGTTTCTTATTTGGGTGCTGTGAAGTCAGTCAAAAAATTAAGAACGGGTAATTTACTGATTGAAACAAATTCTGATAAACAGGCTACAATGATTCAGAGCATGAAATCACTTGCTGACTTACCTGTCACAGTAGAGCCTCATGCGAAACTGCATTTTGTGCAGGGAGTAATTTCTGCGGAGGATTTATATCATACGTCCACTGATGAAATTCTAAACAACTTAAAAAGCCAAAAAGTCTGCGCCGTGAAAAGAATAACAATAAAAAGGGATGGTATTATCTTAAATACCAAACACCTTATTTTGACTTTTGCAACGCCAGACTTGCCACAATACATCAAAGTGGCTTACATGCGATGTTCAGTGCGACCGTATATCCCGAATCCTCTCAGATGTTTCCAGTGCCAACGTTATGGACATTCTAAAATGGCTTGCAGAGGGAAACCTACTTGCGCCCGTTGTTCCCAAGTTGACGACCATGATAGTGTTACCTGCAAAGCCAAAGAAGTGTGTGTCAACTGTAAAGGCGACCACACCTCTTATTCTAGATCTTGTCCCGTTTGGCAACAGGAAAAGGAAATAGTCACTTATAAAATCAAGAACAATGTTTCCTATATAGAAGCTCGTCGCATAGTTAGTTCCCGCACTCCAACTCCTGGTGTTAGTTACGCATCTATGGCAAAAAAGTTACCCGAACTTGCAGCACCCAAACAGATTCTGTCTCTTCAGCTAGCTTTCTCTTAAAGCCAAAAATAATGGAAACATCAACACCTGTAATAGCCAAAACAGCTTTAGCAAAATCGAAAGCCTTAAAGGCGAGAAAATTAAAATTGGCTAAGGAAGGCATTCGAAAGTCTTCCTTAACAACAAAAAAAGCTCTTCTGTGTTTGGATGCAGACACTGTGAAACTGCATCCATCGGATGATGACTTCAATTCTGAAGATTCATCAGAGATGACGATGAGTAACAGTGAGAAAGGTTAGAATATATTCCATTCCTGACTTCCTTTGTTTCCTGGAATTGTCGTGGGTTTCGGTCTCGCATTGATGACATCAAATCCATTATCTCTTGCTTTAACCCCGCATGTGTGGCTCTCCAGGAGACATTCCTGAAGCCCACTGTTGTCACCAAAATGCGTGGGTTTCAATGCTTTAGAAATGATTATGGTGGCGATGTTGCTGTGTCTGGTGGAGTTTGTATAATTACATCAAACAATTACCCCAGTACAGCACATCAGTTAAGAACTACACTCCAGGCCGTGGCTGTGAGAATCCACACCACATGTCTAATAACAGTATGTAGTCTTTACTTACCACCGAATGATGTCATCCAAGCAGAAGAACTGAATGACTTGGTTGATCAACTCCCAACTCCATTTTTATTGCTCGGTGATTTTAACGGTCATAATTTTCTGTGGGGTAGTGATGATACGAATTCTCGTGGTCGACAGATAGCGCAGTTCATTTCTGACCATAGCCTCTGTCTGCTAAATACCAACGAGAAAACTTATTTTCACGAACCTACACGGACATTTCACTCTCTGGACTTAGCTATATGTTCTCCATCACTCTTGCCATTGCTGAATTTTGCTGTCGGAAATGACCTCTACAATAGTGATCATTTCCCTCTAATCGTGTCTCAGGCTGGAAGTAATAGTGTGTGTCACAAACCACCTAATTATGTGTACAGTCGAGCCGATTGGTCACTTTTCACGCAATTGGCTGTGATCAGTGAGACAAGAGTTAAGACAGATGTGATAGATGATGCCGTTAAATATGTCACCGACACAATAATCAGAGCTGCGGATGTTGCTATCCCTAAAAATTCCATCATTCCACATAAACACAGGAAACCTTGGTGGAATGAAAAGTGTCAACTCTCCTATAAGAAACAAAGGAAGCAATGGAATATATTCCGAAGATACCCTACCACGGAGAATCTTGTTGCTTTTAAAAAAGCCAAAGCTGAAGCTCGAAAAGTTAGACGTCAGAGTCAAAGAGAATCTTGGATTCGCTACGTGTCGTCAATCAATTCATCGACAACAAGTAAACAATTATGGAGGAAAGTTAAAGCAGCCAATGGTGTTTATCAGGATTATTCCATTCCTGTATTAAAAACCGGAGCTGCAATACACTCCTCAGCGGTAGACATTGCTAATGTCATCGGTGAAACCTTTGCTAGTGTTTCCAGCTCTGATTCATATAATCCTACTTTTCTAAGGATTAAAAGAATCGCTGAGCGGACACATCTAAGCTTTCATGATCGACATATTCTACCCTATAATTGTGATTTTGAACTGTCAGAATTGAAGTCTGCTTTATCTAAAGCAAACGACACTAGCCCAGGACCAGATGGAATCTCGTATCAAATGCTCCGTCACTTAAATCATGATTCTTTATTAAACATACTTTCATTGTTTAATAGAATCTGGACTGAGCATGCTTATCCTATGTCATGGAGAGAAGCGATAGTGATTCCAATTTTGAAACCTGGCAAAGATTCATCTGACCCTCTGAGTTATCGTCCAATAGCTCTTACGAGTTGCTTATGCAAAACATTTGAGCGTATGGTCAATGCTAGACTCATTTACGTCTTAGAGAAGAATAATTGCATACATCTTCATCAAAGCGGATTTCGAAGAGGACGATCCACTATAGATAACATAGTAGATCTAGAATCCCGAATTCGAAATGCTTTCGTGAGGAGAAACCATCTCGTTGCAATTTTCTTCGACGTTGAGAAAGCATATGATCGTACATGGCGCTATGGTATTCTCCGTACTCTGCATAATCTTGGCTTTAAGGGTAATCTTCCAATATTTATCCAAAATTTTCTGGCCTCACGCGTTTTTAAAGTGCGCGTTGGAACTAAAATTTCCAATACCTTTAGTCAAGCTGAGGGTGTCCCTCAAGGTAGCATTTTAAGCGTAACCCTTTTAACCTTTTCATCAGTGACATACTCCATCAATTACCATCTTCTGTTCATGGCACACTGTATGTTGATGACTTACAAATTTCATATCAGGGTTCAAACATGAATATAATTGAGAGACAATTGCAAACAGCTGTAAATAATTTAACCACTTGGTGTGAACGGAAAGGTCTTAGTATATCTCCTAGTAAGAGTTGCTGTGTCCATTTCTGTAGGAAAACTAGCTACCATAATGATCCTGTGCTTCACATAAATAATAGACCCATTCCTGTAGTCAGTGAGATAAAATTCCTTGGCGTGATTTTTGACAAGAAGTTAACTTTCCTTCCGCATGTTTTACATCTGCGGAAGAAATGTGAGCGACTGCTTAACATCCTCAAAGTGCTTTCGAATACATCTTGGGGTGCAGATCGCACATCACTCCTAAGAATTTATCAGTCTGTAATTTTATCTCGAATTGACTACGGCTGTGTTGCTTATGGATCAGCTAGACTCTCCATCTTACGCAGATTGGACACTGTTCACCATACTGCTTTAAGGATTTGCTGTGGAGCTTTTCGCACATCACCCGTCCAGAGTCTATATGTAATTTGCCACCAATTGCCATTAGACCTGCGGCGGATGCAGCTGTCTCTTAATTATTATTCAAAAATAATGTCCTCACCTCATCATCCCTTGCGTTCCACGATTCCAAGTGCTGCTCTTAAGAGATTATATAATGCTAGACCATCAAGCATTCAACCTTTTCTCTCGTATTAAATCTAATATTTTGCTTTCTGACCTATGTGATGTCCGAATCGAGTCTACCGACCTTTTCGCACATCCTCCTTGGTATAATCCACACATTATTGTGCTAAATCCCTTTGGTAAGAATAAAAAATCAGACACAAGTACTGCTATTCTTCAACAGCTTTATTCATTCCATCGCTGTCAGTACACTATTTACACTCCAGTATTTACGGATGGATCCAAATGTCCAGGATCAGTTGGCTGTGGAGTTTATCTTGATGATACCTCCTACAGTTATAGCCTTCACAAATCCTGCTCCATCTTCACCGCTGAGGCTACGGCTATATACCGAGCACTTCAGCTGCTACAAACTAAAAATGAACGTAAATTCTGTGTGTACACTGACAGTATGAGTGTATTAGAAGCTTTGAGGAATAACAACAATAATTGCCATCCAGTTGTGTCTAAGATATTCAAATTAATTGATACTGTTACTAACAAGGGATTTGAGATACTGTTTTGTTGGATACCAAGCCACATAGGAATAGATGGCAATGAGAAAGCTGATGCTGCCGCTAAATCTGCAGCTACTTCCATTTTGCCTTCAATACCATCAATGGACATGAGAAAAGGATTCAAACATTTCATATATTCTCTTTGGCAGGAATCCTGGGACCTGCAAGTCAGCAACAAACTCCATTCCATATTTTCATACATCATTCCATTATCTGTTTTATCTCCACGAAGCGCAGATGTCAGACTGACTCGCCTTCGAATTGGTCACACGCGTTTCACCCACAAACATTTGATCTTAAGCGATCTCCTACCGTGGTGTGAAAAGTGTGATGAACCATTTACAGTATATCACATTTTAATTGTGTGTCCAGATTTTAACCATCAGCGTTTTAGATATTTTAATAGTAATATTTTAACATTAGAAGATTTGCTTGGGGAACCACCCCATCGCAATTTATTTGCGTTTTTAAAAGACATAGGATTTATGAATTTTATCTAATTTAGAAATATTTTATTTAAATACAAGTTTTTAATCTTATACATGTGTATATTGTATGTTTACATATTTTAATATATATTTTAACTATATTGCTATTTTATACTTTTTATGTACATTTAAACTATATTTCTATTTTATACTTTTTATGTACATTTTAACTATATTTCTATTTTATGCTTTTAATTAATGAAAAAAAAAACTTGTGTATAAAATCTTATGTTTGGCGCAGCTTGTCCTTACCTGGACCTTGCGCCATAAAAACCAACCAACCAACCTTCTCACGTAATATATTTTCAATGAAGCTGTCAACAGCATTGGGTCCTCTGTATATTGTGATAGGTTTTAGTGTGTTACCATCTGGTCCTATGATGATATAGGCATAACCACATGATTTATGGTGAGCAATGTTGTTTGTGTAAGATGTTGTGGTGTTGGGTGTGCATGTAGATATTTTTTCTATTGTTTCGAAATCTGCATAAATTATAGGGTACTGGATGTTGAAAATGATAATTAGAAAATTCTAAATTTTTATCTTCGTTATTTGGCATTTTAATGTTTTGAGGACTATGCTGTCGACAGTGAATAGCATGTTCCTTTAATGAATGTTCTTCAGCAAAACGGTGGAGACACCTGTAGCAATTATGACGTGTACCATTATGCATGGTACGATCACTCATTAGCCTTGAAAAGTTCCTTATGAGACAGTAGTGAGTGGTCTGTTCATTGGAAATGAGTAAAAGATTGCAACAATCTTCATCTTCCCTGTCAGAAATATACAGAGGAAAAACTTCCTCATCATATCCAAATACATTGATACGAAAATTGTTCAATCTTTCGATGACTGGAATTTTGGCTACAGGAACAGGACATTCAACCCTCAGAAGCTAATATCGGTTTCAAAATTTGAATAATGACCGACACGTTCAGGATGATCCCTCCTGTGTATATTAAATCGAAAAGCTAATATACACCAGAGGAGACATTTGTGGTCATTATTCTGGATATTTAGAACAGCCTTTTTGAGGGCAATTTTATTTGGGAGAGGTATGTAACTACTTGCGGCTAATGGGTGATATTTTGCAGAGTTTATGCTAAAGAACAGTAGGCCTATTTTCCAAGCTTTTTAAATGAATTTGTACAACTAATGATTTATATGAATATATACAGCTATTTATGAATATATACAGCTATTTATGAATATATACAGCTATTTATGAATATATACAGCAATTATGAGTATATACAGCAATTTGAAAATATGCAGCAAGGAGTTATGGAATTGGATTCGACATCATCTTCAAGGAATTATGGACTGTTGTTTGGGATCTTATAATGGCCATAAGAGTAAGAGGATATACCGTCGTCTAAGAGATACCTTTTATCATCAAAAGGTGAGAGGGAGATTTTGTTGATGGATGTTGTGAAAAGTTGATAGTTTGTACTTTGAATTCGTTTTTGTTCCATTCTTTTTATTTCTCATTGAAAGAGACATCGCTTGTAGTTATGATGTTTTAACTGTTTTCTAACAACGTTTCTGTTGACTCCCTTAGATGTTTTTTTCTCACCTTCCGAAGATTTCTGGCCTAATAATGAAAAAACAAATATGTAGGATCGAAATTGGTTTTATTGTTTTTCAAAATATTCTCCATGATGATCAATACACTTTTGCATGCGTTTGAACCAATTTTCAAAGCACTTTTTCCAGTCCGATTGAGGTAACTCCAAAACATGGTTTTGAATGCATCAACCGCTTCTTCGGGGGTCGAAAATCGTTGTCCACGTAATTTATTTTTGATGTGTGGGAATAAGAAGTCATTGGGTGCCAAATCAGGGCTGTACGGCGGATGACCCATCAGTTCGATCTTTCGCTCCGTCAGAAATGCCTTTGTTTGAGTCGATGTGTGAGAGCTCGCATTGTCATGATGAAGAATGATTCGCCTGTTCTTCTGCTTTTTTCGAATTTCTCCGATGACTTCTGGCAAACAAATGGTCGTGTACCATTCAGAATTGACCGTCCTGCGTTGCTCTAACGCCACTGTTGCCACATGACCGTTAATGCCGAAGAAACAGGCAATCATTTGTTTCGATGTGCTTCTTCCTCGAACAACTTTTGTTGGTTTTGCCTCGTCTTGGAAGACCCATACAGTTGATCGCTGTTTTGTTTCCGGCTCATATGCATAGATCCATGATTCGTCACCTGTGTAGATGTTATACACAGCCTTTGATGTACCTTGAATGTATTTTTCCAACATTTCCTTGCAACAATCGACACGATCCTAATATTGAGCGTTTGTCAGATTATGCGGGATCCAACGCGAACAAATTTTTTTTACGCTCAAATGTTCATGCAATATTTTATTGATGCTAGTCATACTAATGTCCAAAGACGCCTCTATCTCACGGTATGTCACATGACGATCTTGCTTTATCAGTTCACGCACAGCATTGATCTTTTCTGGCACAACAACGGATTTTGGACGACCTGCACGGGATTCGTCCTGGATCGAACATCGACCACGATTAAATTCGTTATACCAATTTTTACAGTGCTGTAGGATGGCGCTTTATCGCTGTATAAAGAATTAAGTTCATCGAAGCACTCTTGTCTTGACAATCCACGTCGAAAGTTATGAAAAATAATGGCACGAAAATGTTCACGATTCAATTCCATTTTGACAGAGAAGAACTTTTCAATTTACTGTCAACAACACAAATAAAGCTATAATGGTAAATCGTCTGCTGAATTTATGTTTAAAAATATCAAACTTTCGATTAAAATCGTCTTCGGTCGCCTAGCAACATTTACTGTTGCCAAGACCAGAAATATAAATAGCAACCCTCGTACATCTTAGACCGTAACCCTATAAATTTGAAGACAGTCTTCCCATTCAATTCATCCTTGAAGCAGCCAATTTTCTTTTTGTTTCGAAGGCTGAAGAGAGGGTGATCTGGAGGGTAATCGGAGGTATCATAAATGTTGATATTTTTCTTCATATCATCATATACATCTTATGATTTCATCTCGTAGGTAAGAGAGTCTGTGTCAGTGAAAAGTAATGATGCATTATTTCCATATTGTTTCTTGATGATGTTGTAATGAAAATCGTACATCAACAGTTTACTTAGCTCTAAGATGACAAACCCAATGTAAATTGGACGATTGAGAACCACAGTGTTTCTCACTCGTTCTATACCTACGAGATCATTATCAAAAATTTTAAATTGTTAGAAAGAAGGAGCGGCTACTAATTTTTTTGCGTAATGTTCGGTGTTTACTACCTGAACATCTATGTGCTTTCTAACATTCTCCATTGTTTTACCATATACACTATTATTCATCAGTTTAAAAGAATCCTTTTCAAACGATGAGGTCGCGTTTTTTCGTTGCTCTGTATTAAAATCAATGTATAATTTAAGCCAAGGTTTTTGATTGAATTTTAAAATTTTATGTACTTTAGTTAATTTTAAGCCTAATGTGATAAAGTTTTAAATTACGATGATATATTATATAGTTACTTTTATTTCTTAAATTTGGAATTAATTTAGTAGTTGATATGAATTTATTACCGATTAACAAGGAGGGGATAGGAGATAGATCTTCAGCTGTAACTTTGATTTTTTCTGTTGCTAATGGATAATCGTTATGTAAATCATGCAGGGTTTTAGGATAATCTAAATCTACCTCCAGAATATATCCCTCTGAACTATTATCTGATAAATTTAGAATATGATCCAAAAGTTGATCAGATGGTGAAATCCATTCGAATTTTCCAAAAGGTAGTGGTTGAGACATAGCCCAACCGTACAAGTTATTTGCATCTAAATACATGATATATTTAGACACGTCATATTCGCGATAATTTTGCATGTACTTATTGTTTGCTGCAGAATACCGATGTGTTATCATCGAAACACCCCCAGGAATTCCACGTTCTATAAAAAAAATGCATGTCTATATCCGTGAATAGTTCGAGTGTTTCTTTGGTTATTTTTAGCGATGCTTGCCATGCTAAACCGGAAACAGTTATTAAATGTGCACAGTCTAGACCATAGTATTGCATGCAAAGTTACCGAAAATTTTGAAACACATCAGCCAACTGCAACACATCAGATTTAACGTACAAGTCATGGTATTCACCTAAATTTTTAATGTTAAAATTTTGCCAAACGTTTTGAGCATGTTGATAATCATCAGAGAAAATACTTTCTTCTGTTAAAGAGCTATAAAACTCTTCTATAGGAGGAAGCATTTCCTCATTAAATTTGGAAAAATCAGACATATATTTACAGGGATATACTCCTTTCTTTAACAATAAATGAACGTTAGAATTATTGAAAATTTTGAATTGATGAGGTTTTAGATTTGATACTAATTTTTCAAGGGAAGAATTCATGAATTGAAAACTATCTATGAAATTTAAGGATACTTGTATTTTGCCATATGTTTTATTAAAGCTAAATGAAATATACTTTTCTAAATTATGGGGGATTACACTCAAGGTATGATCTTTGACTTTCCCCAAACCCTGCATAATTAAATGACCATCATAGTGTTTTAAATTGTGGAAAACTACTGCAACTTTTTTACTTAGTTTAAATTTTAAATTACATGTGGTATGTAGTGCTTGTCTATAATTAGGTGTTGAAAAATTCTGATGGTCATGGTCCCTAACGCGATCAGTTCCAAGTGGTTTGTTACAGATGTTACAATTAGTGGCGTTTTTAAATGAGTGTTCGTGTTCTGGTGTCATATTTAAAGGTGCTATTGTAATTAATTTATTGGCCAACTCCTCTTTCTCACGTAATATATTTTCAATGAAGCTGTCAACAGCATTGGGTCCTCTGTATATTGTGATAGGTTTTAGTGTGTTACCATCTGGTCCTATGATGATATAGGCATAACCACATGATTTATGGTGAGCAATGTTGTTTGTGTAAGATGTGGTGTTGGGTGTGCATGTAGATATTTTTTCTATTGTTTCGAAATCTGCATAAATTATAGGGTACTGGATGTTGAAAATGATAATTAGAAAATTCTAAATTTTTATCTTCGTTATTTGGCATTTTAATGTTTTGAGGACTATGCTGTCGACAGTGAATAGCATGTTCCTTTAATGAATGTTCTTCAGCAAAACGGTGGAGACACCTGTAGCAATTATGACGTGTACCATTATGCATGGTACGATCACTCATTAGCCTTGAAAAGTTCCTTATGAGACAGTAGTGAGTGGTCTGTTCATTGGAAATGAGTAAAAGATTGCAACAATCTTCATCTTCCCTGTCAGAAATATACAGAGGAAAAACTAACAATTGTGTTATGTTAACTAACTATATTTTACTAACAATTGTGTTATGATAATTTCCGAATATAAATCCAAGTTAAAATTATTTTTTTTCAAACTTTAATAAACTTTGAATCAATACTAATGTTAGAAAATTTAAATTGTAGAGAGGGAATTCTATTACTAGCATGGATAAACTTTAAAACTGTATTAGTTATCGGAAAAAGGGCTTGGCATAAATTTTATATAGTACTCTGATTACGAAATAATATCATAAAATATGCAAGTACTCACATGAGCAGATGAGTTTGAAGTCGATGGTTCAGCCTTTGAATGTTTTATTGTTGATAATACACCACTAGACGATGTAGTAGCTTCGACATCCCAAACAGTGTTTGAGTCATTCCATTCATTTTGCAATTCTGCAGCGTTGAGAATTTCTCTCAATTCCTCTTCGGGAATGCCAAAGTCAATAAACTACGGAAAATAAAAGTATGAATATGATCTAATCATGTTTTTCCTTTAATTAAAATATATTAAAAACAGATTGCCTTTAAAAACTTCAAACTTTTTCTAAAAGAACTTTGTATTTTCAAATGCAAATTAAATTCAAAACGTTTAAAACATATTTTTGTTAATGCACAAAACACCTATTGAAATATATTAATACATTATGCAAATTAATTTGAAAACTATTTCATCAAAACATTTAAAATATATTCTACACTATGCAAATTAAGTTAAACACTTTATAAAAATATTTTGATCGAAACCATTAAACATTTATATTTACAAACTGTATGTAAAATAATTTAATATTGAATAACATTAAACTCGTAAAGTGAAATCATTAAAACAATTAAACATGTATATTTATATTCTATGTAAAATAATTTAATATTAAATAGTCTCTCTCTCTTAAATATGTAGATTGAAATCATTAAAATAATCAAACATTTATATTTACACACTCTATTAAATAAATTAATATGAAATAGCCTTAAACGCGTAAACCCTTAAATATTTACAGACGATTGAAATATATGCAAATTAAGTTCAAAACATTTAAGCTGTATAATTTTAAAGAAATTAAACATAGCACATAATCAATTGAAATATTTACTATATAAAATAAGTTAATATTCAATAGAGCGTTAAACATGTAAATTGAAATTAAAACAGTTAAAATTTTTTATTGACTCATGATATGAAAGAAATTGAAAACTCTATATTAAAATAAAATTGTAACCAATAGATAATTTATATACACAGTTAAAATATCTCTCTTCAAACTATACAAATTATATTAAAAATTTTGATCTAAATAAACACTAAACATAAATAACAATAAATGTGATCCTTTAAACATAAATAACAATAAATGTGATCCTTTAAATAAATGTGATCCTTTGAAAAATTTACTTGAAAATATTCCATGTCTGAATTCTGAGAAGATTCCATAGCTGAATTTTGATTCTGAGTAGATTCTATAGCTTAATTCTGATTCTGAGTAGAGATTCTATAGTCGATTGAAGAACTAAAAGCGTACTTTCACTTAAGCAGGTGAGAGTAAGAATGAAATGTTGATAAAGTTTCACCCCTTTTTATACCCAGCGAAGAATGTTCCAGAATTGATAACATACCATCATCTTATCACTCTCCTTCTATTGGTTTCTACCCCTCAGGGGGTTTACCTTCTTTAGGTAAACACGGGTGTCACAATCCCGAGGTACCCTAGTGATCTTTCCTCTTCTTTATTTTCTTCTCTCCTCTACTCTTCTGCTTTTTCTTCCTTTTCTCCCTCGTTGTGGTTGCCTCGAAAGAGGTTGAGGGCTCCCCTTGAGTAGCTTTCGCCGCTCTGTTGCTATTAGCTACTCTTGTGGACTAAATCACCCACGTGTTTGCCGTGCGTGGAGACCCGTGTCCCTGGAAAGGAGGATCCTGGTAATTGAGGCCTCCTGAGACCAACACATTGCTTTGGCCTCTGCTTCAGGTAAACGGGAGGTGTGTTGTGGTCCTCAGCACATCAATCGGCTTTATGGATCAAGCGATCGGTACATCTACTGGGTGACTCGTTAAGGGTGGAGTCCACTTCAGGGATGTACCGTGAGCGTATAGGACTGACTAGCACTGATACAGCTAAACTGTATCCCCTCGTAGGGCTCCGTGGTGGGTGGTGCCGTCTGGTCCCTGAATTTATATTAATCCTATATGGATAAGAACACATTCTCCTCACTCCCTCGGGAGCAACAAATGTTAAATGTTAGCGCCAAATATTTTATCATAAAAAGGATCGGAAATACTTTTGAATATGTTTCACCATTTCTAATTCAAAAGGGTATTACTTCTTACCTTGGAGAAGTAAAATCAATCAAGAAATTGCGTTCGGGTGTTCTGCTAGTGGAAACTGCAACCGAAAAACAATCAATCCTGATGCAAAGCCTAAAAACAATTGGTGACATCGCCGTAAGTGTTGAACCTCATAAAAATTTAAATTTTTCACGAGGTGTTATTTCTTCGGAGGACTTGTTTCATACTTCCACCGAAGAAATACTGGAAAATTTGAAAACACAAAAGTCTGCGCTGTGAAACGAATAACGATAAAGAGAGATGGCATTGTTATAAATACAAAGCATCTCATCTTGACTTTCTCTACACCAGACTTGCCACAAAACATCAAAGTGGCTTATATGAGATGTTCTGTACGGCCTTTTATACCTAATCCTCTAAGATGCTTCCAGTGCCAACGCTATGGACATTCTAAAATGGCTTGCAGAGGGAAACCTACTTGCGCCCACTGTTCTCAAGTTGACGACCATGATAGCACTACCTGCAAAGCCAAAGAAATGTGTGTCAACTGTAAAGGTGACCACACTTCTTATTCTAGATCTTGTCCCGTTTGGCAACTGGAAAAAGAAATTGTCACCTTCAAAATTAAACCCCTCAGGGGGTTTTCCTTCTTTAGGTAAACACGGGTGTCACAATCCCGAGGTACCCTAGTGATCTGTCCTCTTCTTTATTTTCCTCTCTCCACTACTCTTCTGCTTTTTCTTCCTTTTCTCCCTCAGTGTGGTTGCCTCGTAAGAGGTTGAGGGCTCCCCTTGAGTAGCTTTCGCCGCTCTGTTGCTATTAGCTACTCTTGAGGACTAAATCACCCACGTGTTTGCCGTGCGTGGAGACCCGTGTCCCTGGAAAGGAGGATCCTGGTAATTGAGGCCTCCTGAGACCAACACATTGCTTTGGCCTCTGCTTCAGGTAAACGGGAGGTGTGTTGTGGTCCTCAGCACATCAATCGGCTTTATGGATCAAGCGATCGGTACATCTACTGGGTGATTCGTTAAGGGTGGAGTCCACTTCAGAGATGTACCGTGAGCGTATAGGGACTGACTAGCACTGGTACAACAACCTGTATCCCCTCGTAGGGCTCCGTGGTGGGTGGTGCCGTCTAGTCCCTGAATTTTAAGCTATACTATATGAACAAATCTATTAATTCCTCTCTCCTTTGGAGCAACAAATGTCTATGTTAAATGCCAAATTTTTCATTGTTAAAAGAACTGAAGGTGGTTCTTTCCAGTTTGTCTCGCCTTTTCTAATTGAAAAGAGCATTTCATCCTATCTAGGTGAAGTTAAAAATATTCGTAAGCTACGAACAGGAGATATTTTAGTAGAGATTGCTTCTGAAAAACAAGCTATAATAATACAATCATTTAAATCAATTGGTAATGTGGATGTTGTCGTACAGCCCCACACAACATTAAACTTTTGCAAGGGAGTAATTTCTGCAGCAGATCTCATATATACATCTACTGACGAAATACTTGAAAACTTAAAATCCCAAAATGTTTGTGCTGTGAAACGGATAACCCTGAATCGAGATGGTGTAACAATTAATACAAAACACCTCATTTTGACATTTAGTACTCCAACCTTGCCACAACATATTAAAGTGGCATATATGAGATGCTCAGTGAGACCATATATTCCAAATCCGCTGCGCTGTTTTCAATGCCAACGATTCGGCCATTCAAAAATAGCTTGCAGAGGTCAACTTACGTGCGCCCGTTGTTCAGACGTTGGCCACGATAGTGTAACCTGCAATGCTAAGGAGGTTTGTGTCAACTGCAAAGGCGACCATCCTGCCTATTCACGATCTTGCCCATCATGGCAGTTGGAAAAAGAAATTACTTCCGTCAAAATCAAAAATAGTGTGTCTTATCCGGAGGCTCGACGAATTGTCGCCGCACGTACACCACAGCCAGGTATCAGCTATGCGACTGTTACTAAGAAAGTAACTAGATCTTGCTGCACACAAACTGATCCTATTTTAGAAAATACAATAAAGCCACTTCCTCAGCCAAAAGATACAAAATCTTCAACCACTGTACACAAACTGACTCTTGCAAAATCAAGAGCATCTCAAGCAAAAAAATTAAAACTTGCCAAAGAAGGCGTTCGTAGGTCTTCCTTGACAGAAAGAAAAGCGAGGCTAGCGTTGGAGGAAGATACTGTTAAACTCTATCCCTCAGATAGAGATAGTTTTGAGGATTCATCAGAAACTCAGATGAGCACTGCTGGTGAATAACATTCATCCCATTAATGACTTCCTTTGTTTCATGGAATTGTCGAGGTTTCCGTTCTCGAATTGACGACGTCAAATCTGTTATCTCTCGCTACAACCCCGCATGTGTGGCTCTCCAGGAAACATTCCTAAAGCCCACTGTTAACACCAAACTGCGTGGGTTTCAATGCTTCAGAAAGGATAATGGTGGTGATGCGTTTGTATCTGGAGGAGTTTGCATATTCACATCAAACTCATATTCTAGTACAGAACATCCACTAAGAACTACATTACAAGCTGTAGCAGTGAAAATTCATGTAACCTGTCTGATCACTGTTTGCAACCTGTATTTACCACCACATGACGTCGTAAATTCGGAGGAACTAGATGATTTAATTGACCAACTCCCAGCTCCATTTCTGCTTCTAGGTGATTTTAATGGTCATAATACTCTGTGGGGTAGTGAAGATACGAATTCTCGCGGTCGTCAGATAGAGCAGTTCATATCTGACAATTGCCTCTGTCTGCTGAATACCGACGAGAAAACTTATTTTCACGAACCTACACGGACATTTCACTCTCTGGACTTAGCTATATGTTCTCCATCACTCTTGCCATTGCTGAATTTTAAAGTTGGAAATGACCTCTACAATAGTGATCATTTCCCTCTAATCGTGTCTCAGGCTGGAAATAATAGTGTGTGTCACAAACCACCTAATTATGTGTACAGTCGAGCCGATTGGTCACTTTTTCACGCAATTGGCTGTGATCAGTGAGACAAGAGTTAAGACAGATGTGATAGATGATGCCGTTAAATATGTCACCGACACAATAATCAGAGCTGCGGATGTTGCTATCCCTAAAAATTCCATCATTCCACATAAACACAGGAAACCTTGGTGGAATGAAAAGTGTCAACTCTCCTATAAGAAACAAAGGAAGCAATGGAATATATTCCGAAGATACCCTACTACGGAGAATCTTGTTGCTTTTAAAAAAGCCAAAGCTGAAGCTCGCAGAGTTAGACGTCAGAGTCAAAGAGAATCTTGGATTCGCTACGTGTCGTCAATCAATTCATCGACAACAAGTCAACAATTATGGAGGAAAGTTAAAGCAGCCAATGGTATTTATCAGGATTATTCCATTCCTGTATTAAAAACCGGAGCTGCAATACACTCCTCAGCGGTAGATATTGCTAATGTCATCGGTGAAACCTTTGCTAGTGTTTCCAGCTCTGATTCATATAATCCTACTTTTCTAAGGATTAAAAGAATCTCTGAGCGGAAACATCTAAGCTTTCATGATCGACATATTCTACCCTATAATTGTGAGTTTGAACTGTCAGAATTGAAGTCTGCTTTATCTAAAGCAAACGACACTAGCCCAGGACCAGATGGAATCTCGTATCAAATGCTCCGTCATTTAAATCATGATTCTTTATTAAACATACTTTCAATGTTTAATAGAATCTGGACTGAGCATGCTTATCCTACTTCATGGAGAGAAGCGATAGTGATTCCAATATTGAAGCCTGGAAAAGATTCATCTGAACCTCTGAGTTATCGTCCAATAGCTCTTACGAGTTGCTTATGCAAAACATTTGAGCGTATGGTCAATGCTAGACTCATTTACGTCTTAGAGAAGAATAATTGCATACATCTTCATCAAAGCGGATTTCGAAGAGGACGATCCACTATAGATAACATAGTAGATCTAGAATCCCGAATTCGAAATGCTTTCGTGAGGAGAAACCATCTCGTTGCAATTTTCTTCGACGTTGAGAAAGCATATGATCGTACATGGCGCTATGGTATTCTCCGTACTCTGCATAATCTTGGCTTTAAGGGTAATCTTCCAATATTTATCCAAAATTTTCTGGCCTCACGCGTTTTTAAAGTGCGCGTTGGAACTACAATTTCCAATACTTTTAGTCAAGCTGAGGGTGTCCCTCAAGGTAGCATTTTAAGCGTAACCCTTTTTAACCTTTTCATCAGTGACATACTCCATCAATTACCATCTTCTGTTCATGGCACTTTGTATGTTGATGACTTACAAATTTCATATCAGGGTTCAAACATGAATATAATTGAGAGACAATTGCAAACAGCTGTAAATAATTTAACCACTTGGTGTGAACGGAATGGTCTTAGTATATCTCCTAGTAAGAGTTGCTGTGTCCATTTCTGTAGGAAAACTAGCTACCATAATGATCCTGTGCTTCACATAAATAATAGACCCATTCCTGTAGTCAGTGAGATAAAATTCCTTGGCGTGATTTTTGACAAGAAGTTAACTTTCCTTCCGCATGTTTTACATCTGCGGAAGAAATGTGAGCGACTGCTTAACATCCTCAAAGTGCTTTCGAATACATCTTGGGGTGCAGATCGCACATCACTCCTAAGAATTTATCAGTCTGTAATTTTATCTCGAATTGACTACGGCTGTGTTGCTTATGGATCAGCTAGACTCTCCATCTTACGCAGATTGGACACTGTTCACCATACTGCTTTAAGGATATGCTGTGGAGCTTTTCGCACATCACCCGTCCAGAGTCTATATGTAATTTGCCACCAATTGCCATTAGACCTGCGGCGGATACAGCTGTCTCTTAATTATTATTCAAAAATCATGTCCTCACCTCATCATCCCTTGCGTTCCACGATTCCAAGTGCTGCTCTTAAGAGATTATATAATGCTAGACCATCAAGCATTCAACCTTTTCTCTCGTATTAAATCTAATATTTTGCTTTCTGACCTATGTGATGTCCGAATCGAGTCTACCGACCTTTTCGCACATCCTCCTTGGTATAATCCACACATTATTGTGCTAAATCCCTTTGGTAAGAATAAAAAATCAGACACAAGTACTGCTATTCTTCAACAGCTTTATTCATTCCATCGCTGTCAGTACACTATTTACACTCCAGTATTTACGGATGGATCCAAATGTCCAGGATCAGTTGGCTGTGGAGTTTATCTTGATGATACCTCCTACAGTTATAGCCTTCACAAATCCTGCTCCATCTTCACCGCTGAGGCTACGGCTATATACCGAGCACTTCAGCTGCTACAAACTAAAAATGAACGTAAATTCTGTGTGTACACTGACAGTATGAGTGTATTAGAAGCTTTGAGGAATAACAACAATAATTGCCATCCAGTTGTGTCTAAAATATTCAAATTAATTGATTCAGTTACTAACAAGGGATTTGAGATACTGTTTTGTTGGATTCCAAGCCACATAGGAATAGATGGCAATGAGAAAGCTGATGCTGCCGCTAAATCTGCAGCTACTTCCATTTTGCCTTCAATACCATCAATGGACATGAGAAAAGGATTCAAACATTTCATATATTCTCTTTGGCAGGAATCCTGGGACCTGCAAGTCAGCAACAAACTCCATTCCATATTTTCATACATCATTCCATTATCTGTTTTATCTCCACGAAGCGCAGATGTCAGACTGACTCGCCTTCGAATTGGTCACACGCGTTTCACCCACAAACATTTGATCTTAAGTGATCTCCAACCGTGGTGTGAAAAGTGTGATGAACCATTTACAGTATATCACATTTTAATTGTGTGTCCAGATTTTAACTATCAGCGTTTTAGATATTTTAATAGTAATATTTTAGCATTAGAAGATTTGCTTGGGAACCACCCATCGCAATTTATTTGCGTTTTTAAAAGACATAGGATTTATGAATTTTATCTAATTTAGAAATATTTTATTTAAATACAAGTTTTTAATCTTATACATGTGTATATTGTATGTTTACATATTTTAATATATATTTTAACTATATTGCTATTTTATACTTTTTATGTACATTTAAACTATATTTCTATTTTATACTTTTTATGTACATTTTAACTATATTTCTATTTTATGCTTTTAATTAATGAAAAAAAACTTGTGTATAATATCTTGTGTTTGGCGCAGCTTGTCCTTACATGGACCTTGCGCCATAAAAACCAACCAACCAACCAACCAACCTTCAAAATTAAAAACAATGTCTCCTATGCAGAAGCTCGTCGCACAGTTAATTCCCGAACTCCCACTCCTGGTGTCAGTTATGCAACTATAACAAAAAAAGTGACCCGATCCTCCAGCACCCAAACAGAAACAAATTCTGTTTCTACAGTTAGTTTGCTCCCAAAGCAAAAAAACACAGAAGCACCAACATCTGTAATTGCTAAATCAGCTTTGGCAAAATCAAAAGCCTTGAAGGCTAGGAAATTAAAAATAGCTAAAGAAGGCGTTCGGAAGCCTTCGTTAACAGCAAGAAAAGCTCTTCTGTGTTTGGATGCAGACACTGTCAAGCTGCATCCATCGGATGATGACTTCAATTCTGAAGACTCATCTGAGATGACCATCAGCAACAGTGATAAATGCTAGAATATATTCCATTCGTGACTTCCTTTGTTTCCTGGAATTGTCGCGGTTTTCGTTCTCGCTTTGATGACATCAAATCCATCATCTCTCGCTTTAACCCCGCATGTGTGGCTCTCCAGGAGACATTCCTGAAGCCCGCTGTTGTCACCAAACTGCGTGGGTTTCAGTGCTTCAGAAAGGATAATGATGGTGATGCTGCTGTGTCTGGTGGAGTTTGTATAATTACATCAAACAATTACCCCAGTACAGCACATCAGTTAAGAACTACACTCCAGGCTGTGGCTGTGAGAATCCACACCACATGTCTAATAACAGTGTGTAGCCTTTACTTACCGCCAAATGATGTCATCCAAGAAGAGGAACTGAATGATTTGGTTGCTCAACTCCCAACTCCATATTTATTGCTCGGTGATTTTAATGGACATAGTACTATGTGGGGTAGTGATGATACGAATTCTCGCGGTCGTCAGATAGAAAAAGTTAATTTCTGACAATTGCTTCTGTCTGCTAAATACCGACGAGAAGACTTATTTTCACGAACCTACACGGACATTTCACTCTCTGGACTTAGCTATTTGTTCTCCATCACTCCTGCCATTGCTGAATTTTGCAGTCGGAAATGACCTCTACAATAGTGATCATTTCCCTCTAATCGTGTCTCAGGCTGGAAGTAATAGTGTGTGTCACAAACCACCTAATTATGTGTACAGTCGAGCCGATTGGTCACTTTTCACGCAATTGGCTGTGATCAGTGAGACAAGAGTTAAGACAGATGTGATAGATGATGCCGTTAAATATGTCACCGACACAATAATCAGAGCTGCGGATGTTGCTATCCCTAAAAATTCCATCATTCCACATAAACACAGGAAACCTTGGTGGAATGAAAAGTGTCAACTCTCCTATAAGAAACAAAGGAAGCAATGGAATATATTCCGAAGATACCCTACCACGGAGAATCTTGTTGCTTTTAAAAAAGCCAAAGCTGAAGCTCGAAAAGTTAGACGTCAGAGTCAAAGAGAATCTTGGATTCGCTACGTGTCGTCAATCAATTCATCGACAACAAGTAAACAATTATGGAGGAAAGTTAAAGCAGCCAATGGTGTTTATCAGGATTATTCCATTCCTGTATTAAAAACCGGAGCTGCAATACACTCCTCAGCGGTAGACATTGCTAATGTCATCGGTGAAACCTTTGCTAGTGTTTCCAGCTCTGATTCATATAATCCTACTTTTCTAAGGATTAAAAGAATCGCTGAGCGGACACATCTAAGCTTTCATGATCGACATATTCTACCCTATAATTGTGATTTTGAACTGTCAGAATTGAAGTCTGCTTTATCTAAAGCAAACGACACTAGCCCAGGACCAGATGGAATCTCGTATCAAATGCTCCGTCACTTAAATCATGATTCTTTATTAAACATACTTTCATTGTTTAATAGAATCTGGACTGAGCATGCTTATCCTATGTCATGGAGAGAAGCGATAGTGATTCCAATTTTGAAACCTGGCAAAGATTCATCTGACCCTCTGAGTTATCGTCCAATAGCTCTTACGAGTTGCTTATGCAAAACATTTGAGCGTATGGTCAATGCTAGACTCATTTACGTCTTAGAGAAGAATAATTGCATACATCTTCATCAAAGCGGATTTCGAAGAGGACGATCCACTATAGATAACATAGTAGATCTAGAATCCCGAATTCGAAATGCTTTCGTGAGGAGAAACCATCTCGTTGCAATTTTCTTCGACGTTGAGAAAGCATATGATCGTACATGGCGCTATGGTATTCTCCGTACTCTGCATAATCTTGGCTTTAAGGGTAATCTTCCAATATTTATCCAAAATTTTCTGGCCTCACGCGTTTTTAAAGTGCGCGTTGGAACTAAAATTTCCAATACCTTTAGTCAAGCTGAGGGTGTCCCTCAAGGTAGCATTTTAAGCGTAACCCTTTATAACCTTTTCATCAGTGACATACTCCATCAATTACCATCTTCTGTTCATGGCACACTGTATGTTGATGACTTACAAATTTCATATCAGGGTTCAAACATGAATATAATTGAGAGACAATTGCAAACAGCTGTAAATAATTTAACCACTTGGTGTGAACGGAAAGGTCTTAGTATATCTCCTAGTAAGAGTTGCTGTGTCCATTTCTGTAGGAAAACTAGCTACCATAATGATCCTGTGCTTCACATAAATAATAGACCCATTCCTGTAGTCAGTGAGATAAAATTCCTTGGCGTGATTTTTTGACAAGAAGTTAACTTTCCTTCCGCATGTTTTACATCTGCGGAAGAAATGTGAGCGACTGCTTAACATCCTCAAAGTGCTTTCGAATACATCTTGGGGTGCAGATCGCACATCACTCCTAAGAATTTATCAGTCTGTAATTTTATCTCGAATTGACTACGGCTGTGTTGCTTATGGATCAGCTAGACTCTCCATCTTACGCAGATTGGACACTGTTCACCATACTGCTTTAAGGATTTGCTGTGGAGCTTTTCGCACATCACCCGTCCAGAGTCTATATGTAATTTGCCACCAATTGCCATTAGACCTGCGGCGGATGCAGCTGTCTCTTAATTATTATTCAAAAATAATGTCCTCACCTCATCATCCCTTGCGTTCCACGATTCCAAGTGCTGCTCTTAAGAGATTATATAATGCTAGACCATCAAGCATTCAACCTTTTCTCTCTCGTATTAAATCTAATATTTTGCTTTCTGACCTATGTGATGTCCGAATCGAGTCTACCGACCTTTTCGCACATCCTCCTTGGTATAATCCACACATTATTGTGCTAAATCCCTTTGGTAAGAATAAAAAATCAGACACAAGTACTGCTATTCTTCAACAGCTTTATTCATTCCATCGCTGTCAGTACACTATTTACACTCCAGTATTTACGGATGGATCCAAATGTCCAGGATCAGTTGGCTGTGGAGTTTATCTTGATGATACCTCGTACAGTTATAGCCTTCATAAATCCTGCTCCATCTTCACCGCTGAGGCTACAGCTTTATACCGAGCACTTCAGCTACTACAAACTAAAAATGAACGTAAATTCTGTGTGTACACTGACAGTATGAGTGTATTAGAAGCTTTGAGGAATAACAACTATAATTGCCATCCAGTTGTGTCTAAGATATTCAAATTAATTGATACTGTTACTAACAAGGGATTTGAGATACTGTTTTGTTGGGTACCAAGCCACATAGGTATAGATGGCAATGAGAAAGCTGATGCTGCCGCTAAATCTGCAGCTACTTCCATTTTGCCTTCATTACCATCAATGGACATGAGAAAAGGATTCAAGCATTTCATATATTCTCTTTGGCAGGAATCCTGGGACCTGCAAGTCAGCAACAAACTCCATTCCATATTTTCATACATCATTCCATTATCTGTTTTATCTCCACGAAGCGCAGATGTCAGACTGACTCGCCTTCGAATTGGTCACACGCGTTTCACCCACAAACATTTGATCTTAAGTGATCTCCAACCGTGGTGTGAAAAGTGTGATGAACCATTTACAGTATATCACATTTTAATTGTGTGCCCAGATTTTAACCATCAGCGTTTTAGATATTTTAATAGTAATATTTTAACATTAGAAGATTTGGCTTGGGGAACCACCCCATCGCAATTTATTTGCGTTTTTAAAAGACATAGGATTTATGAATTTTATCTGATTTAGAAATATTTTATTTAAATATCAAGTTTTTAATTTTATACATGTATATATTGTATGTTTACACTCTTTTAATATGCATTTTAAATATATTTCTATTTTATACCTTAATATACATTTTAACTATATTGGTATTTTATACTTTTAATGTACATTTTAACTATGTTACTATTTTGTGTTTTTAATTGGTAAAAAAAACTTGTATAATATATTGTGATTGGCGCAGCTTGTCCTTATCTGGACCTTGCGCCATAAAAACAAACCAACCAACAAACCAACCAACCACTCCAGTATTTACGGATGGATCCAAATGTCCAGGATCAGTTGGCTGTGGAGTTTATCTTGATGATACCTCCTACAGTTATAGCCTTCACAAATCCTGCTCCATCTTCACCGCTGAGGCTACGGCTATATACCGAGCACTTCAGCTGCTACAAACTAAAAATGAACGTAAATTCTGTGTGTACACTGACAGTATGAGTGTATTAGAAGTTTTGAGGAATAACAACAATAATTGCCATCCAGTTGTGTCTAAGATATTCAAATTAATTGATACTGTTACTAACAAGGGATTTGAGATACTGTTTTGTTGGATACCAAGCCACATAGGAATAGATGGCAATGAGAAAGCTGATGCTGCCGCTAAATCTGCAGCTACTTCCATTTTGCCTTCAATACCATCAACAGACATGAGAAAAGGATTCAAACATTTCATATATTCTCTTTGGCAGGAATTCTGGGACCTGCAAGTCAGCAACAAACTCCATTCCATATTTTCATACATCATTCCATTATCTGTTTTATCTCCACGAAGCGCAGATGTCAGACTGACTCGCCTTCGAATTGGTCACACGCGTTTCACCCACAAACATTTGATCTTAAGCGATCTCCTACCGTGGTGTGAAAAGTGTGATGAACCATTTACAGTATATCACATTTTAATTGTGTGTCCAGATTTTAACCATCAGCGTTTTAGATATTTTAATAGTAATATTTTAACATTAGAAGATTTGCTTGGGGAACCACCCCATCGCAATTTATTTGCGTTTTTAAAAGACATAGGATTTATGAATTTTATCTAATTTAGAAATATTTTATTTAAATACAAGTTTTAATCTTATACATGTGTATATTGTATGTTTACATATTTTAATATATATTTTAACTATATTGCTATTTTATACTTTTTATGTACATTTAAACTATATTTCTATTTTATACTTTTTATGTACATTTTAACTATATTTCTATTTTATGCTTTTAATTAATGAAAAAAAAACTTGTGTATAAAATCTTATGTTTGGCGCAGCTTGTCCTTACCTGGACCTTGCGCCATAAAAACCAACCAACCAACCAACCAACCTTCTCACGTAATATATTTTCAATGAAGCTGTCAACAGCATTGGGTCCTCTGTATATTGTGATAGGTTTTAGTGTGTTACCATCTGGTCCTATGATGATATAGGCATAACCACATGATTTATGGTGAGCAATGTTGTTTGTGTAAGATGTTGTGGTGTTGGGTGTGCATGTAGATATTTTTTCTATTGTTTCGAAATCTGCATAAATTATAGGGTACTGGATGTTGAAAATGATAATTAGAAAATTCTAAATTTTTATCTTCGTTATTTGGCATTTTAATGTTTTGAGGACTATGCTGTCGACAGTGAATAGCATGTTCCTTTAATGAATGTTCTTCAGCAAAACGGTGGAGACACCTGTAGCAATTATGACGTGTACCATTATGCATGGTACGATCACTCATTAGCCTTGAAAAGTTCCTTATGAGACAGTAGTGAGTGGTCTGTTCATTGGAAATGAGTAAAAGATTGCAACAATCTTCATCTTCCCTGTCAGAAATATACAGAGGAAAAACTTCCTCATCATATCCAAATACATTGATACGAAAATTGTTCAATCTTTCGATGACTGGAATTTTGGCTACAGGAACAGGACATTCAACCCCTCCGAAGCTAATATCGGTTTCAAAATTTGAATAATGACCGACACGTTCAGGATGATCCCTCCTGTGTATATTAAATCGAAAAGCTAATATACACCAGAGGAGACATTTGTGGTCATTATTCTGGATATTTAGAACAGCCTTTTTGAGGGCAATTTTATTTGGGAGAGGTATGTAACTACTTGCGGCTAATGGGTGATATTTTGCAGAGTTTATGCTAAAGAACAGTAGGCCTATTTTCCAAGCTTTTTAAATGAATTTGTACAACTAATGATTTATATGAATATATACAGCTATTTATGAATATATACAGCTATTTATGAATATATACAGCTATTTATGAATATATACAGCAATTATGAGTATATACAGCAATTTGAAAATATGCAGCAAGGAGTTATGGAATTGGATTCGACATCATCTTCAAGGAATTATGGACTGTTGTTTGGGATCTTATAATGGCCATAAGAGTAAGAGGATATACCGTCGTCTAAGAGATACCTTTTATCATCAAAAGGTGAGAGGGAGATTTTGTTGATGGATGTTGTGAAAAGTTGATAGTTTGTACTTTGAATTCGTTTTTGTTCCATTCTTTTTATTTCTCATTGAAAGAGACATCGCTTGTAGTTATGATGTTTTAACTGTTTTCTAACAACGTTTCTGTTGACTCCCTTAGATGTTTTTTTCTCACCTTCCGAAGATTTCTGGCCTAATAATGAAAAAACAAATATGTAGGATCGAAATTGGTTTTATTGTTTTTCAAAATATTCTCCATGATGATCAATACACTTTTGCATGCGTTTGAACCAATTTTCAAAGCACTTTTTCCAGTCCGATTGAGGTAACTCCAAAACATGGTTTTGAATGCATCAACCGCTTCTTCGGGGTCGAAAATCGTTGTCCACGTAATTTATTTTTGATGTGGGAAT
This sequence comes from Latrodectus elegans, assembly GCA_030067965.1. NCBI lineage: Eukaryota > Metazoa > Arthropoda > Arachnida > Araneae > Theridiidae > Latrodectus > Latrodectus elegans. The sequence continues at coordinate 63,734,158 of CM057815.1, forward strand.
AAGAAGTCATTGGGTGCCAAATCAGGGCTGTACGGCGGATGACCCATCAGTTCGATCTTTCGCTCCGTCAGAAATGCCTTTGTTTGAGTCGATGTGTGAGAGCTCGCATTGTCATGATGAAGAATGATTCGCCTGTTCTTCTGCTTTTTTCGAATTTCTCCGATGACTTCTGGCAAACAAATGGTCGTGTACCATTCAGAATTGACCGTCCTGCGTTGCTCTAACGCCACTGTTGCCACATGACCGTTAATGCCGAAGAAACAGGCAATCATTTGTTTCGATGTGCTTCTTCCTCGAACAACTTTTGTTGGTTTTGCCTCGTCTTGGAAGACCCATACAGTTGATCGCTGTTTTGTTTCCGGCTCATATGCATAGATCCATGATTCGTCACCTGTGTAGATGTTATACACAGCCTTTGATGTACCTTGAATGTATTTTTCCAACATTTCCTTGCAACAATCGACACGAGCCTTTTTTGAGCGTTTGTCAGATTATGCGGGATCCAACGCGAACAAATTTTTTTTACGCTCAAATGTTCATGCAATATTTTATTGATGCTAGTCATACTAATGTCCAAAGACGCCTCTATCTCACGGTATGTCACATGACGATCTTGCTTTATCAGTTCACGCACAGCATTGATCTTTTCTGGCACAACAACGGATTTTGGACGACCTGCACGGGATTCGTCCTGGATCGAACATCGACCACGATTAAATTCGTTATACCAATTTTTTACAGTGCTGTAGGATGGCGCTTTATCGCTGTATAAAGAATTAAGTTCATCGAAGCACTCTTGTCTTGACAATCCACGTCGAAAGTTATGAAAAATAATGGCACGAAAATGTTCACGATTCAATTCCATTTTTTGACAGAGAAGAACTTTTCAATTTACTGTCAACAACACAAATAAAGCTATAATGGTAAATCGTCTGCTGAATTTATGTTTAAAAATATCAAACTTTCGATTAAAATCGTCTTCGGTCGCCTAGCAACATTTACTGTTGCCAAGACCAGAAATATAAATAGCAACCCTCGTACATCTTAGACCGTAACCCTATAAATTTGAAGACAGTCTTCCCATTCAATTCATCCTTGAAGCAGCCACTTTTCTTTTTGTTTCGAAGGCTGAAGAGAGGGTGATCTGGAGGGTAATCGGAGGTATCATAAATGTTGATATTTTTCTTCATATCATCATATACATCTTATGATTTCATCTCGTAGGTAAGAGAGTCTGTGTCAGTGAAAAGTAATGATGCATTATTTCCATATTGTTTCTTGATGATGTTGTAATGAAAATCGTACATCAACAGTTTACTTAGCTCTAAGATGACAAACCCAATGTAAATTGGACGATTGAGAACCACAGTGTTTCTCACTCGTTCTATACCTACGAGATCATTATCAAAAATTTTAAATTGTTAGAAAGAAGGAGCGGCTACTAATTTTTTTGCGTAATGTTCGGTGTTTACTACCTGAACATCTATGTGCTTTCTAACATTCTCCATTGTTTTACCATATACACTATTATTCATCAGTTTAAAAGAATCCTTTTCAAACGATGAGGTCGCGTTTTTTCGTTGCTCTGTATTAAAATCAATGTATAATTTAAGCCAAGGTTTTGATTGAATTTTAAAATTTTATGTACTTTAGTTAATTTTAAGCCTAATGTGATAAAGTTTTAAATTACGATGATATATTATATAGTTACTTTTATTTCTTAAATTTGGAATTAATTTAGTAGTTGATATGAATTTATTACCGATTAACAAGGAGGGGATAGGAGATAGATCTTCAGCTGTAACTTTGATTTTTTCTGTTGCTAATGGATAATCGTTATGTAAATCATGCAGGGTTTTAGGATAATCTAAATCTACCTCCAGAATATATCCCTCTGAACTATTATCTGATAAATTTAGAATATGATCCAAAAGTTGATCAGATGGTGAAATCCATTCGAATTTTCCAAAGGTAGTGGTTGAGACATAGCCCAACCGTACAAGTTATTTGCATCTAAATACATGATATATTTAGACACGTCATATTCGCGATAATTTTGCATGTACTTATTGTTTGCTGCAGAATACCGATGTGTTATCATCAGAAACACCCCAGGAATTCCACGTTCTAGAAACAAAATGCATGTCTATATCCGTGAATAGTTCGAGTGTTTCTTTGGTTATTTTTAGCGATGCTTGCCATGCTAAACCGGAAACAGTTATTAAATGTGCACAGTCTAGACCATAGTATTGCATGCAAAGTTACCGAAAATTTTGAAACACATCAGCCAACTGCAACACATCAGATTTAACGTACAAGTCATGGTATTCACCTAAATTTTTAATGTTAAAATTTTGCCAAACGTTTTGAGCATGTTGATAATCATCAGAGAAAATACTTTCTTCTGTTAAAGAGCTATAAAACTCTTCTATAGGAGGAAGCATTTCCTCATTAAATTTGGAAAAATCAGACATATATTTACAGGGATATACTCCTTTCTTTAACAATAAATGAACGTTAGAATTATTGAAAATTTTGAATTGATGAGGTTTTAGATTTGATACTAATTTTTCAAGGGAAGAATTCATGAATTGAAAACTATCTATGAAATTTAAGGATACTTGTATTTTGCCATATGTTTTATTAAAGCTAAATGAAATATACTTTTCTAAATTATGGGGGATTACACTCAAGGTATGATCTTTGACTTTCCCCAAACCCTGCATAATTAAATGACCATCATAGTGTTTTAAATTGTGGAAAACTACTGCAACTTTTTTACTTAGTTTAAATTTTAAATTACATGTGGTATGTAGTGCTTGTCTATAATTAGGTGTTGAAAAATTCTGATGGTCATGGTCCCTAACGCGATCAGTTCCAAGTGGTTTGTTACAGATGTTACAATTAGTGGCGTTTTTAAATGAGTGTTCGTGTTCTGGTGTCATATTTAAAGGTGCTATTGTAATTAATTTATTGGCCAACTCCTCTTTCTCACGTAATATATTTTCAATGAAGCTGTCAACAGCATTGGGTCCTCTGTATATTGTGATAGGTTTTAGTGTGTTACCATCTGGTCCTATGATGATATAGGCATAACCACATGATTTATGGTGAGCAATGTTGTTTGTGTAAGATGTTGTGGTGTTGGGTGTGCATGTAGATATTTTTTCTATTGTTTCGAAATCTGCATAAATTATAGGGTACTGGATGTTGAAAATGATAATTAGAAAATTCTAAATTTTTATCTTCGTTATTTGGCATTTTAATGTTTTGAGGACTATGCTGTCGACAGTGAATAGCATGTTCCTTTAATGAATGTTCTTCAGCAAAACGGTGGAGACACCTGTAGTAATTATGACGTGTACCATTATGCATGGTACGATCACTCATTAGCCTTGAAAAGTTCCTTATGAGACAGTAGTGAGTGGTCTGTTCATTGGAAATGAGTAAAAGATTGCAACAATCTTCATCTTCCCTGTCAGAAATATACAGAGGAAAAACTAACAATTGTGTTATGTTAACTAACTATATTTTACTAACAATTGTGTTATGATAATTTCCGAATATAAATCCAAGTTAAAATTATTTTTTTTCAAACTTTAATAAACTTTGAATCAATACTAATGTTAGAAAATTTAAATTGTAGAGAGGGAATTCTATTACTAGCATGGATAAACTTTAAAACTGTATTAGTTATCGGAAAAAGGGCTTGGCATAAATTTTATATAGTACTCTGATTACGAAATAATATCATAAAATATGCAAGTACTCACATGAGCAGATGAGTTTGAAGTCGATGGTTCAGCCTTTGAATGTTTTATTGTTGATAATACACCACTAGACGATGTAGTAGCTTCGACATCCCAAACAGTGTTTGAGTCATTCCATTCATTTTGCAATTCTGCAGCGTTGAGAATTTCTCTCAATTCCTCTTCGGGAATGCCAAAGTCAATAAACTACGGAAAATAAAAGTATGAATATGATCTAATCATGTTTTTCCTTTAATTAAAATATATTAAAAACAGATTGCCTTTAAAAACTTCAAACTTTTTCTAAAAGAACTTTGTATTTTCAAATGCAAATTAAATTCAAAACGTTTAAAACATATTTTTGTTAATGCACAAAACACCTATTGAAATATATTAATACATTATGCAAATTAATTTGAAAACTATTTCATCAAAACATTTAAAATATATTCTACACTATGCAAATTAAGTTAAACACTTTATAAAAATATTTTGATCGAAACCATTAAACATTTATATTTACAAACTGTATGTAAAATAATTTAATATTGAATAACATTAAACTCGTAAAGTGAAATCATTAAAACAATTAAACATGTATATTTATATTCTATGTAAAATAATTTAATATTAAATAGTCTCTCTCTCTTAAATATGTAGATTGAAATCATTAAAATAATCAAACATTTATATTTACACACTCTATTAAATAAATTAATATGAAATAGCCTTAAACGCGTAAACCCTTAAATATTTACAGACGATTGAAATATATGCAAATTAAGTTCAAAACATTTAAGCTGTATAATTTTAAAGAAATTAAACATAGCACATAATCAATTGAAATATTTACTATATAAAATAAGTTAATATTCAATAGAGCGTTAAACATGTAAATTGAAATTAAAACAGTTAAAATTTTTTATTTACTCATGATATGAAAGAAATTGAAAACTCTATATTAAAATAAAATTGTAACCAATAGATAATTTATATACACAGTTAAAATATCTCTCTTCAAACTATACAAATTATATTAAAAATTTTGATCTAAATAAACACTAAACATAAATAACAATAAATGTGATCCTTTAAACATAAATAACAATAAATGTGATCCTTTAAATAAATGTGATCCTTTGAAAAATTTACTTGAAAATATTCCATGTCTGAATTCTGAGAAGATTCCATAGCTGAATTTTGATTCTGAGTAGATTCTATAAGCTTAATTCTGATTCTGAGTAGAGATTCTATAGTCGATTGAAGAACTAAAAGCGTACTTTCACTTAAGCAGGTGAGAGTAAGAATGAAATGTTGATAAAGTTTCACCCCTTTTTATACCCAGCGAAGAATGTTCCAGAATTGATAACATACCATCATCTTATCACTCTCCTTCTATTGGTTTCTACCCCTCAGGGGGTTTACCTTCTTTAGGTAAACACGGGTGTCACAATCCCGAGGTACCCTAGTGATCTTTCCTCTTCTTTATTTTCTTCTCTCCTCTACTCTTCTGCTTTTTCTTCCTTTTCTCCCTCGTTGTGGTTGCCTCGAAAGAGGTTGAGGGCTCCCCTTGAGTAGCTTTCGCCGCTCTGTTGCTATTAGCTACTCTTGTGGACTAAATCACCCACGTGTTTGCCGTGCGTGGAGACCCGTGTCCCTGGAAAGGAGGATCCTGGTAATTGAGGCCTCCTGAGACCAACACATTGCTTTGGCCTCTGCTTCAGGTAAACGGGAGGTGTGTTGTGGTCCTCAGCACATCAATCGGCTTTATGGATCAAGCGATCGGTACATCTACTGGGTGACTCGTTAAGGGTGGAGTCCACTTCAGGGATGTACCGTGAGCGTATAGGGACTGACTAGCACTGATACAGCTAAACTGTATCCCCTCGTAGGGCTCCGTGGTGGGTGGTGCCGTCTGGTCCCTGAATTTATATTAATCCTATATGGATAAGAACACATTCTCCTCACTCCCTCGGGAGCAACAAATGTTAAATGTTAGCGCCAAATATTTTATCATAAAGGATCGGAAATACTTTTGAATATGTTTCACCATTTCTAATTCAAAAGGGTATTACTTCTTACCTTGGAGAAGTAAAATCAATCAAGAAATTGCGTTCGGGTGTTCTGCTAGTGGAAACTGCAACCGAAAACAATCAATCCTGATGCAAAGCCTAAAAACAATTGGTGACATCGCCGTAAGTGTTGAACCTCATAAAAATTTAAATTTTTCACGAGGTGTTATTTCTTCGGAGGACTTGTTTCATACTTCCACCGAAGAAATACTGGAAAATTTGAAAACACAAAAAGTCTGCGCTGTGAAACGAATAACGATAAAGAGAGATGGCATTGTTATAAATACAAAGCATCTCATCTTGACTTTCTCTACACCAGACTTGCCACAAAACATCAAAGTGGCTTATATGAGATGTTCTGTACGGCCTTTTATACCTAATCCTCTAAGATGCTTCCAGTGCCAACGCTATGGACATTCTAAAATGGCTTGCAGAGGAAACCTACTTGCGCCCACTGTTCTCAAGTTGACGACCATGATAGCACTACCTGCAAAGCCAAAGAAATGTGTGTCAACTGTAAAGGTGACCACACTTCTTATTCTAGATCTTGTCCCGTTTGGCAACTGGAAAAGAAATTGTCACTCTTCAAAATTAAACCCCTCAGGGGGTTTTCCTTCTTTAGGTAAACACGGGTGTCACAATCCCGAGGTACCCTAGTGATCTGTCCTCTTCTTTATTTTCCTCTCTCCACTACTCTTCTGCTTTTTCTTCCTTTTCTCCCTCAGTGTGGTTGCCTCGTAAGAGGTTGAGGGCTCCCCTTGAGTAGCTTTCGCCGCTCTGTTGCTATTAGCTACTCTTGAGGACTAAATCACCCACGTGTTTGCCGTGCGTGGAGACCCGTGTCCCTGGAAAGGAGGATCCTGGTAATTGAGGCCTCCTGAGACCAACACATTGCTTTGGCCTCTGCTTCAGGTAAACGGGAGGTGTGTTGTGGTCCTCAGCACATCAATCGGCTTTATGGATCAAGCGATCGGTACATCTACTGGGTGATTCGTTAAGGGTGGAGTCCACTTCAGAGATGTACCGTGAGCGTATAGGGACTGACTAGCACTGGTACAACAACCTGTATCCCCTCGTAGGGCTCCGTGGTGGGTGGTGCCGTCTAGTCCCTGAATTTTAAGCTATACTATATGAACAAATCTATTAATTCCTCTCTCCCTTTGGAGCAACAAATGTCTATGTTAAATGCCAAATTTTTCATTGTTAAAAGAACTGAAGGTGGTTCTTTCCAGTTTGTCTCGCCTTTTCTAATTGAAAAGAGCATTTCATCCTATCTAGGTGAAGTTAAAAATATTCGTAAGCTACGAACAGGAGATATTTTAGTAGAGATTGCTTCTGAAAAACAAGCTATAATAATACAATCATTTAAATCAATTGGTAATGTGGATGTTGTCGTACAGCCCCACACAACATTAAACTTTTGCAAGGGAGTAATTTCTGCAGCAGATCTCATATATACATCTACTGACGAAATACTTGAAAACTTAAAATCCCAAAATGTTTGTGCTGTGAAACGGATAACCCTGAATCGAGATGGTGTAACAATTAATACAAAACACCTCATTTTGACATTTAGTACTCCAACCTTGCCACAACATATTAAAGTGGCATATATGAGATGCTCAGTGAGACCATATATTCCAAATCCGCTGCGCTGTTTTCAATGCCAACGATTCGGCCATTCAAAAATAGCTTGCAGAGGTCAACTTACGTGCGCCCGTTGTTCAGACGTTGGCCACGATAGTGTAACCTGCAATGCTAAGGAGGTTTGTGTCAACTGCAAAGGCGACCATCCTGCCTATTCACGATCTTGCCCATCATGGCAGTTGGAAAAAGAAATTACTTCCGTCAAAATCAAAAATAGTGTGTCTTATCCGGAGGCTCGACGAATTGTCGCCGCACGTACACCACAGCCAGGTATCAGCTATGCGACTGTTACTAAGAAAGTAACTAGATCTTGCTGCACACAAACTGATCCTATTTTAGAAAATACAATAAAGCCACTTCCTCAGCCAAAAGATACAAAATCTTCAACCACTGTACACAAACTGACTCTTGCAAAATCAAGAGCATCTCAAGCAAAAAAATTAAAACTTGCCAAAGAAGGCGTTCGTAGGTCTTCCTTGACAGAAAGAAAAGCGAGGCTAGCGTTGGAGGAAGATACTGTTAAACTCTATCCCTCAGATAGAGATAGTTTTGAGGATTCATCAGAAACTCAGATGAGCACTGCTGGTGAATAACATTCATCCCATTAATGACTTCCTTTGTTTCATGGAATTGTCGAGGTTTCCGTTCTCGAATTGACGACGTCAAATCTGTTATCTCTCGCTACAACCCCGCATGTGTGGCTCTCCAGGAAACATTCCTAAAGCCCACTGTTAACACCAAACTGCGTGGGTTTCAATGCTTCAGAAAGGATAATGGTGGTGATGCGTCTGTATCTGGAGGAGTTTGCATATTCACATCAAACTCATATTCTAGTACAGAACATCCACTAAGAACTACATTACAAGCTGTAGCAGTGAAAATTCATGTAACCTGTCTGATCACTGTTTGCAACCTGTATTTACCACCACATGACGTCGTAAATTCGGAGGAACTAGATGATTTAATTGACCAACTCCCAGCTCCATTTCTGCTTCTAGGTGATTTTAATGGTCATAATACTCTGTGGGGTAGTGAAGATACGAATTCTCGCGGTCGTCAGATAGAGCAGTTCATATCTGACAATTGCCTCTGTCTGCTGAATACCGACGAGAAAACTTATTTTCACGAACCTACACGGACATTTCACTCTCTGGACTTAGCTATATGTTCTCCATCACTCTTGCCATTGCTGAATTTTAAAGTTGGAAATGACCTCTACAATAGTGATCATTTCCCTCTAATCGTGTCTCAGGCTGGAAATAATAGTGTGTGTCACAAACCACCTAATTATGTGTACAGTCGAGCCGATTGGTCACTTTTCACGCAATTGGCTGTGATCAGTGAGACAAGAGTTAAGACAGATGTGATAGATGATGCCGTTAAATATGTCACCGACACAATAATCAGAGCTGCGGATGTTGCTATCCCTAAAAATTCCATCATTCCACATAAACACAGGAAACCTTGGTGGAATGAAAAGTGTCAACTCTCCTATAAGAAACAAAGGAAGCAATGGAATATATTCCGAAGATACCCTACTACGGAGAATCTTGTTGCTTTTAAAAAAGCCAAAGCTGAAGCTCGCAGAGTTAGACGTCAGAGTCAAAGAGAATCTTGGATTCGCTACGTGTCGTCAATCAATTCATCGACAACAAGTCAACAATTATGGAGGAAAGTTAAAGCAGCCAATGGTATTTATCAGGATTATTCCATTCCTGTATTAAAAACCGGAGCTGCAATACACTCCTCAGCGGTAGATATTGCTAATGTCATCGGTGAAACCTTTGCTAGTGTTTCCAGCTCTGATTCATATAATCCTACTTTTCTAAGGATTAAAAGAATCTCTGAGCGGAAACATCTAAGCTTTCATGATCGACATATTCTACCCTATAATTGTGAGTTTGAACTGTCAGAATTGAAGTCTGCTTTATCTAAAGCAAACGACACTAGCCCAGGACCAGATGGAATCTCGTATCAAATGCTCCGTCATTTTAAATCATGATTCTTTATTAAACATACTTTCAATGTTTAATAGAATCTGGACTGAGCATGCTTATCCTACTTCATGGAGAGAAGCGATAGTGATTCCAATATTGAAGCCTGGAAAAGATTCATCTGAACCTCTGAGTTATCGTCCAATAGCTCTTACGAGTTGCTTATGCAAAACATTTGAGCGTATGGTCAATGCTAGACTCATTTACGTCTTAGAAGAATAATTGCATACATCTTCATCAAAGCGGATTTCGAAGAGGACGATCCACTATAGATAACATAGTAGATCTAGAATCCCGAATTCGAAATGCTTTCGTGAGGAGAAACCATCTCGTTGCAATTTTCTTCGACGTTGAGAAAGCATATGATCGTACATGGCGCTATGGTATTCTCCGTACTCTGCATAATCTTGGCTTTAAGGGTAATCTTCCAATATTTATCCAAAATTTTCTGGCCTCACGCGTTTTTAAAGTGCGCGTTGGAACTACAATTTCCAATACTTTTAGTCAAGCTGAGGGTGTCCCTCAAGGTAGCATTTTAAGCGTAACCCTTTTAACCTTTTCATCAGTGACATACTCCATCAATTACCATCTTCTGTTCATGGCACTTTGTATGTTGATGACTTACAAATTTCATATCAGGGTTCAAACATGAATATAATTGAGAGACAATTGCAAACAGCTGTAAATAATTTAACCACTTGGTGTGAACGGAATGGTCTTAGTATATCTCCTAGTAAGAGTTGCTGTGTCCATTTCTGTAGGAAAACTAGCTACCATAATGATCCTGTGCTTCACATAAATAATAGACCCATTCCTGTAGTCAGTGAGATAAAATTCCTTGGCGTGATTTTTGACAAGAAGTTAACTTTCCTTCCGCATGTTTTACATCTGCGGAAGAAATGTGAGCGACTGCTTAACATCCTCAAAGTGCTTTCGAATACATCTTGGGGTGCAGATCGCACATCACTCCTAAGAATTTATCAGTCTGTAATTTTATCTCGAATTGACTACGGCTGTGTTGCTTATGGATCAGCTAGACTCTCCATCTTACGCAGATTGGACACTGTTCACCATACTGCTTTAAGGATATGCTGTGGAGCTTTTCGCACATCACCCGTCCAGAGTCTATATGTAATTTGCCACCAATTGCCATTAGACCTGCGGCGGATACAGCTGTCTCTTAATTATTATTCAAAAATCATGTCCTCACCTCATCATCCCTTGCGTTCCACGATTCCAAGTGCTGCTCTTAAGAGATTATATAATGCTAGACCATCAAGCATTCAACCTTTTCTCTCTCGTATTAAATCTAATATTTTGCTTTCTGACCTATGTGATGTCCGAATCGAGTCTACCGACCTTTTCGCACATCCTCCTTGGTATAATCCACACATTATTGTGCTAAATCCCTTTGGTAAGAATAAAAAATCAGACACAAGTACTGCTATTCTTCAACAGCTTTATTCATTCCATCGCTGTCAGTACACTATTTACACTCCAGTATTTACGGATGGATCCAAATGTCCAGGATCAGTTGGCTGTGGAGTTTATCTTGATGATACCTCCTACAGTTATAGCCTTCACAAATCCTGCTCCATCTTCACCGCTGAGGCCCCCTCAGGGGGTTTACCTTCTTTAGGTAAACACGGGTGTCACAATCCCGAGGTACCCTAGTGATCTTTCCTGTTCTATATTTTCTTCTCTCCTCTACTCTTCTGCTTTTCCTTCCTTTTCTCCCTCGTTGTGGTTTCCTCGAAAGAGGTTGAGGGCTCCCCTTGAGTAGCTTTCGCCGCTCTGTTGCTATTAGCTACTCTTGAGGACTAAATCACCCACGTGTTTGCCGTGCGTGGAGACCCGTGTCCCTGGAAAGGAGGATCCTGGTAATTGAGGCCTCCTGAGACCAACACATTGCTTTGGCCTCTGCTTCAGGTAAACGGGAGGTGTGTTGCGGTCCTCAGCACATCAATCGGCTTTATGGATCAAGCGATCGGTACATCTACTGGGTGACTCGTTAAGGGTGGAGTCCACTTCAGGGATGTACCGTGAGCGTATAGGGACTGACTAGCACTGGTACAGTTAACATGTATCCTCGTAGGGCTCCGTGGTGGGTGGTGCCGTCTGGTCCCTGAATTCATATTCATCCTATATGGATAAAAACTTTCTCCTCACTCCCTCGGGAGCAACAAATGTCAAATTGTAGTGCAGAAGTATTTTATAATAACCAGAATTGGAAATACCTTCGAATATGTTTCACCTTTTCTCATTGAAAAGAATATAACTTCTTACTTGGGAGAAGTTAAATCTATTAAGAAGTTACGATCGGGTGTTTTATTAATAGAGACTGCATCAGACAAACAATCAGTACTACTGCAAAACCTGAAAGCAATTGGTGACATGGCAGTAACTGTGGAACCGCATAGAAATTTAAATTTTTCACGTGGTGTTATTTCTTCGGAGGACTTGTTTCATACTCCCACCGAAGAAATACTGGAAAATTTGAAATCACAAAAAGTCTGCGCTGTGAAAAGAATTACGATAAAGAGAGATGGCATTGTACTAAACACAAAGCATCTCATTTTGACATTCTCAACACCAGACTTGCCACAAAACATTAAAGTGGCTTATATGCGATGTTCAGTACGGCCTTTTATCCCTAATCCGCTAAGATGCTTCCAGTGCCAACGATTTGGACACTCTAAAATGGCTTGCAGAGGAAAACTCATATGCGCCCGTTGTTCTGACGTTGGCCATGAAAGTACCACTTGCGAAGCCAAAGAAGTGTGTGTCAACTGTAAAGGTAACCACACTTCTTATTCTAGATCTTGTCCCGTTTGGCAACAGGAAAAGGAAATTCTTACCATCAAAATCAAGAACAATATTTCCTATTTAGAAGCTCGCCGATTAGTTAATTCCCGTACTCCCACTCCAGGTGTTAGTTACGCTCAGATAACCAAAAAAATAACCCGATCCTGCAGCACCCAAACCGACACAAACTCTATTCCTACAGTTAGATTGCTCCCAAAGCAAAAAACGACAGAAATTTCTGCACCTCTAATTGCCAAATCAACTTTGGCAAAATCAACAGCTTTAAAGGCTAGAAAATTAAAACTGGCCAAGGAAGGCGTTCGAAAGTCTTCGCTAACTGCCAGAAAAGCTCTTCTGTCTATGGATGCAGACACTGTCAAACTGCACCCTTCAGATGATGATTTCATGCTGGAAGATTCATCTGAGATGACACTGAGCAATAGTGACAACGGTTAGACTGTATTCCATTAATGACTTCCTTTGTTTCATGGAATTGTCGTGGTTTTCGGCCTCGATTTGATGATATCAAATCCATTATGTCAGCCTATAACCCCGCATGTGTGGCAATCCAGGAAACATTCCTGAAGCCCAATATCATCACCAAAATGCGTGGGTTTCAATGCTACAGAAAGGATAATGGTGGTGATGCTGCTGTGTCTGGTGGCGTTTGTATATTTACATCAAACAATTATCCCAGTACAGCACATCAGTTAAGAACTACTCTCCAGGCTGTTGCTGTGAGAATTCACACCGCATGTCTGATTACAGTTTGTAGCCTATATTTACCACCGAATGATGTCATCCAAGAAGAGGAACTAAACGACTTACTTGATCAACTCCCAGTTCCATTTTTATTGCTTGGTGATTTTAACGGGCATAGTCCTCTGTGGGGTAGTGATGATACGAATTCTCGCGGTCGTCAGATCGAACAGTTAATTTCTGACAACTGCCTCTGTCTCCTGAATACCGACGAGAAAACCTATTTTCACGAACCTACACGGACATTTCACTCTCTTGACTTAGCTATTTGTTCTCCATCACTCCTGCCATTGCTGAATTTTGCTGTTGGAAATGACCTCTATAATAGTGATCATTTCCCTCTAATCGTGACTCAGGCTGGAAGTAATAGTGTGCGTCACAAACCACCTAATTATGTGTACAGTCGAGCCGATTGGACACTTTTCACGCAATTGGCTGTGATCAGTGAGGCAAGAGTTAAGACAGATAAAATAGATGATGCCGTTAAATATATCACCGACACAATAATCCGAGTTGCGGATGTTGCTATCCCTAAAAATTCCAACACTCCACATAAACACAGGAAACCTTGGTGGAATGAAAAGTGTCAACTCTCCTATAAGAAACAAAGGAAGCAATGGAATATATTCCGAAGATACCCTACTACGGAGAATCTTGTTGCTTTTAAGAAAGCCAAAGCTCAAGCTCGAAGAGTTAGACGTCAGAGTCAAAGAGAATCTTGGATTCGCTACGTGTCGTCAATCAGTTCATCGACAACAAGTAAACAATTATGGAGGAAAGTTAAAGCAGCCAATGGTATCTATCAGGATTATTCCATTCCTGTATTAAAAACCGGAGCTGCAATACACTCCTCAGCGGTAGATATTGCTAATGTCATCGGTGAAACCTTTGCTAGTGTTTCCAGCTCTGATTCGTATAATCCTACTTTTCTAAGGATTAAAAGAATCGCTGAGCGGACACGTCTAAGCTTTCATGATCGACATATTCTACCCTATAATTGTAATTTTGAACCGTCAGAATTGAAGACTGCTTTAGCTAAAGCAAACGACACTAGCCCAGGACCAGATGGAATCTCGTATCAAATGCTCCGTCATTTAAATCATGATTCTTTGTTAAACATACTTTCATTGTTTAATAGAATCTGGACTGAGCATGCTTATCCTACATCATGGAGAGAAGCGATAGTGATTCCAATTTTGAAACCTGGCAAAGATTCATCTGACCCTCTGAGTTATCGTCCAATAGCTCTCACGAGTTGCTTGTGCAAAACGTTTGAGCGTATGGTCAATGCTAGACTCATTTACATCTTAGAGAAGAATAATTGCATACCCCTTCAACAAAGCGGATTTCGAAGAGGACGATCCACTATTGACAACATAGTAGATCTAGAATCCGAAATTCGAAATGCTTTCGTGAGGAGAAACCATCTTGTTGCAATTTTCTTCGATATTGAGAAAGCATACGATCGTACGTGGCGTTATGGTGTTCTCCGTAATATGCATAATCTTGGATTTAAGGGTAATCTTCCAATATTTATACAGAATTTTCTAGCTACTAGGCTATTTAAAGTACGTATTGGAAGTACAGTTTCCAATACTTTTACTCAAGCTGAGGGTGTCCCTCAAGGTAGCGTTTTAAGCGTAACCCTTTTTAACCTTTTCATCAATAACATACTTCATCAGTTACCATCTTCAGTTCATAGGAATTTATATGTTGATGATTTACAAATTTCATATCAGGGTTCAAACATGAATATAATTGAGAGACAATTGCAAACGGCTGTAAACAATCTAACTACTTGGTGTGAACGAAATGGTCTTAGTATATCTCCTAGTAAGAGTCACTGTGTCCATTTCTGTAGGAAAACTAGTCTTCATCCCGATCCTGTGCTTCACATACGCAATAGACCTATTCCTGTGGTCAACGAGATAAAATTCCTCGGTGTAATTTTCGATAAGAAGTTAACTTTCCTTCCGCATACTTTATATCTGCGGAAGAAATGCGAGCGAATGCTCAATATCCTCAAGGTGTTGTCTAATACATTTTGGGGTGCAGATCGCACTTCATTGCTCCGAATTTACCAATCGATCATTTTATCTCGTATTGACTATGGTTGTGTTGCTTATGGATCGGCTAGATCTTCCATTTTACGTAGATTGGATACCGTCCACCACTCTGCTTTACGGATTTGCTGTGGAGCATTTCGTACATCACCCGTTCAGAGTCTATATGTAATCTGCCAACAATTACCATTAGACCTGCGGCGGATACAGCTGTCTCTTAATTATTATTCAAAAATCGTGTCCTCACCTCATCATCCCTTGCGTTCCACGATTCCAAGTGCTGCTCTTAAGAGATTATATAATGCTAGACCATCAAGCATTCGACCTTTTCTCTGTCGTATTAAACCTATTATTTTGCTTTCTGACCTATGTGATGTCCGATTCGAGTCTACCGACCTTTACGCACATCCTCCTTGGTATAATCCACACATTATTGTGTTAAATCCCTTTGGTAAGAATAAAAAATCAGACACAAGTACTGCTATTCTTCAACAGCTTTATTCATTCCATCGCTGTCAGTACACTATGTACACTCCAGTATTTACGGATGGATCCAAATGTCCAGGATCAGTTGGCTGTGGAGTTTATCTTGATGATACCTCCTACAGTTATAGCCTTCACAAATCCTGCTCGATCTTCACTGCTGAGGCTACGGCTATATACCGAGCACTTCAGTTGGTAACAACTAAAAATGAACGTAAATTCTGTGTGTACACTGACAGTATGAGTGTATTAGAAGCTTTGAGGAATAACAACTATAATTGCCATCCAGTTGTGTCTAAGATATTCAAATTAATTGATAATGTTACTAACAAGGGATTTGACATACTGTTTTGTTGGGTACCAAGCCACATAGGTATAGATGGCAATGAGAAAGCTGATGCTGCCGCTAAATCTGCAGCTACTTCCATTTTGCCTTCAATACCATCAATGGACATGAGAAAAGGATTCAAACATTTCATATATTCTCTTTGGAAGGAATCCTGGGACCTGCAAATCAGCAACAAACTCCATTCCATATTTTCACACATCATTCCATTATGTGTTTTATCTCCACGAAGTGCAGATGTCAGACTGACTCGCCTTCGAATTGGTCACACACGTTTCACCCACAAACATTTGATCTTACGTGATCTCCAACCATGGTGTGAAAAGTGTGATGAACCTTTTACAGTATATCATATTTTAATTGTGTGCCCAGATTTTAACCATCAGCGTTTTAGATATTTTAATGGTAACATTTTAACATTAGAAGATCTGCTTGGGGAACCACCCCATTGCAACCTATTTGCGTTTTTAAAAGACATAGGATTTATGAATTTTATCTGATTTAGAAATATTTTACTTAAATATAAAATTTTTAATTTTATAAATGTGTATATTGTATGTTTACAAACTTTTAATATACATTTTAACTGTATTTCTATTTTATACATTTTAATATACATTTTAACTATATTTCTATTTTATACCTTTAATATACATTTTAACTATATTTCTACTTTGTACTTTTAATGTACATTTTAACTATATTATTATTTTATACTTTTAATGGGTTTAAAAAACTGGTGTAAGCTACCCTGTGTTTGGCGCAGCTTGTCCTTGTCTGGACCTTGCGCCATAAAAACCAACCAACCAACCAACCAACCAATCACCGCTGAGGCTACGGCTATATACCGAGCACTTCAGCTGCTACAAACTAAAAATGAACGTAAATTCTGTGTGTACACTGACAGTATGAGTGTATTAGAAGCTTTGAGGAATAACAACAATAATTGCCATCCAGTTGTGTCTAAAATATTCAAATTAATTGATTCAGTTACTAACAAGGGATTTGAGATACTGTTTTGTTGGATTCCAAGCCACATAGGAATAGATGGCAATGAGAAAGCTGATGCTGCCGCTAAATCTGCAGCTACTTCCATTTTGCCTTCAATACCATCAATGGACATGAGAAAAGGATTCAAACATTTCATATATTCTCTTTGGCAGGAATCCTGGGACCTGCAAGTCAGCAACAAACTCCATTCCATATTTTCATACATCATTCCATTATCTGTTTTATCTCCACGAAGCGCAGATGTCAGACTGACTCGCCTTCGAATTGGTCACACGCGTTTCACCCACAAACATTTGATCTTAAGTGATCTCCTACCGTGGTGTGAAAAGTGTGATGAACCATTTACAGTATATCACATTTTAATTGTGTGTCCAGATTTTAACTATCAGCGTTTTAGATATTTTAATAGTAATATTTTAGCATTAGAAGATTTGCTTGGGGAACCACCCCATCGCAATTTATTTGCGTTTTTAAAAGACATAGGATTTATGAATTTTATCTAATTTAGAAATATTTTATTTAAATACAAGTTTTTAATCTTATACATGTGTATATTGTATGTTTACATATTTTAATATATATTTTAACTATATTGCTATTTTATACTTTTTATGTACATTTAAACTATATTTCTATTTTATACTTTTTATGTACATTTTAACTATATTTCTATTTTATGCTTTTAATTAATGAAAAAAAACTTGTGTATAATATCTTGTGTTTGGCGCAGCTTGTCCTTACATGGACCTTGCGCCATAAAAACCAACCAACCAACCAACCAACCTTCAAAATTAAAAACAATGTCTCCTATGCAGAAGCTCGTCGCACAGTTAATTCCCGAACTCCCACTCCTGGTGTCAGTTATGCAACTATAACAAAAAAAGTGACCCGATCCTCCAGCACCCAAACAGAAACAAATTCTGTTTCTACAGTTAGTTTGCTCCCAAAGCAAAAAAACACAGAAGCACCAACATCTGTAATTGCTAAATCAGCTTTGGCAAAATCAAAAGCCTTGAAGGCTAGGAAATTAAAAATAGCTAAAGAAGGCGTTCGGAAGCCTTCGTTAACAGCAAGAAAAGCTCTTCTGTGTTTGGATGCAGACACTGTCAAGCTGCATCCATCGGATGATGACTTCAATTCTGAAGACTCATCTGAGATGACCATCAGCAACAGTGATAAATGCTAGAATATATTCCATTCGTGACTTCCTTTGTTTCCTGGAATTGTCGCGGTTTTCGTTCTCGCTTTGATGACATCAAATCCATCATCTCTCGCTTTAACCCCGCATGTGTGGCTCTCCAGGAGACATTCCTGAAGCCCGCTGTTGTCACCAAACTGCGTGGGTTTCAGTGCTTCAGAAAGGATAATGATGGTGATGCTGCTGTGTCTGGTGGAGTTTGTATAATTACATCAAACAATTACCCCAGTACAGCACATCAGTTAAGAACTACACTCCAGGCTGTGGCTGTGAGAATCCACACCACATGTCTAATAACAGTGTGTAGCCTTTACTTACCGCCAAATGATGTCATCCAAGAAGAGGAACTGAATGATTTGGTTGCTCAACTCCCAACTCCATATTTATTGCTCGGTGATTTTAATGGACATAGTACTATGTGGGGTAGTGATGATACGAATTCTCGCGGTCGTCAGATAGAAAAGTTAATTTCTGACAATTGCTTCTGTCTGCTAAATACCGACGAGAAGACTTATTTTCACGAACCTACACGGACATTTCACTCTCTGGACTTAGCTATTTGTTCTCCATCACTCCTGCCATTGCTGAATTTTGCAGTCGGAAATGACCTCTACAATAGTGATCATTTCCCTCTAATCGTGTCTCAGGCTGGAAGTAATAGTGTGCGTCACAAACCACCTAATTATGT